>ML685888.1:4513129-4611625 GCA_007922175.1 Pelusios castaneus | reverse complement strand
TCCCAGCCCCCTTACCTGGCCGGAGGCTCGGAGCTGCCGCAAGAGCCAGCAGAGCCGCTTCTGGGCCAGGCTGCCCCCGCCCTGAGTACGCTCTCTCTGAGCATGCTCAGAGCGGGAGATTTGAATCTCCCCAGCCCGGCCGCAGCAGGACGTGGATTCAGCTGCTGCGCGCGCAGCTGCGTCCCCGCCGTGCATATATACCACTGTCGTTTAGGTATATAGATAGCTCCTGGCTCCCTGATCTCCCAGGCCCACTCCTCGATCCTCTCATCCTCCCGCCGGCTCTGCTCACTGGCTATCCAACCCCCCAGTTCTCTGCCTGCCAGCTCCCCGACTCTCCCGGTCCCCTTCCCCTTACCTGGCCGGAGCTGCAGGGGCGGCCAGAGTTGATCCCTGGCCAGGCTGCTTCCACCCTGAGCCACACATCTGAGCATGCTCAGGGCGGGAGATCTGAAAGGCCCCAGCCTGGCAGCAGCGCAGTTCCCAGGCAGGAGAAGCAGGGGACCGCCCCTGGCCACTGATGGGGCTCCTTACTGCTCGGGGCCCTAGGCGGCTGCCTGCTTCGCCTACCCTGAAAGCCTCCTCTGCTGCCCCCCCCACCCCTCCGGCACTTACCTGCCTCCCAGCACTGATGGGGGGGCACCCTCCCCCTCTCCTGCCTTGGGGGGGGCACCAGGCTGCCCCTTCAGAACAGGGGAGGGGCACAGGGGGCTCAGTCTCCCCTCCTCCTGCATGGCACCTTGTGCTGCTGGGAGGAGGAGCGAGGAGGAGAGGGAGTGCGAGTATGGGCCAGAGCACATATAGTTTGCCTGCCCTTGTTGTTATCTACCACACTAGTGGAAACATAACTACAGGAGATACAAATGGCCTGGTGCCTCATCTCATCTAAACGAAGCCAATAAACAGTTCTGAGTCATCCTTGCAATGGTCTCCTCTGAAGTCCATCTAGAGGAATGATGTATGTTCAAGCAGCCAGGAGCCAAACAGAATCAAGATGGAACCTTAAAGATTTCTGAAGATATGATGGAGCTGAACAATCATTCTGAGAATTCTGAAACCTTTCTTCTGGGGAAACATGATGTCAGAGATCTGGAGTCTCGAACAGATTTCATGAGTTCCGTGACGTGTGTCAAGGTGAAAGGGGCTCCTTAGATCTTCCATTCTTTGGACCCATGACTGGAACAATTGGCAGAATGTCTTGAGAGCAGAATGAAATCTCTGAAACAAGGGGTCCTTTAATCATCGAGTCATGGGTTCTTTTTAAGAGTACAATCACTTTTGGGATTAAAGATCCTTGATGCATTACCTTTCTGGCACATCCAGTATAAAGCTAAAACTGAAAACTAGCTTTCCACCTTTTCTTTTACAGGTAACTAACATAACCATCAGCAATTGCACCCCCTACTGTACTTCAGAAAGAACACAGGCAGAGTTACCCAGCAGCATTCTTCCTGAAGCATCTGGCTAAGTGGATGCAGAGGACAATTTTAACAAAAGGCAGACTGAGCAACATCCATTTCTTCTATCCTTTGAAGTTAATTTTAAGTAAATTAGTACCTGAGGCCAATTTCTATATTCAGTTAAAAATCACATATCACTCATAACTGAGGGGAAGATTATCTTAACATTTAATAACTCCTTAGATTTAAGAGGAACACTGACTATCTTTATTGCAAATGCCATCTTTCAATACATTAAAAGTAGAAAAGAAAAACAAAATTTATTTATAAGGAAATACTGGGCCTGATCCAAACCCTAATAAAGTCAATAGAAAGAGTCTATTGATTTCAATGGCCTTTGATGAAGCCCACCAACACTTGAAGAAAGAAAATTCCCAGAAGAATTTCGCACCATTTAAAATGATCTATAGTGTGTCCAGGGGAGAGAACAGAACTATCGGGTGTACACATCAAAATACTGTAGGAAAGACAAATGGGAAACGTGCATTAAAAATTCTGGATTTCAATTGCTCCTAGACATTCTTATTTTAAAAAGGGATAATTTCTAATAAAAGTGACTGAGCACTGAAAGTATACAAGTTGTTTATGTATTATAGGTAAATACAATACTTTAGTTTTATATTGGTAACATAATGAACATTTAACAAAAACGTTAACACCCTAATGGAACAAATAAGTGCATTCCTTTATTGTACTGAATGTTTAATGTACTTACATATTTGTGGGTATTGCAATAGGAGTGAGTCTGTAGTTCAGAAGTGGGCTAGCAATCTCAATATACTGTTCAGGCTTTTCTATTACAGGTTCTGAAAAATTACAAAAAAACACTCCTACTATGAACTTTAAAGTGCTTAAAACAGTGATATTGTTCAAAATATTTTTTTAAAGGATTTGTGGCTACTGTTATAATCCAAGGTGAAATCTGACATTATAAGGGTAACCGTTCGTATTAAATGATTAAATTCCAGTTAATTGTACTTTTTAAAAATACAGTGACTTTTGAAAGTACAGCTTTCAAAGGATTTTAATGCAGCAGGACTTTTGAAGTATTGGTTTTGCAGTGTCATTACTATCCATGAGAACTTTTTAGCCCATATTAATATAGCATTGAAGTTGAATTCCCGCACAGCTCCTTCAAAGCAATCAATCCATATTGGGCCAAATCTTGACCACCTAGTTCAGTTGATCATTTACTCCATCCTCAAACAAACCACAGGTGAAGTTAATACAAGTTTGCCTAAATAAGAAATTAAGAATTTGGTTCATTTCAAATAAGTAAATACAATGCCTAAGATGTTGAAAAAATCTGTCTTAATTCATACCAAGTTCTACATGCATGAAATGTCTGTAAATTAGTCTTACTGCTGTATATTACTGCAAAATATTAAAATTAGTAATATTTCTGTTACAGTATTTTGAACAAAAACCATTAAGGACAACATTTTCAAGAATGCATGCATAGAATTTCAATGACTGCACAAAATGGTCCATTAAATGTCTAACCAGTTATTTAGGGAAACTTCATGAATTTTTAGTAGAGTACTGTTAGACAGTTTTCATTGCTAATATCTGATCTGCAAGATTTTTAAAAAACTCTTTAGGAGAAAGCCTGTGAGAACCCTCTCAGACAATTATGAAATCGCTATTGAAGAAATTTAAGCCTAAAACCCAGCAAGTTTTAGAAAAAAGACCGGTTTCCTCTTCCACCATTCGTTCAATTAGTGCAAGAATGGAAAGGGTTGATCAACAGTAACTTTAAATAAAGCCTTGGGCACACACAGAGTTTATATTCTACAATGTGCTGATTACGCTGACCTTCAGCTAGCAAGCCTCCCAGCTTAGAGGCTCCCTGGGTAGACATACTTGCACAAGCAGAGCTCAGCTAGTGTGCTAAAAATAGCAGTATAGATATTGCAGCTCCAGCTAGCTACTCAAACTCAGATATGGGGGATGGGTGGACCTGACAGCCCAAGCTGATGACAGAGCTGCAAGGTCCACACTGCAATTTTTAGCAAACTGGCTTGAGCCTCACTAACGCAGTCTACCTGGGCTAGGAGGCTTACAGACAGCTTCATGCCGATAAACATGTTTAAGTGTGTTAATAGGACCAATAAAGTCAGTGAGACTAATCATATGCTTAAAGTGTATCATGTGTTTAAGCACTGTGCTAGCTCATGTTAGCTAACTCACATCATGTCCGCATAGCACTAATAATAATAAATAAATAAATAAAATCTCAAAGTTTTCCAGTTTATGTGTTCTCAGTTAAAAGTTGGTTAAACCAATTCCTGATTCTTTCCAAACCTTTAATTCAAGTCTAAGGATTTTTTCCAGATATCATGTGTCCTGCCTCTCCAAACAGGTATTTATGAAAGAATGGGATAATTAGCCTTAAACAAGGAAAACGTGCAAAAATAAGGAGCCAAATTCAGCAATGGTCTAACTCCACTGAAATTATATGCCAAGCGTTTCCACTGCATTGGTTCACAAGTGAAACCCTAAGAACTTCAACTGTGATTCACAGTAAAATAAATATATTTTGTAAGATTTGAGCACCTTGAGCTTCATCTGTCACAATGGTTTCTTTTTTCGGGCGAATAAGTTTCCATCGTGGAATTGGTGGTGCTTTTGGTAGAGCTACCAGAGGACAGGACCTAGTCCTAGTCACCAGCACAGGATGGCTATATATGTGGGAAAGTCCGTACTGCCTCAGTTTCTCAGAGGAATCAGCCTGAAAAATCCAGAAGGATAAACTCAGCGAGGGCACATCTCCTTTCCCATGCTAAAAGAGCTAAACAGTAAGCATACAGAATCTTGATAAAATTTTAGATTTAACACGACATATTCAGTTGGCAGCTTGTTCCAAACATGTCTAGCAAAAGTAACTGATCAAGAGGCAAAGTTTAATAGTGCATTTTTATTTAAATACATTTTATATTGTATAATGGATTATTGTATAAAAGGAATTTCAACCACAACCATGGTTTTTCAGCTCTGGAGATAGAAACAAAGAATGAAACTGTTTCATAGTAGGGAGTGAAAAAAGAAGGAAGGCTGACAATACCGTTGTAAAGAATTTTTAAAGAACGTTTTTCAGGAGATGTCATCTTCATGCTGACATCTATAGGGTGGCAGAATTCTACTAAGCAACTGGCTTATTTAGGTGGCTCATGAAAACCTCCATAAATGTAAAATTATTCTGTAGAAATATTTCTTAACAGAATTAACCCCTTCATCTCACTGTCTATTTTAAAACATGTGGTTGTATGTAAAGATACTATTGTTGGCCCACATAACTGTGACTTAAGAGCAATTTTAGATGTGGACATTGAGTGGTGCTCTTCCCATTTAAACACGCCACTTCTAATATTTAAGTATATTCCTTGATTACTTAATTTTAAGTTTCAATAACTGCACACCCACATTTATTTTTATTTTTTAGCTATGTATCTTCTGTTGCTCACTAAATAAGCCCCCAGTTACTCATCTTTTTATTATATTCAATCAACCAGCAACTCCCATTGCCCCTGCTCATTGTCTAGTATCTCCGGTGTCTCCACAAGTTCTGCAACAACTACTGTGGTTGTGATTTTTAGTGTGATTGCAAATAAAAAGAAATCGAGCCAGAATGCAAAGAGGATCCACAAGCAACCTCATTAATTTGATTTGATGTTTCCTCCTGGCCATGTAACATGCTGGACTGGTGGCTAGAGAAGCATACATTTAAAACAGACACTGCTTAAAATGTAAAAAAACAAAGCCCCTTAGGTGTTTAGAAGAGATTCTTGATTAAATTAATCTAGCTACTTTCCTGTAGATTTTGGCAGATAACTGTTGGCCAAGATACACAGTAGAGAAATATCAAAGTATTAATTTTTTTCCCATTTTATTGAATAACTCTGCATTCTTTTTGTAACCAGCCAAAACCCAGCTGTACAAGCATCAGGAGAGTACACATCATTAATGTTTACCGAAGGAGAAAATGCAAAAATCATGCTTTCACTGAAATGAATGACAAAACACCCATTGACTTTAGTTTAATTACATGAATGTGATACTGGCCCCATTAATCTTCTAAAATTTGATTACTTTCAATACTGGATTTCTGGTTCCCAAACATGGTCTGAACAAAACTTACCTAAATGGTGCACAGAAGAAATAGTATATTTCTATATTTACCACCACCCCGTACCATCATTCATCATGAGTCTACTAAACGACCATCTCGGACAAATGTCTATATGATGTATCATATCCCACCTGGTCTATCACATCTCTTTTGTGTTAATCTCTGCCTCTTTAGGGATGAAGGCCAAATCCAGAGAACTACCCTCAACTCCCCATATGGCAGGAGAGAATGCAACCACTAAACCACCACTTCCAAACTGCTTTCTGATTACAATACATTACTAGTAGTACAGAGAAACTGTGCTAAGCACATAAATTATACAAGATAAAATGACAATGGTCCTTCTAATAACACAATACAATTTAAACAAAGAACACAATACTGTGTCCTACTGATAATAAGTACAATTAATTCAAAACAATCTAGTAAAAGTACTGCCATATATTTCTTTATTCTGGGAAGGCTAATAATCTTTAAATGCCCTAATTATTAGTAATAGGAATCAAATTGAAAAGAAAATCTGTTTTTATTCCTTATATCAAAAGCTAGTGTTTCAAGAAATCCTTCCAGCTCCATCATTAAATGTATGTAAATTGTAATTGTAAATGGATGTAAATTGTTAATATATTAACAGGTTACAAAACCCCTTTTTCTGCAGAAACTTGAAACGTAATGTCTACTATCCTCTTACTTTCACTCATCATAACAATCACAACCTGAACACAGATTGGCTATTTTCTGTTTTATACTCATTTAAAGAAATTACACCTCAATTGAGTTGTTAATTGTACTAAAAAAAATTGAACTCAATTTTCAAGAAGCTCTTACAGTTTAATGGAATTTAATATTCCATCTTGCTTTTTTAAAAAATCTAACAGGATTTAGTTCAGGCCTTCTTAGCCAGAAATATGGTGATTAACAAAGGGACTCAAGAGTGGGAAGTGGAAAATGTGGTAAAACAGAGGGATTGCTAGGAGAGTAGCAGGGAAATGGACATTTAAAAGGGTATGTCTATACTGGAGGCTCTGTTAAGTTGATTTAACCAACGTTGACTTTAAGTCAACCTTGTTAAGTCGACTTAGAGACTCCACAGTCCCGCGTCCACACTGGCAGGTGCTAGGTTGATGGAGGAGGGGCCAGAAACTCTGTGAGGGGGCCTGGAGGCCAATTAGGTTAACTTAAGGGCTAACCCCCATCTACATTGGCGTACATTGACTTAATAAGGTCGACTTAAGCCTTAGGTCGACCTTAAGAGGTGGTATTATTAAATCGATTTAAGGAAATGCTTAAGTCAACTTAATAAAAGCCCAGTGTGGATGCAGAAGTCTGTAAGTCAACTTAACCTTCCTTAAGTCGACCTAAGGCTCCAGTGTGGATGCACCCTAAAGATTAAAAGAAATGTATTCAGCACTTTAAAATAAATGGGGCTGAACAGTCATTTCCTAAGGAATTTTTTTTAAATGCACTTGTTACAAAATACATATCTTAATTGTGAAAGAGTTATTTGTTTTTCCCGAGAGAATAATAAAGCCTTACCATTTGCCCCAACACAAAGATCTTCTCTTCAGATAAATGAAGAGGTACATAGCTAGCATAGACTACCATTTGAGGCAGTGTTGGCACTGGAGAACCTAGAAGAGAGAACAGTGCATGGTTACAGCTTGGAGCAATACAAAACAAAACAAGTTTTCAAATATAACATCAAATTATTCTAATTCCATACAGAAGGCTATGTTCTATAATTAGAGTACGATTGGGATATTTAACTGAGAAGTGCTTGACAGATATTCTATCGAAAAGGAACCATTTTTTGGAAAAGCCCCATTGTTACGGTCCAAGGCAAGTTAGTGCATTAACACCACTTAAACATTTCGCTTATGTTACACAAAATATGTAGCAGACAGACTACTGGTCCGAAAGTAAGTTTGGTGATTGGCCAAAGCAGCTGTTCTTTTTATGTTTTCCCCCAAATGTTAAAACCATTGGTAATGAGATGCCATAGCACACAAATATAAATGCCAAAACAGATTACAGGGTATGTCTATTGTACAAAACAGCGACCAAAGTTAGACCGACATACAGCCACCGCAGTAATTAAATCATTTTTTAATGTTCATAGTATATTCTTTGCATCAGCAGTGCATATCCTCACCAGGAGCACTCATGCTGACATAATAGTCAGTGTGGAACAACGTCTGAAAGGTAGCGGAAGTTGATGTAAGCAACAGGGATCACACTGACACAGCGTTGACCTAACCACATCGACATTTTATTCTATGCCTCTCCCAGAAGTGGAGTTAAGCTGGTGCACTGAGCAAGTTACATTGGTAGGCGTAGACACTTAGGCTATGTCTACACTGGGTAATTTAAGTCGACTTTAACTAAGTCGACTTTAAGTCGACTTAGTTAAGTTGAGTTAGTGTGTCCACACTGAAAATTAAAGTCAACTTAAAGGGGAACTTACAAAGTTGACCTAGCGCGTCCACACTGGATGCTCTAGGTCGACTTTGTGGGGCTAGGGGGACCTAGGGCAGGTCCACGGGGCCAGAGGGGGCACCCCTTGCCCAATGCCAGGGGGCTCAGCCTTTGCCCCATTGTATCTAGGTAAAATGGAGCAAAGGAGGACAGGGACCCTGGCAGGGCATAGGGGAAGGTGGGGGGCATGCCAGGTTCCCCCTGTGCCCCCCCCCTCGGCAGGGAGGGCAGTGGTGTAGCCCTGGGGTAGCCCTAAGTCGACTTAGGGCTACCCCATGGCTACACTGGCTTAAGTCGAGTCTAGGGAGTCGACTTAAGCCTTAGGTCTAGTGGAAAGGAGGTTTAATAAAGTCTACTTAATTTTAATTAAGTCGACTTTATTTTCCTTAAGTCAACTTAAGCAAGCTGCTTAAGTTGACTTAAGAAAACTGTAGTGTAGACGCAGGGTAAATTAAGTCGGCTTAAGCAAGCTTGCTTAAGTCGACTTAATTTACCAATGTAGACGCAGCCTTATAGAGTTAAGTCAATGTATGATATGTAAGATTGTTGTAAGTCTTACATGCTGGCAGCTGTTTGTGAGCAGCCCAGGCCAGAGGCTACAGCAGCAAGACATTGTAAAGAGCACCCCAAGTTACAACAGTGGGGTGACAGCTATTCACTGGTCTGAACTGTATCATGGTATGTCACAAGTGACATTCAGTTTGAAAGACAGTAACAGGAGATTCCTTACCCTTTTAGTTCTAATGACTCTTCAGCTAGGAATATGCCTTAGGAATAGGCCGATGAATGATATTTGCAACATAAACCAAACATTCCAGTTTATGTAAGATAAGAGCAAAGAAAGGGCTAGGAAACCTATGCAAATGGACAGGAAGTATAGCTTCCTTTGTGCTTTATAAACCCATCTTTCTGGAAGTTATGCACAGCTTCCAATGCTTTTTTTCAATACATTAGAAAACATCTGATTCTGGGAATGTCCCTCCTGAAATCCCGTTAAACTGAACATCACTGTAAAATGTCAGTGGTTCCTGAGCTAGGACTACGCTACAGAACACTCCAATCGGTCCTTAATCTCTCTCTCCACATGCTTGTGACTCTCGTGTTAGCCACGGCTGTTGTGTTAGCTATGGGTTTCATTTGTTTAAAAGGCAGTAATGTCATTTGGGTTTGATCTCAGTCCCCTGCAGACATACTGGACCTATTCCAAAGGCAACACTAACATCTCCAGTGCGCAACGTTACAGAACAGTAAATGCGAAACCAATTTCAGCTCATGTGAGAAAACATTTTACTCAAACCACAAGTACTTCATCAAATACCAGGTGGAGCCTAACGCTGCAAAACCAAATCCAGAGGGGCTGTGAAACGACATGTATACAGGCACTGAACAAATTCTTAGAGCATGTAAATCATTAACAGACTGCTATGTCGTATCCATTTAAACAGTATCAGATGATTTAAAAAGAAGTACTATAGTGACTGCTTTTAAAAATGAAACTGATTTTTCTAACTGTACAAAAACTAAGGGGGAAATTCATTCTTGTGTACAGTAGCATGAAATTGATGTCTGAATTTGGTTAATATGATAAACATTGCTAAATGTGAATTATAAAGTAAAAAGTATTATAACCCACAGCATTACTGAAGTGTTAAGCCCCAGCAATATCTATCATTTAGATCTGTCATTGAACATTTAAAACTCTTCATTCACCTGCTAAAGATTTGAGATTTCAGCTGTTGTGCAATTTTAGATCTTGCCGTTTTGTAAATTCATTCATAGACAGTAAGAATTCTACATTTTGAGCAAGCTCACTTTTCCTCCAATGGGAACAAAAAAGCATTCTTAACATTAACTCAGATAAAATTTGTATATTAAAAATAATGACCAAAATACAAGATAGTGTGTTTTTATTTTCCGGATTTGACTGGAGTTTCTTCTAGGTCATTCTGGAATATTCACATAAATGCAACATATACATGTAAGATTTTTAATACCAAAAACACTAGGCTCTAATTTCAACCTGTGAATGAAAACTAACTATTCTGCACAGATAAAAGGCAAATAGTAAGAATATCAAGGATCTTTTAATATTTATTCCAGAGCGGTAGCCATGTTAATCTGTATATAGCAAAAACAACGAAAGTCCTGTGGCACCTAATAAATTTCTTTGGGCATAAGCTTTTGTGGGCTGCAACCCAGTTCATCAGATGCATAAAGTGGAAACTACTGTTAGGAAGTATATATATGTGTAGGTATATTTAAATGCATATATACCTTTTAACTGTAGTTTCTACTTCATGCATCTGATGAACTGGGTTGCATCCCATGAAAGCTTATCCCGAAGAAATTTGTTAGTCTTTAAGGTGCCACAGGACTGTCGTTATTTTTAATGTCTATTAACTATCTAAGATACTTACCAATCAGCCATTATTAAAGTATCTGTGTACCTCAATCTCGTAATATATTATTCCGCTCAAGACCCTTGTTACAGAAAAATACTATTATCCCTATTTAACATATGAGAAATTGAGGCACTGAGAGACTGATTTGCCCAAGATCAATCAGGAAGTTTGTGGCAGAGCAAAGTCTCTCAAGTCTTGTGTTAGCACCCTAACTACTGGAACATCCTTCCTGTCTGGAACTGTCAGAAATATAAGGAACTGTCTAGATGCTCAACTGGAAGAGAGGCTTGTTCAATGGCGACTGGAGTGAAGAAGACAGCTAGTAGGTGAAATCATTGTCACTGGATAGCAAGGAGAGTGAGGAGAGCTAGGAACTGTTGGGGACCTTGATTAGCTAGAATCTAGGCATTTCTGAGAGGTGGACAGGGCCTCCGATACCACTGATATATAATGCCTACCATTCATCTTATTTTTCAGAATTTTGTCTTCCCAGCATTGATTTCACTGAGTGATTTTTTTCTCATTCTAAGCAATGATTATAAAAATGGTGGGTCAATAAAAAACAAGTGATTAGTGTTTACCAAACATCTGTGTTTAGCTTTGTATATTAAGAATGTATCCGAATGAACAAGGCTAAACTTAAAATAAGTAAGAATAAGTGATTGAATGGACTTACGTAATGAAGATGGAAATTCTTTTTAATTCTAAAAAGTAAAATGTAAACTTTATCAAGAGTTATTTGACAGCAATGTAGAAAGGATTCATACTCATTTCAAAAAGTACAGTACCTTTGGACTTCTCAAGGTCAAATGTGTTGGTGAATGAAACTTTGTTGAAATGAAGAGCAATTTCATGCTTCTGCAGGTGAGATAATCCCATTGCCACCATACAAAAGTAGCTGAAATGATCATTTAGGTCTCTGTTCCAAGACTTCCAGCAGCAATTCAGAAACCTTCTGCAATCACTATCAGCCTCACTGTTCTGAATCAGAATCCTTGCTACGCTGTCAAATGTCAGCGCATAAAGAAGGCTCCGTCCCTGTCTATCCTGGATTGATTTCTTTTATATTAACTCCCATACATTTCCCCTCCTTTAAGTACTGTTCTTAAATATTTAGGTCAGACCTTTTCACATGTTCCTTCAGCTGTCCAAGAGCATGCCTACCCTTGTGGATGCTCTAGATTCATTTTTAATTCCCATCCTAGATATTTCCATCTTCTTTTTCTGGAAAACTTTGGAGGTAAGTTGTTATTCAGCTCTCTGACGAATCTCAACATTTGTTTTAAGTTCATTCCATTTCATACTAGTATTTTCCTGAGCCTGTGCTTTCAAACTGATGTCATTCAGGAGTAGTCTCTGTTCATCTTTGACATCCAAAACATAGCAAAGATCAGTTGATGATTATGCCACTAAACTAAAAGGCAAACACTTGAATTTATTAGGAGAGTTGCAACCTTCTTAAATGCTACCATCATTTTCCACCATGCAGCCCAAAATCAGCAATTCAAAAAAAAGCCAGTGATGCACTTTGCCCTGCATAGTCAATGTGCAGGTTCAATACTATATACAGCAAGTGAAGAAAGAGGAAGAACTAAAATAATCAATACTGAAATTAATCCAAAAAAGGTGGTCAAATATGAGCAATGTTTCAATAATGGCTGAAAGCATCCACAAGGACAATGAATTCCTCTTTAATGCTATTGATACTTGACACACACAATATTATCTGGTGTTCAGCACACTATTTCAACCTCATTGGAAATGAAGTAAGATCTAACATAGTACTAGGCACACTGAAAGTTTCAAATTTTTCTGCAATCACAGCCATAGCTGATAGAATTAAAAAGGAAGGATGGATTTCCCAGCCTTTCAAGATTTGAGAAGGAGATTGTGTCAATCTCCTATATACATATGGTGGAAAATATAGGAAGTGGAATCAGGGAAGAGAGGATGACCCAAGTCAGTACTTTCTTAAAAACATTAAAAGGTAATTCTCTCTTTTCTTTGTAGCCAACCAATCTTGCATTTCCCCTACCCAGCCTCCTTTTTTATAAGTTTCAAATTCAGTTACTTTTCCTGTTATAGTCTAATCAGCTTCTTATCACACCCATTCACTAAGTATCTAAATGCACATCCCGGACTGTGACTTTCAGGCTCAGCTCTGGTTATTTTCAACTTGCTAATGGCTCCACAACATGTTTCAATTTTTGCCCTGCGCTAGCTTTCCTTGCTCTTCACCCCTGCAGCTCTTCAGATGGCTCTTATCCTATTTCTCATTGTTCAAAAATCTCAGGGTTTTGCTATCTAAAAATTCAAGATATGGTAGATTCTACCAA
The DNA here is from genome assembly GCA_007922175.1 of Pelusios castaneus. Taxonomy (NCBI): domain Eukaryota; kingdom Metazoa; phylum Chordata; order Testudines; family Pelomedusidae; genus Pelusios; species Pelusios castaneus. The sequence continues at coordinate 4,598,823 of ML685888.1, read as the reverse complement.
TTTGACTGAAATACATCTCTGACCTGGATCACTGCTTTCCAAGTGATTTCACTATCGCATTAAATTGTGACATCAGTCCTTTATTAACAAGCATGGAACAAAAGTCTTTTGCATATCTCATGGTTGCATTTCATCTTGTCTTTGAAGTAGGCTTGACACCAAAAGATTCTTTGGTTCCACCAGACACAGAACCAAAATCAGTTTTCCCCTCCATTTCTTCTTTGCACCTATCTTCTGTTGCACATGACCAACAGAATTGTAATTTAACAGCAGCAAAGAAAAAAACCCTCTCGGAACGTTGCCTTTTGATCACTATTTGGTGATTTTGTCTGTCTTTTTATTCATCTAATAAAACATCCAGAATATTTCAGTTCACTGAGACCTGCTTCTCTCCTCTTTCCATACTTAAAAACACACCATCCCACTATTAAGGTATTTGCTTTTTCTTTCCATAATGTACTTTAATGCTGATGACTCTTGCCGTTTGCTGGCTCAGAAGTGAGCCCATCACATTTCACAAATATTCAAAGGAAGTACAAGAAGAGATATTTTTCCAAATATATTTTAAAGTTTGTAATTATTTTACTTCACTAACAGTGAACATAAATCAGGATGTCAAACTAACAAGCTTCCTACCTGTTGATGATGACAAACAGCTACACAAAATACCTTCTTAATTGTAAAAAAAACCTGATTAAATCCTAAGAGTATTTATAACTTACTGTCAATAAATGACTGAAGAGAACTTTGAATGTCTGTACAGATTCGTGCAGAATGAGGTGCTGACTTGTTTTTTTCTTTTTCACCATCTCTACTTTTCTTCTTTCCAATTTCTTTTTGTTCTGGCTTATCTACCAAAACAGAATAAAGACTACATATTTTCTTTTCTTTAAAATGCCTTTAAAACATGAAATCTCAGTGTCAGGTAAGGTTTTTAAAAGAAAAGTAAAATTCTTGCTCAGTTAGATAACAAGAATAGATGAGAAATCATAGTAAAGATAAGGGCTATGTCTTCATTGCAGCAAAAGGTGTGTTTTTTACATCAAGACAAAAACTTCAATCTAAAAATCCTCATGGAGACAAGGAATTGCAGGTTTTACATCAATGGACCTGATTAAGGTAAAGAGGGGAAATAGGCAACCTTAATTCTGATATTTAACTTTGAGTGCCTTGACCTTCCCACCTTACAAATATTTTTAATATCGTTGTGTGTGTGCGTGCACGCGCTTGCAAACTGATAAAGCAGAAATTCCATCATGAGGGACCACATGATGGTCATCAGCAAGCGCTGAGCATTTAAATCCATCACACAGACCTGTGCCACTTGAGCTAATAGAGTAAACGATAGCAGTAGGAGGCTGTCATACTCTGTATGGACCAGCACTTGAGGAAGATGGGACACTTTCTGGAGGGTTTGCTGACAGCAGAGGAATCTGTTTCCTCTGACTATTGCCACCGAGTCTCCATCTAACTCCAGACCCTGCTTCCAGTCTCAGTCTCCTTACCCCAGACTCCTTGTCCCAATCAATTCCACTTGCTCCCCACAGGTCCAACTCTTGATTCCTCTACAATTGAACCAAGCAGCTTCATTTTCCATGCTACCCGGGCCTGGCAGGGTAATCAGAAGCCACCCTCAGTATAGGGAGGCTAGGCAACTACTTACGGTGACAAACTTCTGTACTGCTGCCAGGGGAACGGGGGAGGCTGAATTGGCCTTGCCTCTGCCATCATGGAAAGCAGCTGAACCAAACCTGAGTGATGCTGCGATCCTGTGTGCCACCTCGTAATGCCCCTCGCTCAAATTTGAGTGGCATGAGGGATACACTGAGCTGTTGGCTAAAGTAGCAGATTTGTTGAGAAGTTTCTGAAGGTGGTCAAGAGCACAGGTTCCATGTTCTTAGTTCAAGTGCCTGAAGCTGGGACAGCCATCATCAGCCCAAATCTGCAATTGCAGGGAAAGTCCTGCTCAGCCCAATATTGACGCACACTCACAGAATCTTCGGGAAACTGAGTTGCTAAAGTTTAAGAACTCTGCTAGACATGTATGAACTTCAATTTTATAACTTTGTCACATTTAGGTGGCTTTTCATGGGAATGGCACAGGGTACATCCCTGACACAAAAGCCCCTTAGAGAAATTTCAAAGTCCCTACTCCAAAGCATGGAGGCAAAAGAGCTCTTCAAAGAAAAGTTCACTAGAATTTTCTAACATGGGCACAACGATGCATTTTTAACCGAGACTCATTTTCAGAAATGATTCAGCTGTTTTGGTCAGAATTTTTAAAATAAGTCAGCATGAGGCAGACACCCAGTGGAAAATTTCATTGCAACTGGTTAAAGTTTGCCAAAAGTATAAACAACAGAAAACAGGTTGTTTATAATAGGAGTGGTCAAAGAACCTTAATTATAGATGGCCCTATTAAACCCACCTATAAAAATGTCACATGGAAGAGCTAATTTCATAGGTTAATACCCTATTTCTGTCACTGATACCAATCTGAGACTACAGAAGCCTTCGCACTTTGAATTTCTAAAGCAACCAATTTAAAAAATAAGTAATATTATTAAAAAGCGAGATTCTCTGCTAAATTCTTTAAGGGGCACAGCACAGAGCTCACAGCACAGTGATAGCAACACTAAGGTGGCTTTAAACCAGTGATGTTTCCCTCGGATTCTCAGCTGCTCTAAGGGCTGGAGTAGCCCCTCTTTAAATTTAGATAAGGCCAAAGTTACAGTAGCCTCCCTGTGCTGTGCTACAGCTGACAGTGCTACTCAGGATCTCTGCAGCTCCATGCCTCCAATCCTACCTTTCGAACAGCTGTGAAGCTTCCTATGCCAAGGATGATGAGAGGCTACGCTGAAGGCACCTGAGGATATTTTCCACAGTTCTTGCACAATGGGAATTTTCCACCTGCTAGATCCTTCCAAATTTCTTGCCTTTACACCACTGGCTCTTTTGCTCAGAAAAGGATGTCACCCAGTGGACACAGAATTCAGTTTATATCTTGTGCTGTCTTATAAATGTACAGTACAGAGTTGTTGCAGAAGTATGTGTGTTTTGCATGGTAAAAACTGAACCTAACAGAAATGAGTGCACGATCTAAACATTGCAGAAGGGCACTCTGGAACAAAGCTCTCTTAATAAACCTGGAACATTACTTTTTCATTTAATTTCAAACAGGGTTTTAAAGAAAATTGGGTTCCAGAAATCTTAAATATATTAACTCACCTTGAATGCAATGCATAGGAAAGTTATAGTCATATTTTGATTTAAACCTTTATGAACAGTTATTTATACCCACTCATATGTGCACAAAGACACATACAAAAACCACTACTATCTTCCAAATTAATCAAGGGCACTTTTGAAATTGCATGTTAATTTTAGTGTTCTGAGCTCCCCACCAGTAATAATGTAACATCCATTATTAACAGATACTGCTGCCAAGTTCTTTTTGGTAACAATTATACTAGGTCAATCACCTTAGGGCATACAGTAACCTATATACTTGTTTTTTTCTACAAAGAACACCTTTCAACATAAATGCCCACACGCCAAAAAGTGGGACAGTTTCCTGTCATAGATTTATCAAAGGGAGGATGTACTTAAAAATTAGCCCCAAACCCTGCTCCTGCTCAGGTCAACAGTTGAAACTGAACTTACTCTGGATTTATACTTGGGTCACCAAGTGCAGAATTTGGTCCAGTAACTTCAATGGGAACAAGAATGGGTCTACAGAGTAGCATACAGTGTAACATCATAGGATGTGTTTGAGTGTGAAGCATGATGCTAAGCACTTTGCCTATCTTCAACTTTCAAAGATTTTTACAGTCTGCCATTTCCTACCTTTGCCAGTTTTCTCAGGCTTCTCCGCTTGCTTATTGGCAACAGGAATTTCATTTTTTAACTCAGGCCCTTTGGTCTCTTTAGCCTTCATATCTGACAGAGGATGTTTCAGTTCAGGGGTTGTCTCATTAGGTAGCTTAAATTCTGGTAGTATGTCTTTTAAAAAGTTCCAAACTTTATCCAAATATCCAGGCCTAAAAACAAACAAACAAAAAACCAAAAAAGCCCCACATACATCAACATTACTTATATTTGCAATAGATTAAAATAAGGCTTTTTGATTTTCATTCAGAGACTGCTATTAAGCAGCTGATTCAGTCTGACAATTTGAAATAGTAACTGTTATTTCTGCTAACAAGCACACTGCTGTATTTATATGTTTTCAGGTATAATAAATACAAAAACAACAAGAGTTGGCAAGAACAGTTTTTGTATTGGGCATTATAGACAGACTGGTCAGCAGAGCTAATGTATCAAGAAACAGTGAGCCATCAGCAGGCTTGTTAGGAGACAGTGTTGTGGGAGACCTTAAACCTTACAATTAATGAGGAAATCTTGGGTATCATTCTGCAACACTAGAATAACAATATATGATGTTAAACTAAGACATATATTAAACATCTTAATAACTAAAATCCTGATTTTGTAAAAAGAAAACACTTCTCCAAAGGTCCTTTTAGAGTGGACTCTCCAATTCACTTCAAAATAACTAGCTCAAATAGCTTCTCACCATGGATTTCAACAAAAACTATGTAACAATCCCTTGACAGGCTGGCTTCTCTTGTGCTGGTTCTCCATAAGGGATCCTTGCATCCAGAAATCAAATCAAATCTGACCAACTGATGTGGGGGAGAGGGGATGCAGGGGAGGGAACCTGGACAGACTCCACGGTAACTGCATGAAAAAATTAAAACCAGAACCCTGAACAGTTGATTGAGCCACAAACCAGAGCTTTCTTTGTGACAGTACGCAGGGGTACAGAGTAATGGCACCTTTTTTGCTGGCTCCGCTGCTCAGCTGGGAGGAACGGGGTCAGCAGGGAAAAGAAGTGTGGGGCTCCTGTCCCTTACTGGCCCTGCTGCCTACCTGGAGTGCGGGGTGAGCAGGGAAAAGAAGTACACCACTGGAAGAAGAGGGATGGGAGAGACATTTTTCATATTTACTATCAAGATATGAGTACTGGCACCTTTTTTTTTTTTAATCAAAAAAAAGCACTGCCACAAGCTATAGCCAGCTCTATGTTACTGCAGTCAGCAAAACTGTGGTACTCACTTTTTTCCTATTTGCAAAATAAAAACCAAAAATTAATATTTAGGACTAGTTTTGCAGACACTGGCTTTCATTGCTGCAGTAATAGACTGCAGGTACAAAATGCTCCCTGTAATTTAGGCCATTTGGATGTCTAAATTCCTGTGTGCAGTCACATTCTGAGGCTGAGACATTTAAGTCACCTCAATTGCAGACATAAATAGGAGGCCCAAATAAGGCCAGATTGAAATTTTGACCCATTATGGACTATTTAATATTGGAATATTGGTCCACTTAATGTTAACTGTTTCTTTTAAAATATATTTACCAAAAGGCATAAGTACTATTTCTTTTAAAAACAGAACCTTCTATTTCATATAGTCCAAACAGCTATTTTAAAAAAAGATGTCAGACTTCCTGATATTTGCACTGGCTGTTCAGAGTGGACCTGACTATGTGCTAACAGATAGAGGGAGCAGGGAGAATAGGAGTGAGCGTGTTATTAAATGCAGCTCAGTATGACTGTTTGGCTTGAAATAAAAATAAACAAGTTGCATCAACTTGGAAATAGGGAAACAACAGTCAAGTGAACTCAACTATTTTGTTTCTTGTATTTTCCACAGTAAATTCTTATACAAAATCATGACACCATGTATTAATAAAATCTCTGTGTGCCATTTTAAAGCCAAATATCAGAATAAAACTAGACACATCTAGCGAATTGAACTGTTTTATTGCTGGGTTCAATATCATTTAAAAGTATAACTATGTTAAAAAAAACTCCATCAGCAGCTGTAAAACGTGGTAATAGCTTCACAAGTATCACAGAAGTGCTTGCAGACATAAACGTGGTAAAATTATTCAGGAACTGCAAACTTCTAATCTTCAAAGTCTTTAAACACACATCCTCCCACTTATTAGAGTTAAAAACCTGACCTTTCACAAATTGATTTTAAGGCCCACATCTCAGAATTCTATTTTTCAGATAGCCAATATGTTCTAAGTATAAAGAAACAAGGAAATGGACTGTTTAACAAAAGAACTCACTGGAGGGGAATGATTTCTGGTATCCATCCAGTAAGTGCATGAAGAACTGTGAATTCCTCCAGCTCTCGTCTTCCAGCTTCGTGTATACTACAACAAATTCAAATATTATATATATTAAAATATTTATAGTTAAGTAGAGCCTGATACAATTCCCATAAAAGTCAGTAGTCAACAATAACTTCAATAGAGGTGAGATCAGGGATATAGAGATTAGCAAATTCATGCATCAACACAGTGAGCAGTTATGGGTGTTCCTCACTACATTGCATACAAAAGATCTCTCACTTGAAGTTTCAATATTTTGAGTTTCATTGGCTGTAGTTCATTCTCCTTTAAATTCATTGAAATTGTATAATAACCCCTTTAAAAAAAACCCTATTTTGCAAAAGACTTCTGCTACATTTAAGTCTTGTTTTTATAATATCACATGACTGTAATTGGCTAATGAAAGAAAACTGGAAACAAAAAGGTTATCTGAAGTTTGCTATAAATAAAATTCTAGTTTATCTGATATTTCTCACAATTTGCAACTGCTGCACAAAATTAACTTTCACATGTATTTTCTCTTTGTTGGGTTTCCAGTGCTCAATCTGATTTCCGCTAAATCTGTATTTAATTAAACTAAAGGTTAAATGTTTTAAAAACACATAAGCTATTCATAAGCCTAAAGTCACTTCTGAAAATGGAAGATAAGTTCCCAAGTCACTAATGAACTTTTGAAAATTTCAGCCTCCTTTTTTTTTTTTTTTAAATTTAATTCTGATAACTAATGTTGCAGTATATTCAAAAGAGAATTCAGGTGTAGGTGTGATTCAAATGTTGAAATTCTTAATCCATCATGATTGCTCACTGAGGGCCAGATTCTGGCATAGGGTACATCCCCGCTTCCCAACCCTACCACCATACTGGAGCAGAAGGGAACTCAGGACACAAGCTGTGACTGTGTCACAGGCTGCTTCCCAGATCAGTCCTCCAGAGTGCCTAATACATGTGGAAAAATCCTGACTAAGACCTAATTATAAATAATATCTTGTTCTTCTCAATTTTCCTATATTGCATTTTTATGGGTTTTACTTTTTATGCCAATTACCTCTAAATTACACTTTTTGATAAATACTAGCAAAAATATATTCTATATGTTTTTATATATAGTTGTCGCTATGATGTTTATTTTTGTAAAGATTTAATATAATTAGATTCCTTAATTTTATCTTTTATAAGAATGCATACTGGTAATTATTTCAAAAGTTGACCAATAAATGAAAAAGATCCCCAGGAAGGATACAAAGAACACCCAGTATATTCTTCCTAAACTATGAAAATCTTTCTGAACCAGTAATTTAAGTGACTGGCAAACCTTGTATGTGAATTATGCAGGATGTGACCCTCTCTGTCAAATGCTACAAAATAAATCCAACTAGACTGCAACAGAAATAAAGACTGCAGTTTAAACTTTGCCTCTTCAGGATCGAGCCTTCAGCTCCACTATTTTTCTTTCCTTTTCCTAATCAAAGGTCCTAATCTTTTTTAAAGATCTCTCAAGAAAAAAACCTGGCCTAATAAAAATGTACTACTCATTCTCAGAGTAGAATTTTAAAATTTACAACTTATTGCTAAATATAATCTCCCTTATAAAAAAAGTGAACATATGTATTTGTTTGTATTGTTATAAATGAAAATCCATCTTTGATGCTATTTTTTTCTGTTTTAGCAATAGACTTAACATCTTCATTCTTACTGTCTCAAATTTATATCCTGTTATCTACTGTGACTCCATTTTTCTTTAAAAGAGAGAGAGAGAGAGAGAGAGAGAGAGAGAGAGAGAGAGAGAGACGCAGTGGACCGGAATCCCTTTACTACTATCATTACTACTCCTAATTGGCTGGAGGAGTTCCTTTCTTCTTTCCCCAGAAACACAAGACCCATTGCTCCTGCCCAGGGGGCTGACTATGCTGCGTCCAGAGCACTTCATATATTCATTGGCCTAAAAATAAGCTGCAGACTGATCAGAACCAAATCTACAACATGGTACTGCAGATTATTATCATTACCCCACCAGCACAGACTCAGTTTGTATATTACTTGGTCACTGTTGATTTGTTAAGCATTACTTGGCTTAGAGTTACTGCTGTCGGATATGGTAATGAACTGACAAACTGCCAATGCTGATAGCAGGAACCACCCTGTATTATGATAATATTGGTTTGGTCTTCTAAACACCTCCACTTTTCCAGACTGATTAAAACTCCTGGGAGATTTCTGCTCTGCATGTGAAGTTCTTTTTTGAAGCACACAAAGTAATGTTGCACAGACAAGGCAGGTGAGAAGATTTCTCAGATTAATTTCCTCAGGAAACTTTTAAAACATAAACAAACAAAACTCTCACTTTCTCTCTCTGATATGTCTGCTATAGACCTTGAGGAAACCTGCTACAGATTTACTGTGTCAAGCTCTCGCAACGGAGCTCAGAAAGCATTACAATACTTTCCAACAAACATTCACCATATGTATTTAATTGACTTTGTTGCTTATTAATTCCACATGATTTTATAGAACAAATTTATAGAATGCTCGCTAAACATACTCAGTATTCGCCAGCTTAATGATTGCTTTAGCCAACAACAGTGGCCAAAGTTCAGTTTGACAGGTTGTAGCTGGAAGCAACAAATTATTCTCTTCATCGAAAGGCATAGTATCATCCACAATGATTTTTCGCCAGCATCCCTACAAATAAGAAAGAAAAGAAACGTTAAAACTCTGTGATGGAAATAAGAAACAGAGTAAGTGTAGGAAATCTATGTGTTCTCCAAGAACCAACTCAGACTGTAGCTTGATTTATATTACTGATGATTTTAATGAATAGGGAAAGTAACTCAGATTGCAATTTAAAACCCTAGTAGGTACAGTCAGCATGCCAGATACCGAAGTTCCCTGCTAATTTGGTAGATCTTATTTCCAATTCTTTACTCACAAAGGTCTCTATTAATGTCATGTTAAATCTTAACCTACAATTTTTTCCCAATGATTTGGATAAGGTTCTAATTCGACGTGCTATACTCCGCCTATAAAATGTGCAAAAAGCAAGCCAGAATTTTAAACATCTATGTCCGTGTGTCTGTTTATATTTTAACATTTTTAACGCAGCATGGTTGATTTTGAAATATTGTTGATATTTTGCAGTATGCAGAGAGAATTGTTCAGAGAATGACAGAGATGCATGGAATCTGTATTCAGATCATCCATATTATTACCCTTTTACCGTTTTGACTATTTTATTTCACATAGAAACCCAAAGGCAACCATTTTACAAATTTATGTGCTGTTTAACATGTATGGCATATTTTCAATTACTATCACAGAGTCCTTGAAAAGAAATGCCAAATGCTTCTTGAAGGTCCCAAATTCTGCAAATATTTAGGCTTGTGCTTGATTTTATGTATATGAATAATCCCACTGTCTTTAATTGAACCACTGATGGGCCCTAAACCTTAGTGTTAGGCACAGATTAAGGAATAGAGAGAAGACATGATGGTGAAGTTCTATTGACCTCTAAAAGTATTTATAATGCACCCACTATGGTATCTGAAATATTTAGAAAACCTCAGTTTTAATTAAGTATTATGAATGATAATTCAAAGCCTTCATGGTCTTGTAATCAGAGCTCCTAAAATTAACGCACATTTCAGTTTCAAATACTCATTTGTGTCTCAAACTGAAGTACAAATTAGTTTTCCCCTTTTTTCATAATCCTTTCCTGTTCATAGGATTGTAAGATGAATTTCAAAAATACCTACCTAAATATCAAGATGCAAAAATGAAAACACATCAGATTCACCATTGCAAAACCATATGCAAAAGCAGATAAAGTCCCCAAATCAACATACCATGGCAAAAATTCATATAGGAGCATGAAAAATTCTACCATCGTTGCACAAAATGTGTGCTGCTACCAATACACTTCCCTTTTCTGTGGTTGTCTTATTGGTGTTTGTGGTGCTGTAATCTGCACCTATCAGTATTGTTAATTTTCTTCTGGGACATTACCCTTTTTGAGTCTTCTCTAGAATGTCTGAGAACATGGGAGATGATAGAGAGAGCACAGAAGTGTTTATTTGAAATTTTATTTTTTCAAGGGCCCATCTTATGAAACAGAGGGTGTTCCCAAACTATGGTCCATGGATCACTGATGTTTGCAGAGCACTTGCTGGCTGGTTCACGCTGCTATTTTTCTTGTTTCTAGCAAGGAGAGCCTATGACCCTGTATAACTAGCTGGAAAGAAGTAGTAGAAGCAAGTTTTACTGCCTCTGTTAGGATCCTCTGCTATATAAAAGGGAGAGAGGAAACAGGAGCTGCCCTCTGAAATGGGCCAACAAGCAGTCAGAGAGGAAATTCCATGGGAGAAGAGAATGAGGATATAAGACAGTGCTTTCAGGGGAGAAAGGAATCAAACAAGGAAACCAAAGAAAGCATATGTAGATGGAAGAAAAAGCACTATAGAATCATATAAAGGGGGACAATGGACATGAAGGCAAGCACATAACAAAGGTCATGGAGAGAGGAGCAGGGCAGGTGACAGGAACAGAACAGATCCTGCAGGAGATGAAATGAAGAGCAAACTGGTAATTAATGCTCTGTAAAAAAAATAAAATACCTGAATGCTAATGTTGCTTTTCCATATAAGTAACTGACATAATTTCAACACTAATGTTCCATGATCAAACAGGAAAGGGAAATGGTCAATAAGAATGTCTTTATTAAAATGTTATCTACTCTATGAAAAAGGCTGCTGAACCATCAGGAGTATAGCATATGGGAGGCTGCTGTCATTAGTTAAGGGGCTTGTAAGGGCTAGCATAGACCAGAGCCATTAAATAAAATGAGTTTAAGATTAACTAATTAAAAAAATTAAAATACAAATTAAATTAGAAAGTCAATCAGGCAAACTACACACGTCGACAAAACGGAGTGGGAGGGGAAGAAGGGTTCAAAATGACCAGTGACTAAAGGAAGCAAAAATGTTCATATCAGCTTTAACAGGTCTAAAAAGACAGCCACTGATGGGCTCCAGTCTACCTCCTCATGGAAAGTGTTCCTTTAGAAGGTTTCCATGAAGGAGAAGAACCTTCCCCGAAGCAGACGCTCAAGCACTTTTGACCTAAATTAATAAAAGCTTTTTAGGTTATTTTGAAGGCATTACCCAAAACCGTGAGTTACCAGAAGCTGCAGAAAGCTCTGCACTTTGCAATGATGGAAACAAATTCACCAAATCAAGGAGAGACAAATGCTCTCTTTTACTTAAATTAATTTTTAATTTAAAAACACTGGTAGTGAGGCTATATTACGAAAAGAGGTGGTATTGTTAAGTGAATTTACATAATGATTTTTGTATTTCTTTTTAAATTGGCTATAATCTGTAAGATTTAGTTTGGGTTGATAAATTCTTTAAATGTAATGAGGGCAATGTGGATTCAATCTGATGGCTCCCATTGCTATGCAATTTGTGCGCTAACCAATTCTTAAGATTTTAGAAGACAAAATCTAAAAAAGAGTTTGAACTGTATGATAAGTAAATCAAGGAAGTATCATATACATTGATATTTCTAAATGCAAAGAATATTTGCTGATGGCCAAAACTGTTTGAAATTTGTAAAGTGCATATTTGAAAAGGTGCTAAGGAGGTACTGAATGATAGACCTTTTAATTGCTCAAACAATAAGATGTCAATTTGTATCCTCTCTCATCTAGCAGTTCAATCAAATGTTTCATAAAAAGAGCAGTAGAAGGGGCAAAAAAAGGGGGGAGGGGGATTGTTTGTCTCCATGGCCTAACTCCTTCTTGTCAGTTCAATGCAGTAACTCTGTCAGTAATTCTTAAGAGTGCAGTAAACCATACCTTTGACAGATCAAATAATATAACTGCAGTTTCTGCAATTTCATAGACAACTTCTTTTCTCAAATGTTATTGGACTTTTTCCTCCTGGACTGATTTTTTTGCTTTCACATACTTGGTAAATCTTCAAATCCATATTGTGATTATCTTGTATTGAAAATATCCCTTTCTTAAATCCTAAGTATATATTGTTTAAAAGAGTACATTGTGGGAAAAAAGACTGGAGATACGGAAGTAATTCCCCAGAAGCCAAGGAGCAAAAGTAAGTGTTCAAATTCAGAAATAGAAATCCTTATGAGATAGAGAACAGAAATAAAGCAACTAGTTCAGTTCAGAGTAATACTGTTTTTGGGTTCAGGATATTATTTGTTAGAGAAGTGGACATTATTGGCAGAAGTGAGCTGAATGAATATGCCAGTGGCAAATCAAGCCAATGTCTCTATTACATTGTAATTTTGTTGAATAAGTGTATTCTCTGCTTGGTTTTAGGAGTTATGAGGCAGCCCTGTGAGGAATGAATCTGAGATTCCTACAGAACTCCTACCTAAACTTCATTCCCATTGGTCCTATTTCTTTCCCAGTAGAATACAACTTCCGAGTGTGGAGAAGTGGGGCCTTGGAAGACAGAATGGGGTAGTAGTTTCACTGCAAGAGCTCAGGATGGAGGTGCCAGAATATGTTGGGTTATCACAGTATTGCTGAAGAGAACAAAGAGAACAAAGAGAAAGCATTTTACTCCACGCTGATTCTGGTGAGAAAGCAGAAGCAGCAAGGAAAAGGGAACTTCAGTGAAGGAAGAGAAATTAGGCTGATTAAAACATACAGAACTCAGGAAATTACAGCTGCAACTTTAACTCTGCAGATGTGTTACAATGCATTCGTTTATTACATGATCACAAACTATTTTCTCCCCACAGAAACCTAGTATCATGCATACAACACAGGCAGCTCCCTGGGTGTGTCTACACTGGCAACTTAGGTCGACTTAAGAATGCTTAAGTTGACCTACACAAAGTTGCATCCACACTGGGCTTTTATTAAGTCAACTTAAGCGCTTCCTTAAGTCGACTTAATAACGCCACCTCTGAAGGTTGACTTAAGTCTTAAGTCGACTTCTTAAGTCAACTTAAAGCCAGTGTGGATGGCTATGTCTACTGTTAAGTTGACTTAACAAGGTCGACTTTAAGTCGACTTAAAGTTGACCTTGTTAAGTCGACTTAACAGAGTCGACTTAACTTTACAAGTGTAGACATAACTCCTCAGCCCAACTTCTGCAGTTGATTCAATAGGTGGAAAATAACTTAGTTCCCTTGTATGGCCTATAAGCATTACAAGTCAACAATCCTGGGGAGAGGGCTTCTTCCACAGACCTGCTAATTAACCTCCCATACAAGTGGTTGGAGAAGAGACTTGGCTCCCCTCTTTCCCACCTCATTGCCTCCAAACAACCTGGCCAACAAAACTGAGTATCAGCATTGACCAGTAGCAGATTACTAAGTCAATCGAGCAAGGAGAGAACCAGGGCACAAAATGTGATTCAGAATAAGAGTTACAATTTGTTCCCTTCTCTACCGCTTAGGAGGCTCGGCTACTTACCACCTCTCACCCAAGGCAAATCACAAAGACAGAGTATAGCATCATATTACATTTTGTGAAGGCAGCAATGGTTATAGTTATGAATGAACTGACACCTTCATTTTTAAACTTATTTTAGCTTCTCATACATCTCCTTTAAAACTTACTTTTTGTGTTGCTATCACATGTTCAGACTGATCCCACAAAAAATCTCTTTAGAAAGATTCCTAAAAAAGCTATCAGGATATTTCTGAGTTAATTCAACATGAACAGAACTCTATTTTAAAACTACACTTGTGGCCTATATTGAAAGAGGAATGTGTGCTTTTCCCAGTTTGAATTAACTAATATTAAACTAACGAGTAGAATGAACACGAATAGCATTTTATTTTCTGTTACTTAAAAAAACTTGCATCAAACCACAATGTTGCAAATGTGTGTAAGGGCAAATATTTAATAGCTCCCCCCACCTTTGTTTGCATTTGGGTTCATTCCAAGAACCAGAGGACTTATAAATATTTTAACAGGGTGAGAAATTAGAATGGAACCCTTCCTTATGTATCTGTACAGGAAATTTAGACAACTTAATCACTAAAGCAACAATTTAACATTGAGGTAAGATGAGTGATTTTGCAAGGGTTATTGAAGAATTTGGGTAATTTTTATTTTTATCTGTAGAGGTTTCTGAAAGAACCCTGAATTATGTAGTTGCTAAGCAACATGTAATATACACTGCAAGGCTTGCTCAACATTTGAACCATAAAATCTAGTCAATTCTCTTATGTTAAGGTTCATACCCGCTACAGTACTCAACAAGAAACCTGATTTGCTGGCAATAGGACCTCAGTTTCTCTGTTTTGAAATTCTCATCACTGCAAAGTCTCTCAGACTCTGAAGTACAGACACTAACATCTTTTTATGAGAGATATGTAAGCAGAGCTCCTTTCTGTGCTACAACATTAGGACGTGGATTGCATTTATCATGGATTGAAGGTGGAGTAAATAGTTAATCTTGCAGACCAACAGGAAACAAACTACTGACCTGAATCACAGAGCAGAAAGCAGTATCAGAAAGAGTATATAGGTGGAGAGAAAGGTCTTTTTTCCAGAAAGTACAAAGATTTATGGGATGTGCTGCCTGCTTTTGAGATATGTGAAAGGTGTGGAGGGCTGTGTGGTATCTGGTGGACTGTGCAGAGAGGAGGGAGAAGACAGTGACTTAATAGGCTAAAGAATTTGCAAGAAGCCAAAGGACTCTTGTGTCATAAGATGCTAGTTCAGTGAAGTGCCAAGCTCCAATAGTCAAGCGTTTTATCCAATAAAATGACAAATGCTACGAGTAGGGGCCTGTAATGGGGACAGTGAAGGAAAGGTTTGTTAAGATGACTAGGTAGAAAAGGTATTAAAAAGTAAATCAGCTTGGAAGCTGGGAGCTTTTGCAATTAAAATGGGGTTGTGTTCCGTGTTGAAAGATTTAAGAACATAACATTTCCCAATCCAAAGAGATTACTAGCATGAAGAAATGACTACATAAGGAGTCATGCACCTGTTAGATGGAAGTTTGTTCCTGTCCTCCAGTAGGGAATACTAACAAAAGACTCAATTTTGTTTCGTATGAAAAGCAGGAATCTAACTCCATCTCCTTGTTTCTGACACCCAAACCTGCCTTGCTCTCTCACTCTTCCCCTCTCTATTTATTGTTAACTGCTCTCTTTCATCTAGCTCTTCTTTCTCTGCATTCATCAATGCTATTACTTCACATATCCTAACAAAACATTCGTTTGATCATTCTTTCCTTTCTCTCTCTGTCTCTCCCTCTCATTTCCACCCTCCCATTCAACTTTAAGATCATTGGCTATGTCTACACTTGGTAATTTAAGTCGACTTTAACTAAGTCGACTTAGTGTGTCTCCACTTAAAAATAAAGTCAACTTAAAGGGGAACTTACAAAGTTGACCTAGAGCATCCACACTGGATGCCTAGGTCGACTTCTAGGGGCTTAGGGGGACCTAGGGGAGGTCCACGGGGGCAGGGGGGCACCCCTTGCCCAATGCCAGGGGGCTCAGCCTTTGCCCCATTCTACCTAGGTACAATGGGGCAAAGGGGGACAGGGACCCTGGCAGGGCATAGGGGCAGGGTGGGCAGGGCTCTGCCCTGCCAGGTGAGGGGGCATGCCAGGCTCCCCTTCTGCCCCCCCCCGGCAGAGAGGGCATTGGTATAGCCCTGGGGTAGCCCTAAGTTGACTTAGGGCTACCCCACATCTACACTGGCTTAAGTCGACTCTAGGGAGTCGACTTAAGCCTTAGGTCTACTAGGAAGGTGGTTTTATAAAGTCGACTTAATTTTAATTAAGTCGACTTTATTTTCCTTAAGTCGACTTAAGCAAGCTGCTTAAGTTGACTTAAGGAAACTGTAGTGTAGACGCAGGGTAAATTAAGTTGACTTAAGCAAGCTTAATTAAGTCGACTTAAGCAAGCTTGCTTAAGTTGACTTAATTTACCAGTGTAGATGCAGCCATTGGGTGGTCTACTCCCTAGGCTTTTACTTCTTCTCCTTCAACTCCCTCTTTGCTCTGCTTCACTCCTACTGTACTAAAACTGCACTTGCAAAAGTCACTAGGAATCTCTTCCTTGCCCAGTCTAAGAGTCTCTTCTCCATACACATTTTCCTGATCCCTCTTCTGCATCTCACTGACAATCAACTGCTTCTGAAAAGTCTCTTTCTTGGACTTCCATCACTGAGTTCTTTCCTGTTTTTCCTCTTACTTTGATAACCTCCGCCCTGGTGGATTTTCTTTTCCTCTTCTCCTGCTCTGTTTGTGTTAACCAAAGATTTGTCCTTGCTCTCCTTTCTACTACTGTACTTGACTCCAGTTGACATCCTCTTCTCTCATTGTCTTGAACCAATATATACTCCCAGCCTTTTTGGACAGGAATCGTCTCTTCATTATGAGTGTATATAATGCTTAGTAAGTAGGGATCAGAATCCTTGACTGGGATCTCCATCGGGGACAACTGCATTACAATAAGAAGTCATCTGATCACTCTTGATCTAATGACTCTCAAACCCACCATTGTCTGGATTTTTATCTTATCCACTCTTATTCATCTCCCCTAATGGATATCCCACTGTTTTCTTAAATTTATACTTCTAATCTTTTTCTTAACTCCTCTCCCTAACACTTTGCCCATATTTCAGATTCAGAATATTGCAAACACACTGGCTCACACAGTAGCTCACTCGCTCACCAAGAATACCATAACTTTCTCCTCTATTGCATCTCTGCCTTTCCTTTTTTTTCACCTTTCCCATATTCAGCATCTAAAACTGTCTTTCTTTTCTATTGCTTTATAAGTGTTGTGACATGGTCAGAGTTCATTTTTTTGCTCCTTTTCTCTTTCCAAATAAAGTTCTCTTTTAATGCTTTTCCCAAATCTGTCCCAGCTACATCTTCTTTCCCATTGCTCTCCATCTTTCCCCACTTTTCATGTTTTGTTGGTCCTACTATCTTTTCCTCACACTCATGACTTCCTTCTGTATTTTCCAGTGTCCTAACACCTAAAGTGATATCAGTCTTCTTCCAGGCCAACCATCATCACTCTTGCTATCAAATTCCTCCCCAAAACTCACTTCTTTTGTCTTGATTTCTTCTAGTGACTTCCATGCCTATTGTCTATTCCACTTCCCCCATTCACATGGCCTACTTCTTTGTCAATATTTTGAAAATTAAAACTGTTAGGATTCCTTTGAAACACATGACTCACTTTTATCTATTTTAATCCTTATATTTTCCCTCCTTACCCTCTTGTCTGATTTTCTTCAATTTTTCTGATATATCTATTGAAATCTGATAGGCATATTTAGATATTAACTTTCATCCAGCCTGAATAAACTCTGAAATAGTCATTACTTCTAAAAGTAATGAATGCCAACAGCTGTTTAAAGATAATAAATTGAGCTACTTAGATATCTTAGACAAAAACTCTGTGTTTAATTGTAATACACCAGAGGTTTGGGATAGTTTAGTCTGAATCTATTGTAAATTTGCATAGACTCTCAAATATTAAACACTTCCAAACACAAGAGCAGAAATTGCTTGCATAATATCTCATAGATTTAAATACTTCTTTTAAATCTCTAGTTAAAGCTTTTTGTGCTGAATGAGTATTTCCACTCAGTTTGCTTGTGTACCTATGTATGGTGCTAAGCTTGTAGGTAGGGTTTTTTGTTTTTTTGTTTTGTTTTGTTTTTTAGATTAGCATTGTGGATCTCCAACTGCTCTCTTATAACGAAGTGTACATGTGAAGTCAATTCTGAAAAAAACTCCAATAACTCAGCAAAATCAAAAGCCATACCATCAGAAGGCACAGCTACAAACAGAGGAAGTAAAGCTTGTTAGAGTAGGCCCTACCAGTTTCAAGCATCTACTCCAAATTGCTGAAGTACTTAGAGCTGTTCAAAATCTATCAACCAAACAGTAATGTGAAAAAATACATTTTTACCATTCTTTTTTTTAGTAGTGAATGACAATCACTTTTCCTCAAATTTCCCCCAAAGTTTGAGTAATATTGAAAATTTCAGTTTGAAAGGAAAGAGGGTTACAAAGTTCTAAGCATACGAAAAGCCTTTTAAACAGATGCAACACTAGTCACACACTTCTTCTCTATTGTATACACAGATAGCACATATTTATTTTTCAGCAGTGCCTGGATAAATATAATTTCCTAACAATCAATAAAATACTTTGGGCAGTCTGTTTTTAAAGAATTACTACACTTCTCGGCAAATGATCTGGGATTTTTAACTCTTAAAATGTACAAGTATAACAAGAAATACATTTTCATTTTCATCTTGTTGATAGCTTAACAAGTTTACCACTACAAAACATATTTTTCAAAATAGCAAAACATTTACCCCAACAATTATAGATAGTACAGTACATTCGTATTAACGACATAAATTGTACACAGAAATAACACTGTATGCATCTGAAAGCAGTCACTTACCATCCAGTAAAGTTTCACCACATATTTTCCATAGCTATTGTACAGTGGCATGTGTCCCTTAACAGCCTTGCATAAGGCATATATATGCTCCCATGGCTTCCAGGAGACTACAAGTGCTTCACTTGTATTGGTTTTACCATCATTAGTTAAAACATTCACATTATATATTCTCCAGGCTGCACATATTTCACTTATTATCCATCTCATCAGCTGAAATTACAGAAATTGTTTTAAAAATAGTTTTGATCAGTTGTTCACATCACACATTTTTGGGGAAAAAAAACAAATGAATTTAAATTATATTAGTCAGAAAATGCAAAACAATTCCAAATGTTAGCTGAAAATCAAGTCTCCCATACAAGTGCATTGAAATTAATTGTATTGCAAGATTTGCTTATTAGTACAAAAACCCTTAAAAGTCTTCCATAATATGTGACATTTAGCTGTATGTACAGATCCACAAAGCTTTGTGAAAATAGGAACTGCTAACAGACATCATATTAATTAATGCATGCCATCAAAAGTACATATGCCACAATATTGTTGTTTCCTGTATGATTAGGGTGGGAGAACTATGAAGTGAAGCTATCAAGGTCTAATGATAAGACTAAAACCAAGAAACTACTCTTACATTGTACATATCATGCCTAGTAGTATGCATTAATTATAGTGCATTCACATTTTTTTTTCATTTAGTATTTGCAGCATTTTTTTTTAAAGAAAAGACGATTCCTATAATCAAATATATTACCAAGAAATAGAATATTCTTCACCAACCAATCAGGATTCCCCAACATATTTCTAGCACTAATCACAAGAGAAACTTTTGGGAAATCTGGATGCTGACTGATAGATGAGCAGGTCTTGGATTATAGTACACTAATGATCACAAGTGTCCACTTGACCTTTACTTATATGGAAGTTTTTCCTTATGTAAGCTTATTTTTATGTGTTTAAAGGTTAAGCAATTTGGGAATCTAAACCCTCTTTTCTATTTATTTTATTCAAATACAATATAAACAGTTCAACAGGAATATCTATATATTAAACTTAGCTCTTATATAAGACAGTTTCCTTGCCCTAAAGAGATATTGATTAATGTGTAGAGTAGTAATGATAACTTAAATGTAAATATTCTTGTATTTAATATATACATATTTCCATTTTTATTAATATTTCAATCCTTTGTATTAGCTGATTGAAGTTACTAGCTTTTGTTTGGGTGGTTCCCATTTTCCTAATCCTCATTAGAGACAGGTTTGTTCAAAATCCCATAATGCAGTTCCAGATCCAACTTTAGAGCTCAAACATCATCTTATAATGTTCAAGCACCTAACTTCGAAAAAGTTAATATTTGGATCCAAATTTCAAAGCTGCAAGTTCAGGAGTGTTTGGATCTGAGGCTACATTCAGACCAAGCTCTAATAAAAATCCAAAATTCTTAGTGCTGCCCTGAAAAATAGAAATATAACATTATCACTCTTTTATAAAATAAGATATTATTGTTTGGCAGCTTCCTCTACTGATTCACTTTAGAGTTCTTTTTAAGGAAGTGAGGCATCGCAGATGACATATGCTCGTTTTATAACATGAATAACTGTTTGTTAGGATCTGAAGCCACACATTCATCCCATATACTTATTTCAAACTATGTGTCAAACAATAGGCCTTGATAGAAAAGCCATTAAGTTTCTTTTAGTCTTTCTTTGGTCTAGAATTTTCTTCGGTCTTTAAGGCCCAGCTTGAAAAAGTTCTGGCTGGCTGGTTTAGTTGGGGCTGGTCCTGCTTTGAACAGAGGGTTGGACTAAAAGATGATCTCCTGAAGTACCTTCCAACCCTAATCTTCTATGATTCTGTGATTGTAAGCCTTAACATCTGCATTTTGCCCAGTTTTAATAAAGAAAAATATTAAGACATGTAATTTATTTAGAAACAGGGGCATGCCCCTCCACCAATTGCCAGGGGCACAGAACTCCTTCTGGATCAGAATGAGGAGAGCCCTAGTTCCTCCAGCTTCTGGGGGAGACACAGCTCCCCTGGCCACGAGGCACGAGGGAAGAGCCAGTTTTGCCAAGAGAGAGTTAGCTCCACCAGCCCTAAGACCACAGGGAACCAGTTCCTGGGGCAACAGGGGGCACAGAATGTGCGCCCCCAACAGGGGCCATATTTTTATTACTCTGCATACCCCTGTTTTGAAATGATAAGTTTTAAGAGATTCATTCCTATTCTCTCCCACCTCCGCACAATGTTATCTATAAGATATGAAAAATAACATTAATTCCCATAATTAGAGCCCTGCACGGATACAAAAATGTGGAACCGGATCCGATCCGCATCCGCCCAATGTTAGTCTTTATCCGATCCACAATCCTCATGCCATGTTTTATGTGGATCCAGAACCACATCTGCAACCGAGCTTGGGCTCACGGTCAGCATTTTAGCATTTGATTGGCTCATTCATCACATGGGTCCCACCCATTTTTTCCTTTTCTTCTTTGTGATTTGCATGCTCTGCATTGGCTACCAATGAAATTTCTGATTGACAGCATGGCATACGAACAGCAAATAAGAAAATGGAGAAATGGGCAGGGGAGGCATGGGGAATGAGCCAATCAAAGGCCAGCATTCAGTCTGTTTGATGCTGATAGGAGGCTGTCTGTCATTTTCTCCCCCACTGACAGGATTTCCCATTCTTCATTTCTTCTATTGGTGGTTTATTTATACCACTAATGTTGAGGGATCGGTCCTTAATATGACATGAGCTATCATATTTACCACATACCTCACTACCAAGTAAATGTTCATTTGCTGAAAAAAGGTCAAACCAGTTCTCATTTTTCACTATTACAGGAACCTGAAAGAGAAGAGGAAAGCCTGTGGTTATAGTCACTTAAAAGAACTAAGGTCCACAGAAAATATATGAGCACAATTTTGTACTAATGCTAGAAATATTGGTTGTAGGCTAAACGGCTTCCAGGCTTGCTCCAGTATTTCTTAACAGAAAGAAAAAGAATGTCTTCAAAAGATAGGTGTTCAAAATTTAAGTTCATCATCATGAAGTGTTATTGGGAACTCAGTTAGCAAGTGATAACTTGCAAAAGTTTTCTGTGGCCAATGGACCACAAACATTACCAATAAAAGATTTGTTCCTTTCACTGAACAACATTCAAATCCAACTTTAACATAACTAAAAATGAATTTTAGGGGATCAGTTTATGTCATAGTGATTTTTAATTCTTTCGTGACATAGTCAAAAGAATTGGGTCATGAAAGAAACTTCCTCATTCAGCACAAGTGGAAATTGTTGTCTGTGAAAAAAATGATAGTGGAATTTAATACACTATGGATGCTAAAGAATATGATGGAGATGTGTCAACAGATCTGCAAGGGGAAGACTGTTTAGACTGTATCTGGTTCTAGCAAGTCTCTCACTTTTATGATTATCAGATGCACACAAGATATTTTATTTAAAAAGGTGGTTCTACATGGTCACTTTCCATTCTACTACTAAAAGCATCTTGAATAATTTGGTTCCAAGGTGTTTCTTATTTTGGTTTTAAAAACAAAACAAAAATAAATCTTCAGGACCCCTCCTGTTTCTAATGAAGTCACTCTGAATTTTGGCATAGTATTCAATAGACATTCTTTGTATACATGTAAGATGATAATTTACAATGATACAGACATCTGGGCATGAGTCACGCATAAAGTAGAATACATGCTGATGATCTACTTAGCAAACAGACTGTTATTTTGATCTCTATTCATTTTATAATTTGCCCATTGTCAAAATATCCTCTCAGACCAAGATGATTTACAAATGATTACACTTATTGTTCTGTAACAATAGTCAGATACACAATATGACTCAATACATAATTGACTTGAGATACTGGTGGTATCTCTCTAAATTTACCAACATTGCTAAGTATGGAGTTCGGCAATTAATGAAAAATACCAGTACTTTTACAGCCTCTCTACAGTGTGATTTGAGATTTTTATTATGGAAATGCTTTACTATATAACTTCAAAAATTTTACTTCAGTGGATAGCAAGTGACAAGAGTCTTGTATTAGTGCCATTGCTCCACTAAGATGAACATTCTCTACAGTGAAAGATTACTGGATTCTTCTAAAATAGACAACTTTTATTCCTTCCCATTTGAAGGCTGGCTTTTTACTTTCTACCATGTATGCAAACATGTTAAAGATTCCTAAGAATGTGATAAACAGTGTGTAGCATGTTCCCTACTACTTCCAACCCACAGAAACCTCAAAAATCATTTGAAGAAACACATACACTTTTTTCAGAGATTACTTTCGGTGTCTCTTCAACAGCTTGCTTGCTCTAAACACTGTGTATGTCAGATTATGTCTTGACAGAAGTTCAGGCCAAAACCTAACTACATTTTTGAAAGAGAATCAGTAAGTAACCCATTTCTGAGACCAATCTTTAATATCTCCATTGAGAAACATATGCAATCCACGCTAAAAAATCAACTGGTATGGATGTAGGCTTCATCAAGACACTAACAAGAAAGTTAGCTTTTTTAAATTATTTCCCATATATACAACCAAAATGTTTGTTCATTTATTGGCAATTTGGCAACTAGTATGAGGATTGCAGCTAAAATCTTTAGAAACAAACAAAATTATTTCTGACCAACTGCTTGAATCTTTTCTTACTACTTTACATAAACCTGTTCACACTCATGGAGTTTGTAGGTAGGATCCCATGGGAAGCATGTCTAAAAGAAAAAACAGCTGAAGACAATTGTCAGTTTTTTAAAGAGACATTACTAAGGGCACAAGAGCAAACTATTGCACTGGGTAGGAAAGTAAAGGAAGTATGGCAAGAGGCCATCCTGGCTTAACCAGGAGATTTTCAATAATCTAAAAATAAAAAAAGAGTCTTACAAAAAGTGGAAACCAGGTCAAATAAAAAAGGATGATTATAATCAAATAACACAATTGTGTTGGGGGAAAAATCAGAAAGGCCAAGGCACAAACTAGGTGAAGATCAAACTAGGTGAAGGCATAAAGAGTAACAAAAAGCATTCTTCAAATACATTAGAGAAAATAGGAGGACCAAGGACAGGGTAGGACCGTTATTCAGTAAAGTGGGAAAAACAGTAACAGAAAATATGGAACTGGCAGAGGAACTCGATGATTTCTTTGTTTCAGTCTTCACCGAGAAGATTGGTGGCGATTGGATGCCCGATATAGAGGAGGGCAATAAAAATGGGATAGGATCAGAAGCTAAAATAGGGAAAGAACAAGTTAAATATTACTTAGAGAAGTTAGATGTCTTCAAGTCACCAGGGCCTGATGATATGCACCCTAGAATACTCAAGGAGCTGACAGGAGATATCTGGCTATTATCTCTGAAAAATCACGGAAGACTGAAGAGGTCCCAGAGGACTGAAAAGAGCAAATATAGTGCCGTCTACTGAAAGGGAAATAAGGACAACCCAGGGAATTATAGACCAGTCAATTTAACCTCTGTACCAGGGAAAATTGTGCAGCAAATAATTAAGGAATCAATTAGTAAACATCTAGAAGAGAATAAGATGTTAAGTGATAGTCAGCATGGATTTGTCAAGAACATATCTTGTCAAACTAACCTGGTGGCTTTCTATGACAGGGTAACAAGCCTTGTGGATAGAGGGGAAGCAGTAGATGTGGTATATCTAGACTTTAGTAAGGCTTTTGATATGGTCTCGCATCACCTCCTCATTAACAGCTAGGGAAGTACAACCTGGATGGAGGTAATATAAGATGGGTGCAAAACCGGTTGGATAACCGCACCCAGAGAGTAGTTATCAACGGTTCACAGTCATGGTGGAAGGGCATAACAAGTAGGGTACTGCAGAGATAGGTTCTGGGTCCGGTTCTGTTCAATATTTTCATAAATTATATAGATAATGGCATACAGAGTACACTTATAAAGTCTGCAGATGATACCAAGCTGGGAGGGGTTGGAAGTGCTTTGGAGAATAAGATCACAATTCAAAATGATCTGGACAAACTGGTGAAATGGCCTGAGGTAAAGAGAATGAAATTCAGTGAAAACAAGTGCAAAGCACTCCACTTAGGAAAGAACAATCCTTTGCACACAAATACAAAATCGGCAATGACTGTCTCGGAAGGAGCACTGCGGAAAGAGATCTAGGTGTCATAGTGGACCACAAGCTAAATATGAGTCAACGGTGTAACACTATTGCAAAAAAAGCAAACACCATTCGGGGATGTATTAACAGGAGTATTGTAAGTAAGACATAAGAAGCAATTCTTCTGCTCTATTCTGCCCTGATTAGGCTTCAACTGGAGTATGGTGTCCAGTTCTGGGTGCCTCATTTCAGGAAAGATGTGGACAAATTGGAGAAAGTCCATAGAAGAGTGACATGAATGATTAAAGGTCTGGAACACTTGACTCATGAGGGAAGATTGAAAGAGCTGGATTTGTTTAGTCTGAAAAAGAGGAGTCTGAAAGGGAACACGATAACAGTTTTCAAGTACCTAAAAGGTTGTTACAAGAGGGAGGGAGAAAAATTTTTCTCCTCAAATGCCAATGATAGGACAAGAAACAATGGGCTTAAATTACAGCAAGGAAGGTTTAGGTTAGACGTTAGTAAAAAATTCCTAACTGTCAGGGTGACTAACAACTTGAATAAGTTGGCTAGGCAGGTTGTGGAATCTCCATCATTGGAAGATTTTAAGAGCAGGTTAGACAAACACCCATCAGGGATGGCTTAAGAGGGTACTTGGTCCTGCCATGAGTGCCGGGGACTGGATTCGATGATCTCTCATGGTTCCTTCCAGTTTCTATGATTCTATGATTCTATACCCTCTTCTGTTTCTACCACATTTAACACTAACTACATAATTTTAATTGCTTTTCATCACTTGGTTTTTATGACCATTTTATTAATATCTATAATGTTTATAACAACTTTAGCAACTTGGCATAAAATTAAGGAGATTAAATAAACAAAAACAGTTGATTAAATGCTAAATGAACTGAATGCTTTATTCACAAGGCTCTGAAGATGGATGTTATGGTTGATTTGAAGAATTTTATATATATGTAGTTTTATCAGTTTCTGGCTGCCAAATCTTTTGCCCCAATCCTTTAGATGTCACAGCTCAGTGTATCTATTTTGGCAGCATTTATCATTCAATCTTTGGCTCTTGTCAATTTATCTCCTCCCTGTCCAAGCCCCCATTAAAAATTAAAACTTGAAACTGCTTACTACATATTTAATAAAAATGAAGCTGACAAGCTGACACAAGTAAAACTGACAAGACTGAAAAGCTGGAGGGGTAGGCAAAGAGCTCTAAAGAACCTTCAGATTTCAAATGGAACAAAAGGCGAAGAGGACAGTTTTGAATGTAAACAGCAGCAACAGATTTTCAGAGTCAAAGAGCACTTCATCTGTGACATGGCAAGCAAATTTTCCTTTTTCTAGTTGTTTTCTATTTAAAAGCAATTGAAAACTAAGAAAAAGTGTTGTGTACAAATAAAAGAAATTACTGGTTATTTGTCAGCCAAATATCATCAAAGATATGGATATGTTATGTAAGCAGTTCAAAGAAGTGGGATGTCTGAAGTTGTAGAGCAAGCATAGAGTTGTGTCATGTGTACAATTGTAATCTCAAATCTGGTCTATGCTTCTGGCAGACTTTGATTGCAGTCAACGGGAGTCATGCAAGTTATGCAGAGTAGTTTGTGTATCTTCCATCGACTTAGTAACTTCTACTTACTGCAGTGTCCCTACGCCAGTGCGTCAACAGAAAATGCCCTCCAGTCAACACAGCATTCCTCTTCTTTTGTGAATGGATTAAAGGCATCAACTTCTGGGATTGATTGAACGTGTCTCCACTGCTGTTCAATTGATCCCATGGAATCGATCCTACACTGCCGCCAATAGTATAGACATAGGCCTTGTCTATACTGAAAATGCTGCATTGATCCCCACAGATCGACACAGTGGGATCGATTGAGCGGCCAGAGTAGACCCACTCAATTGATCCTGGAAGTGCTCTCCTGTAGACTCAGTAACTCCACTCCTCCAATTTCTTGTTCATTTAACTGAGGAAAGGTAGCATATGTTTCTTCTAGTATAGTTGGTTGTGTCTTCCATTGCAAGGACATTCCAAGAATTTGCTATCTATTAGCATAGCTGTGGCACATTTGAATTCTATCACTTTGCTGTTATAACAATTGTGGCTGCTATTAACTCTGCAGTAATCAATTACATTTCAGTTAGTTTTCTCATGAAGACCAAGCAATATGTATATAAAGACAAAAGAACTGATTCAATTGAGACAATTCAAGGAATAAGGTGAAAGAATACAACACATAATTTTTGGGAGACGTTATTGAGAATAAGGAGCACACAAACTTTTTTTTGCCATGTGAAACATGCTTTGCCAGAAAAAGAAGAAATAAATTTTCTAACAAACTCTGGATTGCTATAAAATCCTGTATCTCCTCACTGTACAGTTAAAATACATGCTTCTTACCTTATTAGTTAAAAATTCATGTGGACGTTTCCAGGAATTCACTTTTAAGGAAGGCGGCAATTCAATCTTCCCTTCAGGGTCCTCAAAGACATGCTATATAAATATACATGTATATTGAACAGTTTGTATTTACAATACCACTGGATAATCAAGATTTAAAATGTTTCGTTACGCTTTATTATTCACTGGGGAAAAATCATACATTATGGTACAGTGATTACTTGGTTGATAGTTACTTGATAAATAGAGCTTTTAGAATATATTGTGTCTGCAAAATCCAAATTAAAGACTATGTGAGTTTAGACATAGTCTAGCACATTAGGTGCTGGAAATGACAAGGAGAAGGATAGACAACCGTGTTGTTTTTACTCAGAGAGTAAAATATGAGTAGATCTCCCTTTTCTTCCTGGAGCTTCCTGGAGACTTTCAGGTCTTTTATCACCTTTATTCAAACTACATTATTTGGATTCCCTATTGTACTCTGTCTTCCAGGAAGGCTGCCTGAAGGACTCTGTTCAGACTACTTATTCTGGGAGTAAAGACAACACAGTCTGAGCAACCTCAGGTAGACCACCCTTCTCCCAGTCATTTTTAAGCATGTAAGATGCTGATTCTTAAAGAACATTTTTTTCTTATACCAAGTTCATTACCCAAGGGCAACTGCTTCTTCATATCTGCCATGAACCACAGAGACCTGGGGAAAGGGTTGGAACTTGGGGGGAGCCTGGGCTGTAACAGCAAGGATAAAAGAGAGAGTAATCAGAACTGGGGAGGGAAAACAAATCAGTATCTTAAGTGTCTGTATACTAATGTGAGAAGTATGTGGAATAAGCAGAAAGAATTTGAAATGCTACTAGCTAAACACAACTATGATGTAGTTTGCATCACAGAGACTTGGTGGGGTAATATGTGACTGGGATATTAATATAGAAGAGTACAGCTTGTTTAGGAAGGACAGGCAAGGAAAAAAGGGAGGTGGTGTTACCTTGTATATTAAAAATGCATATACTTGGACAGAGGTGGAGATGAAAATAGGAGACAGACACATTGAAAGTCTTTGGGTAAAAATAAAAGGAGTTAAAAACAAGGACGATGTCATGGTGGGGTATATTATAGGACACCTAACCAAGAAGAAAAGGTGGATGAGGCATTTTTTCAACAATTAACAAAATCATCCAAAGTACAGGACTTGGTGGTGATGGGGGGCTTCAACTACCCAGACATCTGTTGGGAAAATAACATTGCAAGACACAGATTATCCAACAAGTTCTTGGAATGTATTGGAGACAATTTATTCCAAAAGGTGGAAAAATCTACTTGAGGAGAGGCTGTTCTTGACTTGATTTTGACATACACAGAGGAACTGGTTGAGAATTTGAAAGTGAAATGTAACTTAGGTGAAAGTGATCTTGACATGGTAGAGTTCATGATTCTAAGGAATGGTAGGAGAGAGAGCACCAAAATAAAGATGATGAATTTCAAGAAGGCAGTCTTTAGCACATTCAGGGACTCGGAAGGAGGGTCCCATGGGAACCATGTCTAAGAGGAAAAACAACTGAAGACAGTTGGCAGTTTTTCAAAGAGATATTATTAAGGGCACAAGAACAAACTATTCCAATGTGTAGGAAGGATAGGAAGTATAGCAAGAGACCACCCTGGCTTAACCAGGAGATTTTCAATAATCTATAAAAAGTGGAAACTAGGTCAAATCAAAAAGGATGATTATAAACAAATAACACAATTGTGTAGGGGAAAAATCAGAAAGGCCAAGGCACAAACTAAGATCAAACTAGCTGAAGACATAAAGGGTAACAAAAAACCCATTTTTAAATACATTGGAAACAAGAGGAAGACCAAGGATAGCGTAGGACCATTACTCAAGAAAGAGGGGAAAACAATAACAGAAATTGTGTAAATGGCAGAGGAACTAAATGATTTCTTTGTTTCAGTCTTCACCGAGAAGGTTGGTGGTGGTGACTGGATGCCCGATGTAGGGGAGGGCAGTAAAAATGGGATAGGATCAGAAGCTAAAATAGGGAAAGAATAAGTTAAATATTACTTAGAGAAGTTAGATGTCTTCAAGTCACCAGGGCCTGATGATATGCACCCTAGAATACTCAAGGAGCTGACAGGAGATATCTGGCTATTATCTCTGAAAAATCACGGAAGACTGAAGAGGTCCCAGAGGACTGAAAAGAGCAAATACAGTGCCGTCTACTGAAAGGGAAATAAGGACAACCCAGGGAATTACAGACCACTCAATTTAATCTGTGTACCAGGGAACATAATGGAGCAAATAATTAAGGAATCAATTAGTAAACATCTAGAAGAGAATAAGATGTTAAGTGATAGTCAGCATGGATTTGTCAAGAACAAATCATGTCGAACCAACCTAATAACTTTCTATGACAGGGTAACAAGCCTTATGGATAGAGGGGAAGCAATAGATTTGGTATACCTAGACTTCAGTAAGGCTTTTGATATGGTCTCACATCACCTTTTCATTAACAAACTAGGGAAATACAACCTGGATAGAGCTACTATAAGATGGGTGCAAAACTGGTTAGATAATCACTCCCAGAGAGTAGTTATCAACAGTTCACAGTCATGGTGGAAGGGCGTAAGGAGCAAGGTACTGCAGGGATTGGTTCTGGGTCCAGTTCTGTTCAATATTTTCATCAATGATATAGATAATGGCATTATGTAGTGGGGTAGTTTCCCTGCTCTGGCCAGGCAGGGGTTGAAAGCCCTGCAGAGAAAGATTAGCCAATAGAAGCAGAGGTCTGCAGGGCCAATCAGGGTGCGGCAGGAGGTATAAAGCTAGGGCTGCCTCAGACCTTGGAGGCGGAAGGTAAGGCTGTCAGTGGGCTGTGAGAGACAAGGCCCTGGACAACACACAATGGCACTGCTGGACTTCAGTAGCCACAGCCCTCATACAAGAGCTGCAGATATTTGGGGAAATGTGTATGGCTTAGGGGATCTGAAGGGCACAGGCTGAAGAGAAGCAAGGGGGTTGAGATGGTGCTCAAGAGAGGCCATAGGGTCCCAGACTGCCAGTGGGTGGGAAACTCAGGTGAGTGGTACAGAGCGGCTCCCATTGATACAAGTGGGCCAGCTGGAACAGGACTTTACTCCGGAAGGGGGGAACTGAGGACTCGGCTGCAGGGCTGAGGTCCTGCAGCTGACCATAGGTGAGCAGTGAATGGACAGTAGTGGCTGCCACTGATCCAGAGTGGGCTGGGCTGGACTGGTGTAAACCCGGGAAAGGGTGGACTTGGAGAGGACTCAGCCAGAGGGCTGAGGTAGAGCCCTGCACGGATACAAAAATGTGGATCTGGGGCCAATCCACATCTGCTCAGTGTCAGTCTCTATCCAATCAGCAATCCACATGCCATGTTTTATGTGTATGCGTAACCATATCCATAACAAAGCTTGGGCTCACAGTCAGCGTTCTAAACTCTTGATTTGCTCATTCCCCATATGGGTCCTACCCACTTTTTCCTTTTCTTGTTTGCAGTTCATGCACTGTGCTGTCAATCAGATTTCCTTGGCCACCAACGAAATCTCCGATTGACAGCATGCCACTGCGAACTGCAAACAAGAAAAAGAAGTGGGTGGGGAAGGCATGGGGAATGAGCCAATCAAAAGCCAGCATGCTAACTGACAAACAGTGAGCAGTGGCTCTCCAAGCCCCAGTTTGCTGTGACTGAGACTCTGATTGGCTGGCAGACCACAATCAAAGTTGAGCTGGGATTGCCTAGATTGTTTCCCTGTGTGCTGCTGACACAGATCATAGCAGCAGCTGCAGCAATAGATCGCACACTGGGAAGATGAAAATAGAATCTGCATCCACGGGCCAATCCGCACCAATGGGGCTGCAGATATCTGCAAATGCAGATACCCGCAGATCTGAAGCAGATACCAGCAGGAGAAAAATTATTGTCTTTAACTGCTGATGATAGGAGAAGAAGTTTAGGTAGGACATTAGGAAAAAATTCCTAACTGTCAGGGTGATTAACCACTGGAATAAGTTGCCTAGGGAGGTTGCAGAAACTCCATCACTGGAAATTTTTGGAAGCAGGGGGTGGTCAGGGATGGTCCAGATGGTATTTTGTCCTGCCATGAGTGCAGGGGACTGGACTCGATGACCTCTCATGGTCCCTTCCAGTTTCTATGATGCTATGATTGAGTTAGCATAGAGTTCCACAGTGAGAGCAAAATTCTTTTTTCAGTTGTGGACGGTTTACAATGGAATTTAACCATATGCAAATATAAAGAAAGAGTTTGGCTCTTAAAGGTTTGGTTTACAAAAATAGAGGATAACCTCTCACTATGCAAGGGATCAAATGAGAAAAATAATGAAATACGCTACTCCCTCCGGAGAGTATTCACAGGCAGTCACAGAGATACTTCAGTGAGCAAGTTATCATCAAGTGTGATGTGTTTTACCAGTGACCAAAACGTTTTAACACCCCTTTTTACAGATCGAGTATATGAAAGAAGCAGTGTGCCATACATCTTGATGCTAGAGGTCTGAAAAGTCAAAGAAATACAGTGTTTTAAGGAGAGACTTTCAATTATACTCATTTTTATGTATTGTATCTATTGCAATACTGTCTGGAGCTTTTTATTAATTATTATAATTAGAAATCTACTTTTTCCTCAGTTTTATTAACCACTGGCTAACAAATCAGAGTCAGAAATTGATTCACTTGTACGTGGAAGTACAAGGGACAGCCATTCTCGTTGCCATATAGTGTGGCTTCATAGAGGGCATATCCATCAGGGCTCAGGCACAATCAGCGTCTCAGAAACTTTTCTATGACATGTAGTGCCTAGTTCTTGCAATTTAGTTCTATGTCCCCTTTGCACATCCTGCCCCTTCTTGTCCACAGCACTAAGATAGCTGGACTAAGACACCAAACTGGTGTCACCCCACAAATAGTATTTGAAGCAGGACCAGATTATCACAAGGTCTTTAGGGGCCTACGCCTCAGGCCCTGGCCAAAAAGGGGGCCCTGGGCTCCAGCCCCTAAACCCCATTCAATAATCCGGACCTGCTCAGCGGGTGAAAGATCACTCTTACCCTGCTGGCGCTGGGCGGGGGGGAGGAGATTCTCAAGGGCTCTGAGCTCTGCCCTGCCCCTGGGCCGGTTGGGGCCCTGCTGTCAGGGGCGGCAGGTGGGGGGGGATATGGTTGGGGGGTGCAGGCAGGGGGGGCCCTGTGGTCGGGAAAGCAGCCCAGGACCCCCAGGACGATTAATCCAGGCCTGACTTGAAGAGGAACACCTGCCTATCCACCCCATAAACCACATAATGGACAGTGATGGGCAGACATAGAGCCATATTTTAAATCTAACAATTTATGCAACTCTGTTTATAATCCACTAGAGAAGCAATACAGAAGCTGAATCATTAGGTAAAGGGAATGGGGCCAACAAGTAATTGTTAACTCAAGGTATGATCATTAACAAATATTTAAGACAATAAGATTTGTACAATACTCAGGGAATCACGACTCCCTAATAAAGGCTATTTTCTGAGTCTTACACAAGCATACTTAATAAGTATTTTCCAGCATTGTTTGTATAGTTACAAAGGGCCTTACAGATTGTCAGAAAATGTAAAAGCAATGTGTTTGCACCCTAAGAGGCTTCAATTTTAATTATGGTCTGAAACATTTTTGCTTTTTTGAGTTTGAAAACTGTTGTACAAGTTACATAGAAAAATATGTCTTCCTTTTAAAAATTTGAATGAAAAGAGGTATAATGCTTTTAGCTTAAGAATTAATTTGGTCCACCAGGAACCCTCTTAAACGTAGGCATAAATTTAAAAGATGTGCTTGAAATTAACATGTTTATCAGAAACAAATTATTCTGAAATTGGGACGAAGCATTACTCTATTAAGTATATGTAGACAAATTAATTTGAAACACAAAAAAATGTGCATCACATTCAACTTACCAAAACAGGACTTTTTCCAGCTTTCTCTTTCTCTTTTCCAACTTTTCCTGCATCCCACTTTTCTGCATTGACATCTGCTTCATTCCATTCTGGCCAAATGGGAAATTTTCCTTTCCTCGATTCACTAGCAGCACCCACATTGGGTAACACAGCAGCTGGCCTGGAAAGCAACCAACAACCAATTTAAAGTGAAGATTACATCAAGGATGAAAGAAAAGTTGTACAATAAAAAGATTTTTGCAATGTGATAAGTTTCCATATTTGATTGGTTTAATTTAACTTAATTAAAAAGTTAAGTGCTATTAATTACAATACCTTTTCATTCTGAATTCAGAAAAAGTAATATCAGAAAGTTTTAAAACTAGGAGACGCAATTTTGGGTTGCAATCTAGTGAAGCATTTAAGCACATTAGTAGCACCATTACTCGAGGGAGTATGAAGTGGAGCCCTAGAGTTTGATCCTGTTAGTGGCACAAAGCATTGACCTATAGCATGGATGGGCTACTTATCTGTTCTGGACATAGTGACCCTGCTGTGCGGATTTCTAATCTTCCCTCGTGTGGAGAGATACATACCCCTCCCTACAAGACAGCAGTAGTACATATGCATGCAACGCCACAGGAGTGTGCAGAGAGTAAAAGGGGCATGATGATGTCTGGAATTGCTACCTCCCTTCATGGATATGTGATCCAGGAGTGAAGGGTGACCTCCCTAAACACCATTAAACTTGCTGGTTGCAAGCATAGCAGCTGTCTATGCAGACTGGAACCAGGTGGAAACCTGGCACCCTGGCCCCAGAGACAACCTTGCTGAAGAAGAGGCATGTCAGGGATGGACAACCTACCTCAATCGGCCAGAAACAGAATCTACTTCTTTGCACTGTTCTAGAGCCATGCACACTTTGGTGATCAATTCACTACATTATCTCTCACACATGGGCCGGTTTTAGATCATGTGGCATTATGCAGGGTGCTCAGCACAGGGCTCCGCTCCACTTGCTCAGCATTGCTGCCGTATTGCCCTCAGATCTGCACAGCAGCACGATCAAGAGCTCAGAGAAGGGTTTCTATATTTTAAAAAATTTTCAAATAAAGAGTATCATATTTAAATAATCTTTCCAGCTCATAGGGGGTTTTTAATATACACTTTATCAACATTTTTCTAATTGTCATTATGTGTGTTTAAAAAAAAAGAGAGAGACCTGGCCCCTTCCTTATAAAATACTCCTTTTATCTACTATGGGCAGCAGTAGAGGCTCTAAAGCTATGTCTGAAGACTCAAGGTGATAACACTGCATTGATTTACATTTGAAAAGTTATCTTCACGACCATAGGTGTAATTAGTTTTTGTAATTTTTGTTGTTGTTTGTTTTTTTAAAGATGAACTTTTAAATTCAACAGAAACTGAAAATTTCAGGGGTCTATATTTGCAAGGGAAATCTTTCCACTTGTTATGGATGAGTAGACTTTTCAAATCCTGCCATGGGTCATATATCATGTGTGTATTTATATTGCTATGAAAGTAATTGATAATAGTATATAAAACAATCAAATTTTGAATTTCAGAAATATAATTTCTTCCTGAGATTCTGGTGACTATACAAACCACTTCAACTTTGCTTTTGTGATTTATTGTATTTCCAGGACCACTCAATAGATGAGGCATTTTGTATAATCAGATCATAAGTTCATAATTCAGTTTTGTTTTGTATTTTTAATTCTATGATACATATTATTGACTTAATTTTCAGTATAATGAGCATCAAATTAATTGTGCTCAAACTCTAATCACTAAGGTTATGTCTACACTAGAAAATTTAAGTTGACTTTATTAAGTCGACGTAATAAGGTTGACTTTAAGTCGACCTTATTCAGTCAACTTAATAAAGTCAACTTAACTTTTCTGGTGTAGACATAGCCCCTTTTCAACCTTATTAAGTCGACTTAACACTTTAAGTCGACTTAATAAGGTCGATTTAGGCGCCAATCCCCAACCACACTGTCTTAAGTTGACCTAAAATAGGTGTTATTAAGTTGACTTAACTTTTCCTTAAGTCGACTTAAGGAAATGCTTAAGTCGACTTAAGGAAAGCCCAGTGTGGATGCGGAGTAGTTTAGGTCGACTTAAGCCTCCTTAAGTCAACCTAACTTGTAAGTGTAGACACACCCATAAATACTGCCTTCACAAATAGATCTTCTTAGAGTATTAGCAAGTGATATCCCTTTACTTTTAAAGTCTTTATTCTTACCTTCTTATTAGCAACAAGAACAGGGTGATAGTTAAAACGACAGATCCTTCACTGTTTAATCAAGGATTATGTTGATACACTCTACAGGTAACTAACTCTTCCTGGGACTTAGGTTATAAAAATTCAGCACAACGTGCCTGTGTATTCTGTGCTGCAGATTACACAAGGAATAGCCCAAGTCATATTCTAAACTGGAAGACAGATGCAGTCTCTGGGGTGAAACTTCACTTTTCTATCTCTGTTAAGTATAAAAAGCGTCAGGCATCTCCTCTCAGATATCTGATCTTTCATTAACTGGATCATTTTTTCTAATGCATCACATTACAGAATGTCAAAAGATGTTCCATTCTATTCTTAATAATATTTAAAGTGCAAGAGCAGACATGCAGGATATTAGTGATTTACCAGACAGCTACAATGCCTTTAGTTGCTTCACTGAGTTTGCTGTACCTGCATATATTCACAACAATGAAGAACATCAAAATGCCAGCTCTATTAAAGGCTTCAGTACTTATGATGCTCCTTATTTTTGCTCCTTTCAAAATTAATCTAGGCCAGGTCTACATGTAAAAATGACAAAGACCTAACTATGTTGCTCAAGTTTGTGAAAGATATCAGACCCTGTGTTACACAGCTAAGTCAGCCTGACCTCCCTGTGTAGATAGTGGCTACATTAATAGAAGAATTCTAATGACCTAGCTGTCTCCCCTTGGAGAGGCGAATTAACTACGTGAGTGGAAAAACTCTTTTCCATTGACACAGGAAGCATCTACATACAGTGGCAACATCACAGCTGTACCACTGGCATGTAAACATAACTCTAAGCACAACTCCTAGCATCCTTCACACAGCAAGGTACCAGCACAAGACCATGTCTGCCCTTCCCCGCTTTCTAGCCAGAGGTGGCATACAACAGCTGTGCCTAAATTTCATCCCTCTGTCCTTTCGCCAGCTGCAGGAATAGGATTGTCATGGTGCTCCAGCCAGATTATTTTACTGACGTTCTAAAATTGGCTATGTCTACATTAAAAAAGTTAAGTCGACCTTATTAAGTCGACTTAAAGTCAACCTTATTAAGTTGACTTAACAAAGTCGACTTAACTTTTCTAGCGTAGACATAGCCCCTTGTCAACCTTATTAAGTCGACTTAACGCCTTAAGTCGACTTAATAAGGTCGACTTCGTCGCTAAATCCGTCCACACTGGCTTTAAGTCGACTTAAGGAGGTGACTTAAGGCTTAAGTCGACCTAAAACGAGGTGTTATTAAGTCGACTTAAGGAAATGCTTAAGTCGACTTAATTAAAGCCCAGTGTGGATGTGGAGTAGTTTAGGTCGACTTAAGCCTCCTTAAGTCGACCTAATTTGCCAGTGTAGATGCACCCATTACGTGTACAAAAACCAAGCCTTCAGCCTAGGTTGGCTCACTTGGCAGCCACCCCATCACATGCACACTTTTGACCATCCTTCTGCAGCTTAATCCATCCCACAATCCAGGGGCTGGTCCACTCCGCTCCTTACTCAGTAATGCAGGAGACACTAGCTAAGCATCCAACCCATCTTTTAGAGCAGTGGTTTTCAAACTTCTTTTCTCAGGACCCAGCTGAAAAAAATACTTTATGTCCGCTACCCAACAACTACATCTTTGAGCAATGAATTTCAGTCTTTTGGTGGCAGCAACAGGGAGCTCCATGACCCAGTACCTGACAGTCTGTGACCCAATACTGGGTTGCAACCTATGGTTTGAAAACCACTGCTCTAGAGAAGTCTATCTGGCCTTTCTCCTTCTAGGTCTTCCTTCAGGAGCTTCTCCAAGAGAAAAATCCATCACTGTCCACTCACCTTTCTCCCACAACTGCCCTCACCCAACTACTTATGGACCAACAAGCCCTGCCCTGTCCCAATTGGGCTTTATTTCTAATTAGTCCTGGCCCACCGTCCGGGTGCAAGCAGGCAGCTTAATTGGCTTCTCAGGCCAATATTAATCTTTTCCTGGCATGTGTGGGGTAAACACCACATCACAATTTCAAGCACCCCAAATAAATACATAAATAAAAATGACATGTTCTTACGTTTCCCTGATTTCCTTATTCTGGATGTATATATTAAATATAAATGAAGTACTTGACAGTTAAAAAAACCTTCAAGGACAACTCAATTGTCTTACAATTTTTATTTATTTATTTATTCATTGGGTTAATGCGTGTGTTTAGTTTTCCTTTTTAAGTACTTATGGATAAGCACAAAAGACTCATTTAATAATAAAAAGATGTCCAGGAATCATTCCCAAAGACAATTAACAAATTAATATGATTTAATGTTTAAACAGTATTAAATCATGCCCCACTATTGGGGGGGGGAGAGAGGAATTTAATTAATATTTCCCTAATCAATGAAAACCCAAATACTACCTGATCCTGTTTCCACTCAATATTTTATATTTCAATAAATCTTGAATTATCACAACCTAGCTGAAGAATTCAACAAGTCTCTCAAGAAGGGATAATAACATAATTTGACACATCTGAGTATTTTTAAAAATTTCATTATTATCCTTTGGGTTTTGCTTTGTAATTTCCAAGTCATTTTTCATCCATACTGTGCTTCAATATGTATTCTCTGCTGCCACCCCCAAAATAAGAGGTAGGTGTATACCAGTGTGGGGTGTGAAGGAATGTTCTAGGTGGTGTTGTGGGGTCTGGGCAAACCCCAACATCAAGCAGGGACGGAGAACCACCTGATCCTGCTTTGCCCCCAGATCTGCTCTGGCCCCTCCCCTGGTCAAAGCTGCAGCCCTGGCTCCCAACTCTACCCCTGGCCCTAGCTTTGGCTCCCAGCCAAAGATTTGGCTCTGGCTCCTGAGCAGTACAGACTAAAAAAGTTTGGGGACCTCTGGTGTAGACCCTTGCATCCCACAAAACTGTTTTGGTGAGAATGATGGCTGGGCTGCTTCCCTCCCTTGCAAATGCTTTTATTTGGTTCAATTCCTTTCTTTGGCTTTTGCTTAGGGAGCTAAATTTGAGAAAGAACACACAGACTTTTCCCCATTGTAAAATAGGTTTCCTTTATTCCTGGCCACATATAATACATAGAAAAGACAAAGAGGTCTATAGGTTGCTTTGTGGCTTCACATAGGGGTCCTGTTAGAGCAGTGGTTTTGAAACTTAGGGTTGGGACCCAGTACTGGATTGCAGACCCTTAGGCACTGGGTCACGGCACCCCCTGCTGCCACCGCCAGAAGACTGGAATGCGTTGCTCAAAGATGTAGTTGTTGGGTCATGGGCATAAATGATTTTTTTTCAACTGGGTCCTGAGAAAAAATGTTTGAAAACTACTGTGTTAGAGCCTTACTTGAAATGAAATCTTCCCCCTGAATCCTATACATTCCAAGAGATCCATTTCTTCTTCTCTTCTGTTTCTCAAGATTTGTTGCAATTACTTTGCCATCTTATTTTACTCTTTTCCCTAAATCTCTGTCATTCTTTATGATACAGGTTGCAAAGCATCTACTTTCTTTGCAGATTGATAGTGTTTAATGTTATAGCTTCTCTGTTTAATCCTTCATTACTCTTCCAAACTCTTATGTAACCAATCATTTTCTAGCAAGCTTGCTACTTTAGTTTCTAAATTTGTTACGTTTTTCTTCATGTCATCCATTTTATGGCAAGTAAGCGGTAGGAAGGATTACTGCTTCCCTTATGATATCATGATATTGTGCTAGGAAAAAAACCCCGTTGAAATGAACCTGATAAAGTAGAATGGTGCAAATCCTGAGCTCTGGGACCAGAGTCCTGCAGTTTAAATAAGCCAGTCCTGTTGATTTGATATTTTTATGACTCAAGGCCTGCCCACAACATTTTGGCACTTGGGGCAGTGAGCTCAAATGACACCCCCAACCCTCTCACTTGGGTCAAAACTTCGAAAGGACTCAATTATGCCTTCTTCCTCTTCTACTCCTCTCATGGTATTGCTCTGCTACCTACCCCAACAAAGGAGAACTAACATCTTAAAATGCCTTGTTCAAAAATTTTAAGTAACTTTGAAATGCCTGAACAGCAAATGTAACTTTTCTTGTCTGCATAGTAAACACTGGCATTTTTATCTGTTTGAATAATCAAAGTGGTGCTTTCCGTGCCTTCTTGGTTGCAAAGATTTGAACTGCTTCCTGAAGGTCCACAGTCTGGGCCAGCTCATGCTCTATTGAGATGGTTGCAAGGCCAACCAGCCTCTCTTGTGTCATTGTGGAGCGTAGATGTGTTTTTATTAACTTCAGCTTGGAGAAACTACGTTCTCCACTGGCAACTGTTATAGGAAGTGTTAGAAGTATGCTCAGAGCAACAAAAGCATTTGGAAAGAAGGTGGTCATCTTATTTGTGCACATATATTCCAGAACAGCCTTTGGAGTTGATTCTGCTGATATGTATCCTGAAAGGGCTTTCAGTTCATTACCCAAATCACTTGCATCAATATCGTGCATTTCATCATGTGTCAACACTGTCTATAGTGCCCTGCATTGCTGGTGTAGGTCTTCTTCAGGTATAGTGAGGAGTTTTGGAATATCATACAACATCCCAAATATACTGCTGTGTTCCTTGAGCTGCATGAAACGTTCTTCAATGGACTGTATTGAACAATCTAGCCCCTGGTTAAAGAATTCAACTTTGAATTGTTGTTTGGGGTCTCTTATGGGATTATCCCATGCCTCATAATCAAAATGTCTTCTTCTTTGGTGAATCTTGTATTCTTGAATGGGTAGGAAAATAGCTTCAATGTGAAGTTCCTCTGCCAACTTCTGCGCACTCTTCAGAACGTTTTGAAATCCCTCATCTGATCGGTAAGACTGTTGGTATGACTTTGCTTTGTCCAGTTGTTCCATTGCTCCAGATATATCAAGGTCATAGCATAATCCTCCAGAATGGCAACTATGGCATCATCTATCTTCCCAATTTGGTGTTTGATAGGTTTTATCACCTCCAGTCAACTTTCCCATCGTGTGACACTCAGTGGTTTCAGTGTCAAAAAGGATATTCCCAGAGGTTGCTTCAAAATTTGCCATCAATGAATTGATGCAGTGAAAAATACATAGATGCTTTGAATTACATTAAAAACTTCAGCAGCCTCACTAGAAGCTGATGCTGCATCACTGACCACCAAAGTCAATGAATGACAACTTCATGGGACAAAAAAAGCTCAAGGATTTAACTCTCAGATCCATGTCTGCATTCCTCTGTTCGTTCCTCTCATGTTGGCACCATTATCGTAGCCCTGACCTCTCATGTCAGCTATCGCAATTACCGTATTTTCCAGCTTTATAAGAAGCACATTTGTCATACCAGCTCCTGTAGTATCATCAATGTCAATAAATTCTAGAAAATGCTCTCTGACAGTCACCATTGCAGGGACATTTTCACTAGGTTCTGTTGTTGTTACAAAACGCACCATTGAAGTCATTTGTTCCATATGGCTGATGTCAGGTGTGCAGTCCAGAATAACAGAGTAATATCTTGCTGACTTCAGATCTGCCACAATCTCAGTTTGCCTCATGGTAAGACCAGCCTTGTCTGTGTACTCAGTTTACTGGAGATGATTTCGGTGAGAAAAAGGGAAGTGTGACAGACTGAATCTGTCCCTCCCCACAAAGGGGTGTTCTGACATACCTCGTGCCCCGTATAGGCCCAGAAATGTTGTGGTGGGTGGTAGCACAGTCTGGGAGCCTTTCTGGATGTAGCAGGGCTCACCCCGCAGTAGTACTGGGCCACCGAGCAATCCTAAAGCTCCTCTGGGCGTGGCAGGGTTACATAAGCAGCCATGTTGTATCAAATAGTCCTGGACCCCTCTAGGTATAACCCCACCAGCTGCAGGGCTGAGCAGTACAGCAGTCTTGAAGCCCCTCTGGGCGAGCATTGCTCCCCAAGCAGTGGTATGAAGCCTGAGTCCCTGCTGGGGCTGGGTGTGTCAGGATCCTTCAGGCAGCAATGCTGATCTGTGACACAGTCCTGAAGCCCCTTGCGCGTGTCAGGGCTCCCCAAATGGTAGTGCTTAACTGCAACGCAGTCCCGTAGTCCCCAGGCATGGCAGAGCTCCCCAAGCAGCAATACTTGGTTGCAATGCAGTCCTAAGGCCCCTCTGGACATGGGAGGGTTCCACAAGGCTGCCCTGTAGTCCCGAAGCCCTTCTGGTCGTGTTATGACTCACCAACCAGTGCTACTCTACAGTTCTGGAGTCCTCCTGGTGGGATCTGGGAGCAAATCTCTCTCACCTCTTGTCCTGCCCCATGCTGAGGTGTCTGCTGGGTTTATAACCCCGCTTCCTGCCAGGAAGTGTGCTGTCTGCCTGATGGGGAGGAACCTTTCTGGCTGCTGAGGAAGCTGAATGCTTGATGCACCTCATCACAGGAAGCCATGCAATGGCTTAAAACAATGTGATGATCATTAAGAACTCTCTGGTTAGTACCTTCAAGACCTAGGAAAATAACATATTCTACATCCTAACATAGCTGCAATTTACAAGGAATAGAAGAACAAAGCACAATGATAATGATAGACAATCATCTTTACTGCTCATCTTTAACCAACTATCTGAAGTAAAATGCATTTTATTTGTTCACTCATTGATTTTAGTATTTTTAGAAGTCATATAATCTACTTTGTGTCATCAGTCTCCAACTGTCAACACTGACAATTTTCACCAGAGCTATGAAACATTCTGGGGAAAACATGCTTTTTAATATCAGTAGTCAAGTCATGTAAAAGTTTTAGAACATGCTGTTTTTCTTTTCAGCAAAATCCATTAGCTTATCAAAATTTATATATATTTCTATGTTGATCATTTCAAATGAATTTTAAAATAGTGCATACTTACAGAATTTAGGTCAACTCTCACTCTCTCACCAATATAACCAGTGAACTAAAACCATAGGGACATGAATTAAGTCAATTGAAACAGTTTTTGTTATAAGAATTTGAACTGGCACTAGTACAACAATCCAAGTACAGAAATATTGCAGAAGCAAGAATATTAGACTAGTATCATAATTTAGAGACAACATATGAAGTTACACTCAAAAAGTTATGGGTGAAATCCAGCAGTTAGGCCATTATTTAAATCTAAGCACTATCACTCTGTCACAGTCTACCCTACCTCAATGGATTGGCCCGTGGAGAATAATATTCTACACTGAATATTTTATACAGATTATGATGGATTTAGTGATAAACTTGTATGGTTGCACTGTGAATAAATCTAAGCAAACCTAAATCAAAACACATTTGACATATTTTTATACAAGGATGTATGTAATCAAAAGTCTTGGTGTTCAAACTCCATACATGTATTGTTCTAAAGTCTGCAACCCCTGTCTAATCCCCTTGTTGTCTTGCTGTTTCTAGGAATGCTAGCCAGCAATAAGCTCAAAAAAGCAGAGGTAAAAGCAGGAGAGAGCTTACTGAAAAGAGACTAGCTGGCTGTTCATATCAGCAACAGCCAAACATATGCAGCCCAAGGAATTAGTGATGGGAAAGCTCAGCAGAGACCAGCTGTAACTAGCTATACATAAAGTTCCCTGCTCCTGCTCCTCTGCTCCCTGAAAGCTTCTTGTAAAGAAAGGAAAAGGAAGAGGTTATTTCACTTATCTGCAATTTTTATTTCTCATAAGGGAGCTGGGCATAATTCATGGATTACTCCTATTTTTTTCAAACCTTCTCCTGCCTTTTGAAAG
The DNA here is from genome assembly GCA_007922175.1 of Pelusios castaneus. Lineage (NCBI taxonomy): Eukaryota > Metazoa > Chordata > Testudines > Pelomedusidae > Pelusios > Pelusios castaneus. The sequence goes on along the minus strand of ML685888.1, from coordinate 4,555,760 downwards.
TTCACATGCTCTGCTATAGCACTGCATTGTAATCTCAGGAGATAACTACTAAAGCAGACACTAAATAATAATAATAATAATACTCAAGTCCACTTTGCACGTATAGGTCTCAAAGCACTTTACAAAGGAAGTTAGTATCATTATTCCCATTTTACAGATGGGGAAACTGAGGCAGAAAACAGTTAAAATAATTTGCCCAAGGTTACTGATCAGGCCAGCAGCAAAGCTGGGATTAGAACCCAGACTAGAGTCCCAGTCCAGGCATACTTTCTCTCAAATAAACTAATGGTAAACATTAATAAAAACACTGTAGTTCAGAGGGTTCTTAGTTAACTATAACCACCCAAACTAAGCCCTGTGAGACATCGTGGAAATTTCAGTGAAGCCCAGTGCTCAACGTGCATCATCAGTCAAAAGAAGAAAATAAAATATTAGGATGGATAATGGATAAAAACTGAAAAACAGTATTGTCCTTGTATACATAAACGGTAGGGTCCTCACCTACAGTACCGTGTAGAGTTCAGAACACCCTATCTCAACAAAGATATAGCAGAAATAGAGATGGTTCAGAAACAGACAACATGTTTTCAGTCTCTCTTCATAAGGAATTGTTTGGAGTAGGGATGAGTAAGAATATATGACAGCTATACAAATAATGAATTGTATAGATAAGGTAACCCAGTCATTCCTGCTTTACCCTTACTCATAATACAAAGAAAGAGGAGACATTTAATGATTAAGGCAGCAAATTTAAAACTGACAAAAGGAAACATTTAATTTCTCAATGCATAATTAGCTCATGAAGCTCATTGCCAATAAATGGCATTGAGGATAAGAATATGATGCAGTTTTTAAAAATAGCCATTAGCACTACAGTGTAACAGTACAACCTGCCCCAAAGAGTATGTGGTACATAGCTGTCTGACCCAGAAAATGGACAGGCAATCAATTGTGAGCCATAGAGTTATAGTTCCATTCCATCCTTTGTTCTCCCTAATGCTCCAGGGCAGAGTGGGGAGGGGAATCCTTTTGCTGGTTCTTTACCATTCTCAGTCTATTTTCCCTTCAGCATTGACTCAGCATCTCTAGTGAGCACATGGGGAGGCAGCCAAGGCTTTGCCCCTTTTCCACCTCTGCCTATCTACGCCACCTGCCTTTGCAGGAAAGGGGGGCAGAAGTCTTACAGAGGTTTCTCTCACCATCATGCTCTGACCTGCAGTACAAGAAAGCTACACCAGGGAGTAAGGGAGCAGTTAACAGAGTGTTAATCTTGCCCTTATGTGGATTAAGACAATATCCATAGTTATAACCACATCCACATCCACTCAATGGGATTAAGAAGTTACTTCCTCTCTGTGTTGCTTTCTCCATAATTGTCAGCTGGGGTTTCCTGAAGAGGTTCCTGGAATCTTGTGGTTCCGATCACCATCCAAGACAGAATACTGTAGCATTGTGGACCATTGGTCTAATCTAGTATAGTCGTTCTTAAAAGAGAGACACTCTTAAATGTTATCTAATCTCCCCCATGGAATCTGGATATTGTAGGTGAGTGGCAAGGCAAGGCTGGGGGAACCCAACCAGGATCTGCCACCTTGTGTTGGGCTCCAGCTGTCAGTCCTAGGCTGGGCTGGAAATGGACAGGACTTTCTCTTCTGCTGCAGGGCCTACTCCCAGACCTGGGTCAGAGCCATCTCTGGGAGCTCTGTGGTTGCCAGCTAGGACAGCCCCTTATATGGGAGGAGAGGCTGCAGCTGTCAGGCCTCTGATGAGAACAGAGAGGCAGTGCCCCACCTGTCAGCCCCCACCCCAGGCGAGACGCTACCAGGAAAACCCGGATGTATGGCGACCCCCCTACCCCCATACCCTGAGACCTGCTGCTGCTGGTTTTAGAAGTTGGCACCTGGCTAGCAGCACCTGCTCTCCGGCTGCCCAACTCTAAAGTCAATGCCTCTCCTAGCAACAGTGCACCAGTAAGAGAGGCAATACCATGACCCCTCTACAGTCCCTAGCGCTGCTCAGATTGTGCGTACATCTCCACAGATCAAATGAATGTGCTTCAACACAGGGTGACAGGAGTGAAGCTGGACTTTCACTGTAATTGCTGGCTAGACCCAGGGAGCTCTTGTTGCCAATCAGCATAGGGCACAGGGCATGTATAATTTTACAGGGATACCCTGGCTGAAATTTATACATAACAGCTCACCAAAGAGTAGCACGTAAGGTCTCTACTAAGACCCAATAGCCCACTAGTCTTCAAAATCAATGTGAAATGCATGTATGGATAATATTAAAGAAGTTATGTATCTATACGGAAAATTATGTTCTGAAGGTCTTGGATTGAAGGCACATCACCAGGTGGTGACATACCTCATACATGTTCCTTTCAGTCATTTGTATATTGTCTGCCTCACAATAGAGACTATTTGAATACTGTGCAAGGGAATGGACAGAAGTTTGCGAAATGTATAGGAAGAAAAAAAACAGAAGGCAAGTGTTCTGTTTATGAATGAAGACTAAGGATGGAACTTGTACATCTTGAGAGGCAAAGGCTCACATTGGATCTTTCGCCTAGAAGACAAGTTTCAGTGTGCCTCCTGAAAGGTGAGTTGAAGGCAAGCCTGGATGTAAAAATGTTACAAGGATTTTGGGTGAGTATTACTCTACAAGACATGAGAGTATCTAGTAAATTAAGTCAAAGTTCTAGAATGCATGTTATGATTTTGTTTTATATGTAACCATTTATTTCCAATAATTCTGCTTGCTATTACCTGAATCTCTATGCTTTGTTAAATAAACATACTTGATTTCACTAGAAACATATCTAAGTGCTATGTTTTCAACAGAGTGGTGAACTGAGGCGGCACTGGTAAACTGGAGTGCACTATTCCTTTGGAAGCATCAAATCTGTGTCACTGAAAGTGTCTGGTGGACCAGGGGCTGTACATTGCAGGAAGTTGCTCAACATTGAAGTATGACTAGCATGAACCCATAGTTTAAAAGCAGGACCTGCAAAGGCCAAGAGGGGAATGCTTGTGTCACCCGTGGCCAGGAGAGTTAGTGAGCTAATCTTCAGCAAACACAGACAAGGCTTCCCCACAATGGCTATGTTTACACTTGCACTTTCAAGTTGACTTTAACTAAGTTGACTTAACTAAGTCGACTTAACTAAGTCGACTTTAAGTCAACTTAGTTAAGTCGACTTAGCGTGTCTACACTTAAATTAAAGTCGACTTAAAGGGGAACTTACAAAGTCGACCTACAGTGTCCACACTGGATGCTCTAGGTCGACTTTGTGGGGCTAGGGGGACCTTGGGCAGGTCCACGGTGGCAGGGGAGGGGCACCCCCTGTGTGCAATGGGGCAAAGGGGGACAGGGACCCCGGCAGGGCAGAGCCCTGTGTGTGATGCTGTCTGGATTTAGGGAGACAACAGAGTCCTGTGGCACTTTTAAAGACTAACAGATTTATTTATCGCATAAGCTTTCGTGGGAGAAAATCCCACTTCGTCAGACGCTTTGAAGATAGGAAAGTTACAGAGTGGGAGGAAATTAAATGCAGGGGAGTGTATGACATAGCATCAGGTCAGGCTGTAACAGCAAATCAAAATAGGAGATGAGCCATTAAGGACATAAAGAATACAACCATTGTGTTCTTAATGGCTCATCAGCTTACTCCCTGGGACCATATCACCTGGCAGATTCCTAAACATTAAGGAGACAATGGTTGTTCACACCCTCCCGTCTAAGGCATTCCTCCAGCATGACACAAGTTAAAGTATGGATATAACATCAAATTCCTAACTTCTAATCAAAATAGAATTCCTAGACATAAACTATATAATCATTCCCAGCAAATTACTACCTTTCTATTGATACCAAACATGACATAGTTCCTATGGATTATAGCATTTATGAGATAGCCATTGAAAATAATATCATAAATGCTTCCCTAAATCCAGACAGTGTCACACCCTGCCCACATGCCCTGCCCTTTGGGGGGCATGCCAGGCTCGCCCTGTGCCCACCCCCTCGGCAGGGAGGGCACTGGTGTAGTCCTGGGGTAACTTTAAAAAGTCGAATTAAGCCTTAGGTCGAGTAGAAAGGTGGTTTAATAATTAATTTTCATTAAGTCAACTTTATTTTCCTTAAGTCGACTTAAGCAAGCTGCTTAAGTTGCCTTAAGAAAACTGTAGTGTAGACGCAGGGCAAATTAAGTCGACTTAAGCCAAGCTTAAGTCGACTTAATTTACCGGTGTAGACGCAGCCAATAAGATCAGGTGGTAGTTTGGTGCATTCAAACTCCTGGGAAGTGTCAGAGCTGGGCACCAGAAAAGAGAGCAGGGAGCCTGTCTGTCCTTGGCTCTCAGTGAGTCCCCAGCTGATAGCTAGGCAACGTGGAGGAAGAAGACACAAAATTCAACTACAGAAGGCATAAGAATGGCCTGGAGGGCAGGAAGGGAAAGGAGTAGATTGGAACAAGAAATCTGGTGATACCAAGAGAAGAGGATGAAGGGGAGAGATGGATTAGATGAGAAATTTGAAGTGGGTAGTTGGGTCTGTCTGGGGAAGAGGACAGGGACTGGAGTGAGAAGCCTGAAGAGATGAGGCTGGGATGGGGAAAAGAAGCAGGAGGGTTTGGGGGAAGAAATAGAACCAGATCAGGGACTTCATGGAGGCAATGATCAAGCTTGCGAGCAACTAGCAAAAGGGTATGTGGATACTAAAGCACAATTCTCTCCAGAGCCTTGGATGGAACTCAAGTTTCTTGAGGTTCACCATTTCTGACAGATGTTTGTCTAACCTGCTCTTAAAAACCTCCAATGAAAAGGATTCCATAACCTCCCTAGACAATTACGTTTAACTATTCTGACAGTTAGGAGTCTTTTCCATATATCCAACCTAAAGCTCCCTTCCTGCAATTTAAGCACGTTGCTTCTTGTCCTATGCTCAGCTGTAAATGAGAACAATTTTTCTCCCTTCTCCTTGTAACAACCTTTTAGTACTCTATAACTGTTATGTCCCCCTCAGTCTTCTCTTCTTCAGAGTAAACAAACCCCAAATTTTCAATCTTTCCTCATAGATCATGATTTCTAGATCTTTAATCATTTTTGTTGCTTCTTTCTGGACTTTCTCCAAATCTTTCCACATCTTTCCTGAAATGTGGATATTGAACAGAACTGGACACTATTCTCCAGTTGTGGCTATCTGTGCAGAATAGAGTGGAAGAATTATTTCTCACGTCTTGCTTACAACATTCCTTCTAATACATCCCAGAATTATGTTTGATTTTTTGCCACAGTGTTACACTACTCATATTTAGCTTGTGATTCACTATGATCCCTCTCTGCTGTACTCCCATCTAGGGAGTCAATTCCTATTTTGTATGTGTGCAACTGTTTGTTCTTTCCTAAGTGGAATACTTTGCTTTTGTCCTTATTAAATTTCATTCTGTTTACTTCAGACTGTTTCTCCACTTTGTCCAAATAGTTTTGAATTTTATTTATTTATTTATCCTCAAGCACTTGCAACCCCTCCCAGCTTGGCATCATCCACACACTTTAGAAATGTACTCTCTATGCCATTATTAAAATCACTGATGAAGATGTGACCAGAACTGGACCCAAGACCATTCTGTGCAGGACCCTACTTGATATGCCCTTCCACGTTGACTGTGAACCACTGATAATTATTCTCTGGATATGGTTTTTCAACCAGCTATGCACCACCCTAATAGTAGCTCCATCTAGGTTGTATTTTCCTAATTTGTTTAAGAGAAGGTCATGTGAAACAGCATCAAAAGCCTTACTAAAGTCAAGATATACCACATCTACCGCTTCCTCCCTAGCCACAAGGCTTGTTACCCTGACAAAGAAAGTTATTAGGTTGATTTGACATGATTTGTTCCCAACAAATCCATGCTGATTGTAACTTATCACCTTATTGTCTTCTAGGGTTTGCAAATTGATTGGTTAATGATTTGCTCCGTTATCTCTCCGGGTACTGGAGTTAAACAGACTAGTCTGTAATTCCTCAGCTTGTCCTTATTCCCCTTTTTAGAAATTGGCACTACAGTTGCCCTTTTCCAATCCTCTGGAATCTCTCCCTTCTTCCATGAGGTTTCGTTTTTTTTTTTTGGGGGGGGGGGGGGGGGGGGGGGGGGGAGTCTCTTCAGTCAGCTCCTTGAGTATTCTTGGATGCATTTCTTCAGGACTTGCTGACCTGAAGACATCTAACTTGTCTAAGTAATTTCTAACTTATTCTTCCCATATTTTATTTAGCCTCCAAACCTATCTCATTTTCTCTGGCATTCACTATGTTAGACGTCCAATCACTACTAAACATTTTGGTTAAACCAAAAAGTCATTTTAGCACTTCTGCCATTTCCACATTTTCTATTATTATTTTTTCCCCTCATTAAGAAATGGGCTAACCGGTTCTTGGTTTTCTCTTGCTTCTAATGTATTTGTAGAATATTTTCTTCTTACCTTTTATGTATCTAGCTAGTTTAATCTTGTTTTGTGCCTTGGCCTTTCTAATTTTATCCCTACGTGTTTCAGTTGTTTATTTATAGTCATCCTTTGTGATTTGTCCAGTTTCCACTTTTTGTAGGACTCTTTTTTAAGTTTCAGATCATTGAAGACCTCCTAGTTAAACCAGGGTGGTCTGTTGCTATGCTTCCTTTCATTCCTATGCAGTGGGATTAGTCTATATTGCTCTTAATAATGTCTCCTTGGAAAACTGCCAACTCTCTTCAACTTTCTTCTCCCTTTAGATTTGCTTCCCATGGGATCTTATCTATCACCAGCCTGGGTTTGCTAAAGTCTGCCTTCTTGAAATCCATTATCTTTATTGTGTTGTTTTCCCTCTTACCATTCCTGAGAATCATGAACTTGATCACTTCATGATCACTTTCACCTGCCCTGCCTTTCACTTTCAAATTCTCAGCCAGTACCTCCCTATTTGTCAGAATCAAATCAAGAACAGCCTCCAACATTCCAATAACTTGTTGGATAATCAGTGCCCTCCTGTGTTATTTTTCCAACAGATGTCTGGACGGTTAATATTTCCCATCACCACCAAGTCCTGTGCTTTGGATGATTTTGTTAGTTTAAAAAAGCCTCATGCAACTTTTCTTCCTGGTTGGATGTTCTATAGTAGACTCCTACCATGACATCAACCTTGTTTTGTACTCCTTTTGTCCTTATCCAGAGACTTGCAACAAGTCTGTCTCCTATTTCCACCTGATCCTCAGTCGAACTGTATGTATCTTTGATATACAAGGCAACACTTCCGCCTTTCAGGAAAGATGGGATGGCCTTATTGTTGAATGCTGCCCTGAAAAACTAGATCCTGTCTGTGCCTCTGCTATAGGACACAGCATATAAGGAGAAACATAAAATGCAATGTGTGTGCATTAATTATTACAGAAAAAGGTCAGAGATTGAAAGTAAGAGAACAGCATAAACATTTAGTAACCAGATAATCACTACATTCAGATCTGTAAAATAATGACATTTCTAAAATAAGATATTTTAACTAAAACCAAATTATCTGACATCAACAATCTTCCTACCTAAGACTTGTTCCATGGGTTCCATAAAGAGCAAGTCTTTACTAAAAAACAAACAATATTTTAACCGAACCTTCAAAATGTGCACGTGTCTGAAATCTCTCACTATGTGTTCTTATGTTGCACTTCATGTTCTTCATCACTTTATCTCACCCCTATGGTTTACTGACCTTATTCAGTATTTCGCATCTAAATTTGATTGCAAGAATTTTGGGTAGGATCCAGATTTTTTTATTTCTTCTTTCTATAAAGTACCCAGCACACTTTGGGTGCTCTATAAGCAATAAAAAAGACCATCTTCTAAGGAGTGAATTCCTCTATAGAACCTAGAAGATGACAAAGACTACCCTCCACCAAGAGATGAATACTGCGTGCAGAACAGTAAGCCACCCTAAACCAATGTCTTTAAAGTGTTCTGAAGATGAAAAATGCTAGGTATGACTGTCACGGTCATTTTGACACCAACACCAATTCTGTCATGCAGCTTGCCTCCTGAAGTTAACTCTTCTCTCTTCAGTAGTTTATAATAAAGCAGGTATGGTGTAATCAAATATCTAATTTGTTTTTATTAGAATTAGCTAGGGAAAACTATTTTGAATATATAAAATCCTAATTACTTAAAATAAATGTAAAGCTAGTTAACTGGCAAATTACATTAATTGGTTGTCTTCAGTACTGTTTTAATATGTTTGCTTGATCATCTTCATTTGTGGAAAACTGGAAACCATTCACCTCCTCTCCCCCCATTCCTCCAGCCGATGCATGAAGCATTCATAATGTTAATTGGAGACTGTGACGCAGATAGACCAGGTGCCAGCTCACAGCAAGGCCCCTCGGCTTCAACGGAACACTGACAAATACAAAGTTGGAAATCAGTCTGGCTCACCTGTGTGTCAATACTGTTAAAACAGAAGTTAAGTTTATAAGAACATGTTTAGTGGTAGACTTTACGAAATGCTTGTAAGAAAGTGCCATACATTAATCACCCTTATAACATCAGCACCCCATGTTATAGGGTTATACTGAGTGTTTGTATTGCAAACCTCTGTAACTGTGGAACACACCAAAAGGAAAAAAGAATTAATTTAAGTCTTGGCCTACACTACAGCATTAGGTTGACATAAGGCAGCTAATGTTGACCTAATTATGTCAGTGTCTATACTACAGACTTGCTCCTGCCCATGTAAGTGCCCTACTACCCCAATTTAACAACTCCACCTACACGAGAAGCATAGGGCTCATATCAGTGTAGTTAGGGAGGCAGCGTCTGTGTGGACTTTGAAGGTTACTTACATTGGCTGTTGGCTCTCATTCTTGCCAATTTCCCAGCTCCCTGCACTTAGGCTCTGAGGGGGGTGGCTTCCCTGCCACCAGGCTCCTGGCTTCCTATTCGCAGCTGGGAGCCCAGCTGTTTTGAGGTACCCTGCTGGGCAGCTGCTGTGCCCCCAGTGGGGAGCAGAGACTGTAGAGCCTGGAGGGTGGGGGCAGTCATGCTCCCAGTGGGGAGTCGGAAGGTGGGAGCCTCAAGGCAGCAGTCAGGCTCACAGATGAAAGCAAAAAGGCCAGGCGCTTCTGGGCAGTGCTTGGGCTCCCAGCAGATAGCCGAGAGCCCAGAGAGGGCAACAGTGTTCCAAATGGGAAACATGAAGCCAGGAGCCTTGAGCTAGCAGCAGCCATGAGCATCTGGGTGGCACCTGAGCTGCCAGTGAGAAGTGGGAATCTGGGCACATCAGGGCAGCACCTAGACTCCCAGCGGCAGCTATGCCACTGCAGGGGGCTGGAAACCAGGAGCCTCAAGTCATGGGGCAGCACCCGCATTCCCAGAGGGAAGCTGGGAGCCCAGAGCTAGCCCAGCTTGCAGCAGGAAACTGAGTGTGTGTGGAAAGTGGGTATAGGTAATGGGAATTAATATAAGTAGCTAAATAGTAAAAGTTAGTAGAATAGGCCCAAGCCTGAACCAATTTTCAAAGGCCTTAGCATGACAACTCACATGAACCAATGCCAAGAACTCAGACGTCACATAGCCGGCATCAGCAACCTTGGAAACTTACTATGTTGCAAAGAGTACCCTGCACATAGCGTGTGAGAACCGATGGCTATGTTGCAAGGATTTGGCCCTGCACATAGCGTATGGGAACTGAGAGCAATGTTTCAAAAGTGTAGAAGCGTATGGGAACCGGGGGCAATGTTGCAAAGATGTGGGAACCCTTGTAAAAACAGGAGGGGCACGAGGGGCTAAAGCCCTATAAATATCAGCTCTGGAGACAGAGACATCGGACAGGAGGCTGGACAGATTCAAGACGCCCAGAGGCCTTGGCTTCTATAGCAAGTGGGGTCTGTCCATAGCCAGGATGGCACGGTAGAGCTGAGAAGGGGGCTCTACCTGTAGCCAGAGAAAGGTCAGTACCTAGTCTTAAAGGTGACTGGACTGACATGTTGGTCTAAGCTCACCAGAGAAAGGTCAGCACCTGATCCTTGAAAGTGACGAAACTGACACGTTGGTAAGAGTTCGGTGAGTGTTAAGACAGTATAATAGGCCTCGGTGAAGGCTGGTTCGTATTTAGGGACGTGTAGGGCTCAGTCCCCTTAATGGGATTGCAGCAGGAAGGTTGTTCTTTTAACAACTGGATAAACTAGAAGTTAGTTCCCCGAACCTAGGTTGGTAAGAGGTATCGGGCTAAGGTTAGGGACCAAGTAGTTTAGCACCCCGGCCTGGGAGTACAGATAGGTTAAACTGCTACCCCCTTTTAAAGGTAGGGGCAGACGCAGCATAATAAGAATAGCTTTAGCAATAAACTTTAATTACTAATGCGCATTTAGTTTTAAATTTTTGTCTTTAAGACCTGCTGCAGTATAACAGCATAACAGCACAACAGCATTATAGCATAACAGTAAAGTATTTAACCTTGCAAGTAAATAACAGTTAAAAAGAGTGCACAAACAGAAAAGAAGTGCATAAGTCTTATTGTACTCATAATGATCTGCAATAAACATCTTATGCTTATAACTCTCCTAATTCCATTGTTGTTTTCCCTGGTATTGTTAATCCCTAGTACCTCTCTACCCCCCTTATTTTTTCCCCTATGGGAACAGTATTTAGTTCCTGTAATGATCACCTGGGTTATCGGCTGGATCGGTTCAACCCTTTATAATCTGGTTCCCTTAACCACTGATGTACCTGTCAGTGCCTCCCCCTTTCCATCAGACCAAGGCCGGGCTATTATCCCGGTGGACAAAAAACCCATCGTCTGCCCACACCCCTCGATGAATAACACCCCGAGGGGGGACGTTAAACAGTGTAGTGGCGTACAGTGTGGAGCTGTGAGTCCAGGCTCTCAGCCCCACAATATCTGAAGTTGGTGACAGCACTGCTGGTGAGCATACCACTGAGAGAAGAAGGGCAGTATGGACATGAATGAAGTGGCTGTAAGTTGACCTAACAAAAGTCAATGTAAGTATTGAGTGCAGACATGCCCTAATATAAAATGCAGCCTTCCTACAGAAGGTGTTAGGTCCTGTTCATAAAAGGCCCACTGAAACCAAATTAACCTTTGTGAAAAAAGACTTTCTTAAAGGCTCTTCTTCCCAACCAATGAATAGGAGACCTGTGCATGAATCCATCCCATTAGCTTGAACTACGGGAGGAAGGGAATAAAAATCCCTGATAAGAAGAAACTGGAACTCTATGCTGCTTGGATCTGGGGGATTTTAAAGCACAAGTAAGAGATCTGCAGCTGCTTAGACATAAAGGACATATACAGCTTGCTTCAACCACCTTTTGAACCTATAACTGTGACTTATTTGTATCTATACGTTTACCTGCTTTGACCTTTTAAATAATTCATTTCTTCTTTCTTAATTAATAACTCTTTAATTAGCTTATCATAGGATTAGCTACAGATGTTGTCTTTGGTGTCAGACCTGTGATAAATGATTGGTCCTTTGGGGCTGGGGGCATCCTGAATATTATTAAGTTCCAAAGGGGTAGTCGTTTAAGTTCCCCATCTTCAAACCGTCCGACGAAGGGGGATTTTCTCCCACAAAGGCTCATGCGATAAATAAATGTGTTAGTCTTTAAAAGTAAACAAGACTCCTTGTTTGTTTTACTGAATATTATTGTGATTTTTGATGTAAGTGACCATTTGCCAAGTTAAGCTTGCGTGGGTACCAAGATAGATCAGAGTACTAAAGGGGATTGTCAGTGACTTCATGGTTAGTCTGCTATAGTAGCAGTTCTCAACCACTATGTCAGGACACAAAAGTGTGTTGCGAAGAGCCAAGAGGTTTGCCACAGAAAATTGACAGCTCAGCTTGGAGCCAGCTTGAGGCTCCTGCTACCCACCGCTCTCTGCTGCCCTCAAGAGCCTGCTCCTGCTGCACAACACAGGCAGCAGCCAGGGCCAGATGAGTAAAGGGACTTAGAGGCTGCAACCCAGAGATCCCGGGCTGGGAGGTGGTGGGGGCACCACCTGCCCCACAAAAATAAACCCAACCTCATCTAGCCAGACCACCAGGGCACCAGTCTGCACTGGCTTGACTCTGCACCCACCCGGGTCCCAGAATGCTGCAGCCTCCCAAGCACTCCCAGCCCAAGCACCACTTCCACTGGCAGATGGTAGCTTGTCATGCAGGGGAACATCATCTGTCAGCTGTATCACAAAGGAAAAAAGGTTGAAAACCACTGTGCTATAGTACCTGAGGTGTTTACACATGATACATGGTTGGTGAAATCTAAGCACAGAATTCACCAACCCGTTTGGTAGTTGTGCCCTGTTTCTTAACAGTCTCCCCACAGGCTTGTACTCACACTCCCTGAGCCACTCAGTCGGCTTGACAGAGATCATGTAAAATCAAGAGGTTTGGGAAGGAAAGAACCTTAAGTGGTCAACTTCTAATCTAAAGGAATGTGTAGTTTACAAACTGGTGGTCCTATTACTCCACCTCTTCTGTATCAGCTTCTCTTATGTACAATAACATATAGCTCCTGACTTTTAAGCAAGTGGCAGATTCTAACTGCTGAACCATCTCCAATTAGGTGTTCCGCAACCTTAACTACAGGCATCATTATATACTTCTCCAATAATGTATGTTTCTATAGTAGAGGTCCCCAAACTGTGGTTCACCCCTTTGGGGGACACAGAGGAACATCTGGGGGGCATGATGGGACCAGGACTAGCTCCCACAGGGGCAGGGAGGAAGCACCACTAAGCCCCACTCTGCCCCCATCTCCACTCCAGCCCTATCCCCAGCTCACAGCCTTGGGGCTGCAGCTCCAGCCCCAGCCCTGACCATAGGTCCATGCTCAGACCCAGTTACCAGCTCTGAGCACAGACCCGGCTATGGCCATGACGGTGAGTCTCACTTTGACCACTGCCCATGACCACACCTCTAGCTCATGATCCTAATCATGACCCCCGACCCTGGCCCTGGCCCTGTTCTTGGCCTGCCTCCCAACGCCAGCTCCTAGGGGAGGAAGAGGGTGCAGACCAGGTAAGAGAGGGCACAACAGAAAAAATTAGGCACCACTAATCTATAGCCTTATATGGGCTCAGAGAAGTTGTGTTGGATCAAACTGTAAGAACTTAATAAAAGACAAAAAAGTCACACTTCTCAGACAATCTAGCAAAGCAATTTTAGAGTGATATATTACATTTTGAGGCTATCTGTATGCATTACCTTTACAGAACCTGAAATCACCTGGTCATATGTAGTTCATAAATATAAAGAGAGCACCTGTATTTGTAGAATTAGTTCAGTATTTTCAGGGCCGCTTTCGCTAAATAGTTGTAAAAGTCTCTGAGTCATTGTTCCTTTTTATACTACCAGTTCTTCCATGATAAGTTATGTAAATTCAGGTATGTCTTAGATAGCAACAAATACCACTTAACAGTGGGAAAATAATGTAAAACAAAATTTTAATGCAGCAGCAAAGACACTCATTAAAAAAGTAAGATAATCAGAAATAACCTGCTTTGCAATTACGGCAGACTACTAAATATATAGGATGGTATTTTGTCAGCCATTCTGTAAGCAACCATGTCCTTCTCTGGACATCTGGGTTTTGTAGATTGGAGTTACACATTACCTGCATTCTGATTGAAACATGACCCAATTTGTCGTGCAAACATAATGACCAAGAGGGGTAACAGAATGAATCTGTGTGGAAGCCTACTTGATAAACAAATATCCAACACTGACTTCTGAAATCTGAGAGAAAAGAGCAGATCTACCCTAACCAAGGCTCACAGAGAGCTCAACAATACCCAACAGTCAAAGAAAACTGACAGATCTAAAACAATCACCATGGACATTTGACCTCCGTCTGTCACTAGGAGGAAATAATTAACAACAACAACAAGAAAACAGTGCTATCTTCATGCCACATAGGCTGTATGCCATATTGAAGAGAGTCCAGGAAGCCTGAGGACTCTACCCGATAAATTCCAAAGGGATAGCCATGTTAGTCCAGTTCAACAAAACAAAAAAAGGAGTCCTATGGCACTTTTAAAAGTGCCACAGGACTCTTTGTTTGTTTTGTTGAACTGGACTACACGATAAAGTTACTTTGCTATAACATTCAATAAGGTTATCTAAAAGGAAAAGTAAGTAATACTCTGACAGCTGACAACATTTTAAATGTCAAGAGTTGTAGGCTTAATGACTATTTCTTTGCAGATAGCTGGCGTGGTATATAGGAAGGTATTAATAAATTCATCCAATAGCAGATCACTCATAATCCAGTCCTGTTGAATTTTACTAGGCATGGAAGGCATAGGTTCAACTTGCAACGTGCAAGTCTTAGCTTCCAGAGAAGAAATGGCATTTGTCCCTTCTTGACATGTTTCTGCAAACAAGGACCAGCTTTTGTGTAATATCAATAGAAAACTCTTTGCATCAAAAAATGAATTATTTCCACTGCACAGAATGTTTCCACTCGTCAAGACTTCAAGGCTATGGTGAAGGGAAAAGTGTTTTTTTATTTCTATAACAGACACAGCACAGATTTTCAAAAACCACATACTGTGCAGAATTAGAAACCCTAATCTCCTCCCCATGGGCCTGATCTAAATTCCATTGAAGTCATTGGAAAGATTTTTCATTAGGCTTTCATTCAGTACCTGAATATGAAACTTTGCAGGCTCTCCTACATACTAAAATGAACAAGACTTGTGTGTTATAGTATGGCTGATACAAAGAGATGTTTGATTAAAAATACCTTTTAAAAAGACTAAGAACATTGGAACATTTTGGATAATTGGACGAGGAATTTAAGACACAATTATGTAGGGTACCAAGTGCTATCAACTTCCATTGCAATGGTAATTAAGGCCAGTCAGCATCCCACAGAAGGCATTAATCAACTCGGGACTGATTTCCTGGTCCAACTGAAATCAATGGTAAAACTCTCATTGAGTTCAATGAGACCAAGATTTCACCCCAGGTCTTTAATAACAGAAGCCCCAAGGTGTGCTCAACACAGTGAAGACCTTCTTGAGATGGTCTTCTAGATCCGGTATTCAGCCTAAAAAGAAGGCCATTACTATGGTTAACTTACATGGCCTATGAAAAACAGCATTAACCTACACATGATTTCATAGTCTAATACAGTGGCTCTCAAACTTTTTTAATGGAGCCCTCCCATGGACTTTTCTCAAACAATCGCGCCCCGCTCCCTCTTCTGAAAGGGGGTGGGCTTTCAGAAAAAAACAGGGGCACTTCCCATGCTGTTTTTGTCCTGAAAGGTGAGTTTTTGGTGGGATGGGGGCATGATTGTAGGGGGGCTGTAGGCCCTAATAACCATGCCCTCCCCCTTTCAGGGGCAAAACAGGGCCTACAGTGCAGGAAGCAGGGAGTGCTGCAGCAGCACAAGGGCAGCAGAAGTGCGGGAAGCATGCCCGGGAATGGCAGTAGTAGCCCATCACCACTACCGGGCACATTCCCCTAACCAAGTAGCTGCCGCTGCTCCCAGAATCTGCCCCCTGCTTCCGCTACCCTCCAAAGGGTTGCCCAGCTCCACTCTTAGCATGGCAGCAGTGTGGAGAATGGGGAGCATGCCTGGCAGTGGCTGCACAAAATGTCCCCCATCCGGGGGGCAAGCCCCCCCACTTTGAGAACCTCTGGTCTAGTAAATGCTGAATTCAATTTTCTATTTCAATTTTCTAATTCAGTCTTTATCAATTCTGGCAAAAAACCCCAAAGAATTACCAAGCTAAAATAGAATACTGAGAGAAAAGCTGAAAGCATGTGATTTAATAGCTATTTTGTTAACAGTATTCAACAATAAATACATTCTTAAGTATTATATTCATAAATTATCTGCTTTCTAAAAATACAAATTCTTTTAAAAAGTAGACTGAAGTGTTTATTTTTAAAACAATATTCTGTATTCTGCTAAAACTTTCAGTACCATTATACAGCCCTGCTTCTAGCATTACTGCTGCAGGAACCAGATACATTCTTCTGTGATTATACATGCATAACTCATTAATAGTAATCAGCATCACATGTGCACAGGCAGAAACACAGACTACTAAAGGAGTATCAAGAAACTTCACTTTGTTTCTTCATGAGGAAAAAAGCTTTCTTATAAAAATATTTTGTTTTAAGATTAAAAAAATCACTTCTTAATAGATTAGAAAAAGCAGCCACTTCTCTTGATTTAAATTCACTATCTACGGTTCAACAGAAGCTAAACCTACATACTACCTGACAGCTTAGACCAGATGGCTTAACTAGCTAGTGATGCCAACTTTTCTGGTCATCACTGTACACTGTCGGTAACAAAGAAACAGAGCTTAATCTTGCCCTACCCTACAATTTGTGCTCTGAATCATGTAAAATCTGTTAATACATGCCAGAGCAGCAGACAATTTAAGAAGATATTGCATGTGCATATATTTACATAAACAGAACATATATCAGAGCATGTAGGCTTTTACCTCTGACCGCAGAAACAATGGGCTTGATTCACGTTTATATTAAGGCCATTCTACATCACACTAGCAGAAGAGGCTGAAAGTATGAACAAATGTCTTTCTAAAAGATATGCTATAGCTTAAACTGGTGTTCTGGCTTGATGCAGAAATTTGCTCAGTGATGTTTTATGGCATGTATTTTGAAGGAGATCGGTTAGATTATCAAAAAAGTAGCTGTGAGCATCTGACCAATCTTAAAATAGGTAGGGAACTGGCCAATTCTTTTAGCAGCTAATGGCTGTGCATTTTTTCTCTTTATGATAGGGAAGTTACTTTCTGTATATTTATCTAGTCAGTTTAGTTAGTAAACTCTTCAAAGACTGTCTTTGAACTTGTTTAAAATACTTTGTAAACTGTCATGTAAACTGAGGGCCCAGTATACAAATAAAGATATACATACATACATTTGTTTTAGAAGATTCAAGCCAATCAAGATGCTCAACTTTGAATTGGTTCACCTTTTTCACAACAGGTGGCATTAGCATGTGGTACAGTGAGTGATCAAGACATTTAATTAGACTTATTAACAGATTGCACCATGATACATCCAAAAAGAGAGGTCACTGCCTACATAGGGATATTCTTGCCAGAATATTTGACTGTAGTTAAGTATTAGACAGCCAATTGACATAATTTGACTGGTCAATTGGCTGGCTTGCCAAGCCTTCAGACCAGTGCCTTCTGGCCTTAAAGTCTATGAATCTATTAATATAATTTACACGCATGTAAAGATATCTTTACACTGTAGGAGTAGTATAAAGTGAATTTAATGTGAATGAGAATCAGGTCCTGTGAATCAGATTCCTGTCTCAATAACACTGGCTTTACCCTGGCTTATTCTTTTTATTAGTGGAGTTATGCTTAATTTACATTAGGCTGAGCTGAAGCATGTACTGTGCCTTTCATTTCCAATTTTAGATTTGAAATATAATTAATGTAAACATTTCTCTCATTCTTAAGACTTTTTCCCAGCAAAAAGTAATGCCACACAGAATCTGTAACTAATTCCATATTTGCTAGTCTCAGCGTGACTCAAAGTACTCATTCTTTATCTACCCACAGGGGTCTCATCTGATAATGCTTGATGTGAGATGTCAAAGGACAAATATAATTCTGGCTAAACTACAACTATTCTTTTCACTTGAACAATTTTTTTTTAATTGTATGGCTATGTCTACACCAGAAAAGTTAAGTCGACTTTGTTAAGTCGATTTAATAAGGTCGACTTTACGTTGACTTAAAGTCAACCTTATTAAGTCGACTTAATAGAGTCGACTTAGCCCCTTGTTGACCTTATTAAGTCAACTTAATAAGGTCGACTTGGGCGTTAATCCCTGTCCACACTGGCTTTAAATCGACTTAAGGAGTCAATTTAAGGCTTAAGTCGACCTAAAATGAGGTGTTATTAAGTCAACTTAAGCTTTCCTTAAGTAGACTTAAGGAAATGCTCAAGTCGACTTAATAAAAGCCCAGTGTGGATGTGGCTTTGTGTAGGTTGACTTAAGCCTCCTTAAATCGATCTAAGTTGCCAGTGTAGATGCACCCTTTGATAGTAAAATTACTAATTCACAAGAACTGCTATCTAAGTATTTTCAGTTTCCAAAGAAAAGGTGTAGTTTTCTTCTACAGACCAGGGAGCAATCAAGAAGGCACATTGTAAGGCTACCTCACAGGAAACAACATGACTTGAAATATTGCCTTTATGAATTTAATCTGAAGTACACTTGAAGGTGATAACAAGAGCTTGTACAGCAGAAATCAAGGTAATATCTCTTTCCCTTACTGAGGAAACTGACTGCACTAGAAAATAAAAAGTTGTTGTAACAGGTTGTATGTCTATTGAAAACATCTATCAAGAAACATGGAATTATTGAACATATAATAGGATGATATGTAATAGCCAACATGGATTCATCAGAAATAATGCAAAACCAACCTAATTTCCTTCTTTGACATGATATTCTCATAAGCAAATTAGAGAAAGGTGACCAAGATGAAACTACTATAAGATGGAAATTTCCAGAGGGGTAGCTGTGTTAGTCTGTGTACAGCAAAAAAACAACGAGAGTCCTGTGGCACCTTATAGACTAACAGATTTTCTTTGGCATAAGCTATCATGGGCTATAACCCACTTCGTCAAATGCATGAAGTGGAAATCACAGAGGAGAGGTATAAATACACATGCCAGGATGGAGGAGGGCAAGTGTAGGCAAAGTAAGTTCAGAGAGCACATGGGGCCTATTCACACCTGTGGATAAATGTGTGAACAGAACAATCACTTTTTGTAGTGTGATAACCATTCCAAGTCCCTATTCAGACCCAGTCTGATTGTATCAAGCTTGCAAATCAGCTCCAGGTCTGCAGTTTCACGCTGAAGTCTGTTTTTGTAGTTTCTTTGTTGAAGTATGGCAGGTCAGGTCAGCTACTGAGTGTCCATGGAGGTTTAAGTGTTCTCCCACAGGTTTATGGATGTTGCCATTTTTTATGTCGCATTGTGTCTGTTTATCCTTTTGCATAAGGACAGTCCGGTTTGGCCGATGTACATGGCAGAGGGACGTTGCTGGCACATGATAGCATAAACCACATTAGTGGATGTGCAGGTGAATGAGCCCCTGATGGTGTGGCTGATGTGGTTGGGACCTGTAATTGTATCACTGGAGTCGATGTGCGAGCAGATGGCACTGGGGTTTGTTGCAAGGATACGTTCCTGGATTAGTGTTCTTGTTGTATGGTGGTCAGTTGTTGGTGAGTATTTGCTTCAGGTTGGGTGGCTGTCGGTGAGCAAGGATTGGCCATCCTCCAGGGCTTGAGAGAGTGTGGGATCAACTTCTAGAATAGGTTGTAGATCTTTGATGATGTGTTGGAGAGATTTTAGCTGGGGACTGTGGGTTATAACCAGTGGTGTTCTGTTGTTTTCTAGGTCAGGTCTGTCATGTAGTAGGCGGCTCCTGGGTACCCGTCTGGCTCTGTCAATTTGTTTCTTCACTTCTCCAGCTGGGTACTGTAGTTTTACGAATGCCTGATAGAGATCTTGTAGGTGTTTGTCTCTGTCTAAGGTATCAGAGCAGATCTGGTTGTACATTAAGGCTTGGCTGTAGATGATGGATCGTGTAATGTGTGCTGGGTGGAAGCTGGAGGCATGTAGGTATGTATTGCGGTCAGCTGGTTTCCGGTATAGGGTGGTGTTAATGTGTCCATCCCTTATAAGTATGGTGGTGTCCAAGAAGTGGATTTCTTGTGTGGATTGGTCTAGGCTGAGGTTGATGGTAGGGTGGAAATTGTTGAAGTCTCGGTGGAAGTCTTCCAGGAACTCTTTCCCGTGGGTCCAGATGATGAAAATGTCATCAATGTAATATAGGTAGAGGAGAGGCAGTTGTGGATGAGATTTGAGGAAGCAATGTTCTAGGTCAGCCATAAAGATGTTGGCATACTGTGGGGCCATGCGGGTACCCACAGCTGTGCCACTGACTTGAAGGTATAGATTATCCCCAAATCTGAAATAGTTGTGAGTCAGGACAAAGTCACAAACTTCAGTTACCAGGCATGCCGTGTCATCATCTGGGAAACTGTTCCTGATGGCTTGTAGTCCATCTTTGTGAGGAATGTTGGTGTAGAGGGCTTCTACATCCATAGTGGCTAGGATGGCGTTGTCTGGGAGATCACCGATGGATTGTAGCTTTTTCAGGAAGTCGGTTGTGTCACGGAGATAGCTGGGAGAGCTGGTGGCGTAGGGCCTGAGGAGAGAGTCCACATAGCCAGACAATCCTGCTGTTAGTGTGCCGATGCCCGAGATGATGGGGCGTCCAGGATTCCCAGGTTTGTGAATCTTGGGTAGTAGATAAAATACCCCTGGTCGGGGCTCTTGAGGTGTGTCCGTGTAGATGTGTTCCTGTGCTTCCTCAGGGAGTTTCTTAAGCAGATGTTGTAGTTTCTTATGGTATTCCTCAATGGGGTCAGAGGCTAGTGGCTTGTAGAATATGGTGTTCAAAAGTTATCTGGCTGCTTCCCGTTCATAATCTGACCTATTCATGATGACCACAGCACCTCCTTTGTCAGCCTCTTTGATTAATGTCAGGGTTGGTTTTGAGACTGTGGATGGCATTGCGTTCAGCACGGCTGAGGTTGTGGGGTATGTGATGCTGCTTGTCCACAATCTCAGCCTGTGCACGTCAGTGGAAACACTCTATGTAAAAGTCCAGTCTGTTGTTACGGCCGTCAGGAGGAGTCCATGCTTATGCCGAAGAAAATCTGTTAGTCTATAAGGTGCCACAGGACTCTCGTTGTTTTTTACTATAAGGTGGGTGACCAACTGTTTGAAAGAAGAGCTAGTGCAGGGGTGTAAAACTTATGGCCCGCGGGCCAGATCCAGCCCGCCAAGTGCTCTTATCTGACCCATGAGCCCTGCACAGCTCTTCACCACCAAAGCTGTCAAGTACTGGGAAAGTGCCTGCAATTTTACTTCTTGTCAGCAGATGGCACTCCTTTGCTACAGAAATGCAGTGTAGGCTCACTCTCTGGTGGCGAAAAGTAAAAACTGCAGGCGCCATTACCGGCACCTTGAAGATTCAAGGGCTGTGGGCAGGGTTTTTTTCAGAGGGGGGTGAGGGGTCCCATCTGTGCGCCTTGCTTTGACTCTGGACACCTAGCTGGGGAGAAATTTTGTTGACACCTGGCCAGGGCCTTTTAAAATCTGCTGCCCTGCGCATGCCCAGGCAGTGGCCCAGGGTGGGGAATGGCCTGGCCAGAGAATTGACTTCAGGGGCTGGATTGAGCCCCTGTGAGCCAGGTAAGTGGGAGGAGAGGGGACTGGGGAAGGGGTTATGGAACTGGCACGGGGAAGGTTGGTAGGGACCAGAATGGCACTCTGTGCAGGAATGGGAAAGGGCAGAGGAGCCACACTGGGAAGGGGAGAAGGAAAGGGAGGGGCAATGCAGCAAAGGGAAAGGGGTCAGGGAGCCAGTGCAGCAAAGGGAAGCCCGCAGGGTAGGGGAAAGGGAAGGTGTCAGAGAGCCTGCGGGTTTGGGGAAGGGAAAGGGAAGCCCATGCTGCCCCAAGTTCCCCAAGCGTGGCAGGGGAAGGGGTAAGGGACCCCAGGTGGTACTGTGCTGGGAAGGGGGCACACTTTGGCCACACTTTGGCCCCTGACAGGTGTCCTGCCTTCCAGTGTGGCCCCCGACTCCAAAAGAGTTTGACACCTCTGAGCTAGTGAATAGGAGCAGCTAACAGGGGAGTTATATGTGGGAAGGTAGCAGGGGAGTGGGAAAGTGTGGGGGCTAGCTACACTTCATTAACATTCTTTAAATAAAGACAGTAAACACTCCCTGATAAAAGCCAAACAACAATAAAGGAAATAAAAAGAGAAGGAGTAAGAGTAAAAAGAGAATGCACACAGAAGTCCAGTAACAGAGTGGAGGCTATCCAGATTATTGCACTGAATGCAGCATGTATGATTACCTGCTCTATGGACTGGAGGCATCTATATGTGCATTCTGCACAAGGAGCTCTTGGCCCTCAGAGACCATGTACAGGCCTTAGAGACCAGGGTGTCTGAACTGGAAGAGCTAAGGGAGACAGAGAGGTACATAGATGAGACTTTCCATGGTGCCAGTATGACAGCCTCTATAAACTGTTTCAGAGGATGAAACTGTCAGGGAAGGAGATGGAGACATGCGGAGGAGCATGTGGTTCAGATAGAGGTATTCCTTAGGGAGAATCAATTAATGGAGACTCTATATGTTAATAAGGAGGAGAGGATAGAAGACGATAAAATATAGGTAGGATCTGATGAGAAACAGTCAAATGATAGAGTCCCATTCAATTACATCACATAATGGCAGACAGCTACAAAGTGACAATTTCTTTTTTTAAATAAATGCTAGAAGTCTAAATACTAAGATGGGAGAACTTGAGTGTCTCTTATTAAATGAGGATATTGAGATAATAGCCATCACAGAAACTTGATTGAATGAGTTTAATTTATGAGATACAGTAATGCCAGGATACAAAATATATTGGAAGGACAGAATAGGTCATACTGGAGAGGGAGTGGCACTGTATGTCAAAGAAAGCATAGAGTCACATGAAATAAAAATCTTAAATGAACCAAATTGTAACATATTCTATGGATAGTAATTCTATGCTTGAATAATAAGAATATAACAGTATACTATTGACCACCTGACCAGGATGGTGAGAGTGACTGTGAAATGCTTAGAGTGATTAGAGAGGCTATAAAAATTAAAAAACTCAATAACGGGGGGTTTAAACTATCCTCATATTGACTGGGCATGTGTCACTTCAAGATAAGTTGCAGAAATAAAGTTTCTGGGCACTTTAAATGACTGCTTCTTGGAGCCGCTAGTTCTGGAACCCACAAGAGGAGAGGCAATTCTTGATTTAGTCTTAAGTGGACCATAGGATGTGGTCCAAGGTGTGGGTATAGCTGAACCACTTCGTAATAGTGACCATAACATAATAAAATGTAATATCCCTGTGACAGAGGAAACATGAAAGCAGCCCACCACAGAAGCATTTAATTTCAGAAAAGGGGACTACACAAAAATGGTGAAGGTAGTTAAACAGGTACAGTTCCAAAAGTGAAATCCCTACAAGCTGCATGGAAAGTTTTTTAAGATACCATAATGAAGTTTCAATTCAAATGTATACCCTTAATAAAAAACATAGTAAGATGACCAGCAAAGTGCCACCATAGCTAAACAACAAAGTAAAAGTAGTAGTTAGAAGTAAAAAGGCATTTTTTAAAAAGTGGAAGTAAAATTCTATTAGGGAAAAAAGAAAGGAGCATAAACTCTGGCAAGTGAAGTGTAAAAATATAATTAGGAAGGCCAGAAAAGAGTTTGAAGAATAGCTACCCAAAGACTCAAAGTACATCAGAAGCAGGAAGCCTAGTGCTTCACCTGGATGTTCAAGATTCTAAAGAAACCCTCAAGTAAGATAAGACCATTGTGGAAAAACTAAATGAATTCTTTGCATTGGTCTTCACAGCTGAGGATGTGATGGAGACTCCAAACCAGAGTCATTCTTTTTAGGTGACAAATCTGAGGAACTGTCCCAGATTGAGGTGGCACAAATTGATAAATTAAGCAGTAATAAGTCACCAGGACCAGATGGTATTCACCCCAAAATTCTGGAGAAACTCAAATGTGAAACTGCAGAACTACTAACTGTGATGTGCAATCTACCATTTAAATCAACTTCTTTACCAGATGACTGAAGGATAGCTAATGTGATGCCACTTTTTAAAAAGGCTCCAGAGGCAATCCTGGCAATTACAAGCCAGTAAACCTAACTTCAGTACCACATAAATTGATTGAAACTATAGTAAAGAACAGAATTATCAGACACAGAGACAAACACGATTTGTTGGAGAAGAATCAACATGACTTTTGTAATGGGGAATTATGCCTCACCAATCTACTCTAATTCTTTGAGGGGATTAGCAAGCATGTGGACAAGGGATCCAGTGGATATAGTGTACTTAGATTTTCAGAGAGCCTCTGAGAAGGTCTCTCACCAAAGCCTCTTAAGCAAGGTAAACTGTCATAGGATAAGAAGGAAGGTCCTCTTCTGGATCAATAACTGGATTTCAGCCAGATAGGAAACAAAGGGTAGAAGCAAATGATCCATTTTGGGAATGGAGAGAGGTAAACAGTGGTGAGTCCCCAGGGTCTGTACTGGGACCAATACTGTTTAACATATTCATAAATTACATGGAAAAAGGAGTAAACAGTGAGGTTGCAAAAACTGCAGAAAGAGACTAAACTACTCAAAATAGTTAAATCGTAAGAGATTGTGAAGAGTTACAAAGGGATTATACCAAAGGGTGACTGGGCAGCAAAATCCCAGATGACATTCAGTGTTGATAAATGCAAAGTAATGCACACTGGAAAACATAATCCCAAGTATCCATATATAATGATGGGGTCTAAATTAATTAATTAATTCTGTAGAGAGACAATGAGGCCAGCAAGGCCTCAGGGCAGTGCTTGTGCTGCCATTTCTGCTGGAACAGGAGAACTAAACTAAAGCGGGCATAGACAAGTTTTCCTCATACTAAGCGCAGGTAGCAGCAACATGCTTCATAGCCCTGGGTAGCCCTAGAAGGTATCACCAGTTCACTTTCTCATTATCACATATTGGGTGCATCCCCCTAGGATGGGCTTCAACCCATTTTTAGCAGCTCTCACATGTAAGACAACAGTACCTCACGGAGTCACAGTTAACAGTATTCAACAGTGCAGAAAGGTCCAGGAAAACAAGGATGGGAGTCACCATCATACAGCACAGCAAGAGATCATCCATCAGTTCCTCTAAAGCTGTTCTTGTACCATTCTCTAGCCTGCATCCTGTTAGCACCAGGCTTGCAGGAAGACCAAAGATCATTAAAACTTAAAAATTAAGAGTAAAGTGGGGAGAAGAAAGTGAGGGAAAGAAAGGAAGGAATTTAATGAAAATCAGTAAGACTAGCATGGGATTCTAAACTTTGTTTTTATTTTTCTATGTATTTATTTATTTATCTTTGCCAATATAAACTATTCCCTACAGTATATTTGCTTGTGCTTTAATCCTGTCTAGTGTAGTTTAAATGCCTCAAGAGATGGGATTTAGACAGTGTTTCTGTTCAGAGCATAAATATTTCTAATGTTGTTTATACTTAACTACCTAAATGCCTTATAACTTGAAGCAAACATCCAGCCATTATGGATTGTCTTTCCCATCTGTCAATGTAGCATCATGGCCCACCATGAACACACCATCTCAGTTCTCTGTCTTCTGTCAGTGAATGCAGTTCAAAGTATCTGCCCTGATATTCAAAGCCCTTCATGGAACTTGTCCTAGCTAATAGAGATATCCTGTCTTCCTCTGTTATCATGACTTCCCACAGCAGCTACACTCCACTGGAACAAATTAAACTGTCAAACCAGTGTAGGACATTCTTGATGGAGGAAACAGAACTTTCATAGGAGCTAAACTGTGGAACTCAATCCCCCAAGAAAAAAGAATGGGCTTTGGAACAAACCACTTTCTGAATTAAGTTCTATATTCATTTTGTGAGTCAATTAACACAAAAGCAAACAAAGACCCTTATAAACAGATCTACATATTTCTCTGAGGCATTGCAAAAGAAGAGAGAGAAAGAGAGCTTTTTATTTCTAATTTTAAATACTTGAGAAGTACCCTGATGCTTTGGTGAAGGGAGCCACACGTACTTACCTAGAGAGAAGAGCTGCTGAAGTTTTCAGATGACTTCATCACAGTTAGGACAGATTTTTTGATCCAGACTGTTTTGGAAAACAGGCTTTTTGTTTGGAAAAAATATATTTATTTGTTTCTTCAGTATTTTGGATAGTCCAAATAGAAATTTTAAATGAAAAATATTCCCTACTAGTTGTGCAAACCTTGTTTAGATTTTTATTGCGGGGTTTGGTTTTCAATTTTTTTTAAAACCATTTTGGTTGGTCACTTTAGCAACAGAGTGACATATTTTAATTTTCAACTTGTGTCCATTTTAAAAAATGATAATTTGAAAGAAAACTGAGAAAATGACAAAATCAGTTACAGAAAACAACTGAACAAAAACCCTTTCAATTTTTTTTTATATTTCTAAGACTTTTATTTTTTCAAACCAGCTCTAACAGCTACAAAGAGAACAACATTCACAAACAATGCCCTATTGCAAAGCACCCTGAAGCCACAGAGATCTGCATGAACAGTCAAAGGCTGTGATGGCAGCAAATTTGCTGCTATCAGATAGATTAATCCGGTTTGCCTGTAAAGACCTGCTCAGTTGATTAGTCGATCTAGTAAAACCACCTCCTCAGGTGGAGTAATGCTGCATCGACGGGAATGCATTTCCCCTCAGTGGCGTGCTCAGTCGATTAGTGGATCTAGTAAAACCACCTCCTCAGGTGGAGCAGCGCTGTGTTGATGGGAATGCATTTCCCAATGGTGCAAGGTAGTGCAGATGGCATGTAAAACGGAAGTTACAAAGTTGATGGGAGGTACACAAGCTACTCTGTTCGAAAGCAGTAGCTGTCTAGGTTAGTCTAGGTTAGCAGAACAAGGAGTCCTGTGGCATGTTTAAAGGCTAACATACTGTAATTTTGTTTTCAATGTAAGTTTTTACCACTTTAGCATCTGACCAAGTGGGACTTCGCCCATAAAAGCTCATGTGAAAAATAAATTTGTTAGTCTTTAAAAGTGCCACAGGAATCCTTGTTTGTTTTGACAAGCTAATCTGTGTAGTTTGCCTAACTCCCATTGACTGCCTCCAGAGTTCACTGGCAGTGCAGACTGTGCCAAAGGCTGGGACTAGGTGAGAGGAGACGGGTCGCCTGTTCTGTTCACTCCCTCGAAGACAGGGGACCGGGCGAGCTGGACCGTGGCCGGTTTTATGTATGTTCCGTGGGAGCAGAAGAACCTGATTTCTCTCAATACACCAGCCGCCACTTATTTCCTCTGCCACAGGGGAGGGACGCGGAACGGGGCCGGTGACACAGGAGCACTAGGCCACGGAGCCTCCTACAATTTCCAGCCAAGCCCAGTTCAATCGCTGGTCCTTGAAACTCGGCCGAGTTCTGCACAAAGTTACTAGCGGGCGGAAAGCAACAGGTGCCAAGAGAGCGGGCGCGAGACCCCGGGGAGGGGAGTCGCGTGCGCTGGCTCGGCGCATACCCTGCTGCTGCTCCCTGGGGGCCATGTATCTTCCCCAACCAGAGCCGGGCTGGGGCTGCTCCGTCACCCAGTGAGGCCGCCCCAGCGCACGGGCTCGCGCCCCACTCCCCGCAGGAGGCCGGCGGCGCCCCTGGCTGGAGAAGACGGCGGGGGCCGGTGGCGGCGGCGCGTCTCTTACTCTTTGGCGGGGGCGCTGAGGTGCGCGGAGTTGTTGCGCGTCAGCAGCTCCTTCTTCTTGCTCTGCTTGGAGGCCATGGCACCGCTGCCGGCCCGCTCCCGCCACGCCTCGGCCGAGCTGCAGCCGCGTCCGCGGCGTTGCTAAGAGACGCACGCGGGGCAGCGGTGCCGAGGAGCATGCCCGGGAGGGCGCGGCTGGGCACGGCTGTCTGCAGGGAAATCGGCGGGGGGGTGCAAAAGCCGGGGAAACCAGATAGTGAGGTGGGGCAGGGTAAAATTGCCTGGGAGAGGAGGAAGGAATGGGAAAAATCTAGGGGGCAGGAGAGAAGCTAGGGCAGTGGTTCTTAACCTGGGGTGCATGCGCCCTTTGGGGGATCCGAGATGCCCTTTCTGGGGGTGCAAGACACGCCAGATTTTTTTAGGAGGTGAATCATCGAAAACACACGATTTTTTATAAGGGGTGTGAGAAGAACATATTTGAGAACCAAAGGTGTGCAGGCTGCAGTAAAGATTAAGAACCACTGATCTGGGGGGCAGAAGGAGAGGACAGGGGGTGGGGTACCTCCTTTGTCCTGGAGGAAAAAGGAGTGTGACTGTCATACAGGCAAGGAGTGAGGAGCGGAGTGGGCAGGGGAGAGACACCATGTAGTTTGTTAGGTAGGAACATTGCTCCTGAAACATAATAGGGAAGAGGAAAAGTGAATTTAACAACAACAACAACAAAAAGATGGGGATATAGGGTGAAAGCAAATCTGATCTAAGCTGTGCGGGGGCTGAACTGGCCCTCTCATCTCCAGGCAGCTGCAAAATTAGCATAAAGCACCCTCACCCATCCTGCACTTAGCACAGCTGGGCCAGAGCCAAGCTCTGCCTAATGTGTTCAGGCATGAGGCAGCTGTGGCTCAGTTTGGAACAATAATGATTTCCCATCCCTCTCAAGGAGGAATTGCACAGGACGCCTGCATAATACAAATCAACTCTGACTGAGAAGTTGAAAGCAGATGTTAGGTGTAGAATTGATCAGTTTAACTCTCAAAGGGCTGGTGTTTAAAATACATTTCTGCTAGTATAATTATTTTCAAAGAAGCAAAGAAAACAGTGGTCAGCTTACAATGACACCAATACAAAACTGCAGAGGGAGCTGCTAATTCAAACTGCAGGTAACCTCTGGCAAGTGAATAGCTACCTGAACACATCTTCTTTAGAAAGTTAGGTCACATTGGAACACGACCTTGACAAGTCATTTTAAGTGACATGATGTTGAGCATGTTTTCACAGTCACCACAGATAGGGGAAGTTATGTTTAGCATCATTCAATAATTTGCTAAGATCAGTCAAAACATTAGAGCCCAATCCTTCAAGAGAAACAATACAGATTGCTGAGAAGGATTTGTCCCCTACAGTTTTTGCTAACCTCAGTTGACTACTCTCTGCTGAGGGAGCGAACCACATATGCACATGGAATCAGTAAATCTCCTCTGTTTTTTGAAGACTTGTGATTCAAAAAAAGTTTGCTTCCTTTTAATACGTCTCTCAAAAATTACATAACTTCACAATGAAGAGACAAGGTCGGTGAAATAATATCTTTTATTAGACTAACTCCTGTTGGTGAGAGATGAGCTTCTGACAAGCTTTCTTGTCTCTTTCACCCACAGAAGTTGGCCCAGTAAAAAAGTATTATTCCCTTACCCATCTTGTCTCACTCATATCTTGGGACCAACATGGCTATGACTATATTGCATTAACTTCATAATAGCTTTCAAGAAAATTAGGTTTTCTCTGTGAGAAAAGGCACGTCAAACTTCATTTAAAATAAAAAATATAAATTTTAGAGACCCTTAGCACTTTGCCCTTCCCATCAGCATTCATTCATTTGTAACCCTTCTGCCAGGTGTAGTAGTTGGCAGCAACAAGGGTGGATTCCTTTTGACAATACAACACAGAACTGTCTCAAGGCCCACCCAGTAATCCAGGAAAATTACACACCAACTCCTGAGTGTCTCTTAGAGGCAATACTTCCCTACTCACAAGCACTGAATCTGTGTATGGAGAAGAAAACTTTTAATAAAAGGGGAAGGGATCCCAACATTAAATTGGGAAAACACAACAAGCACAATTTGAAAACATGACCATGAGCAAAACCACCCACCCAAGAGCAGTGTCCTTTTGCTCAGTCTCTCATCTTGTGAGTTGATCATCTGACAAACAAATGTCCCTTTAACACACTACTCTGCTCTCCCTCCACCGGACTCCACTCATAGTAGTTGTTCTTGGTCAGGGTTGACCCAGAGTTCAAAGGTGAATTTCCACTTCTTACATTTTTAATGATAAATAAGACCTCATAGATATTTCACTTATTATATTTAGTTTCTTTTTTCCCCCATTAGAAATTCTAGTCTTATGCACTCTATTTCTTTTTCTAAAAGACTTTTGGGACAACTGGAAGACTACTTGATTTATGACATCCAAGAAAAGAAATCTGATGGTACTAGTAATTTATATTGACTCCCTCACTCCTCGCATGTAAGCCCTCAATCCAGCAAAGTCATACATGCTTAGTTTTGCACATTGTGAGTAGCCCCACTGATACGACAAGGTAAACCTTTGTGGAACTGGAGCTTAAGTGCTTCTCTTAGAGCTAATCATTTGATTTGGAAGGGAAAGCTCCTATTACATGTGGGTCAGAATCTCTTTGTGTATCCATTTGCAGCTGTGTAAAGTGAGCATAAAATGCTAGCAGATCAAAAATAGTAGTATTTATATCCACTTTGCACTGGTGCAAATGACTATGTAAAGTGCCATGTAGGGGAGAATCAGTCTCGTGGTTTTGAAAGAACAGTGAAATTTTAGATTTGAAGTTTCTAAATAGTTGTCTTTCCTCCATTGCAAAATGGTGGGCAAATTAATTCCTGATGTAACTCCAGTAACATCAATACCCATTGACATGAATACAATGACACCAAGATCAGGTGAATGTAAAGGGTGTCAGCAAATATTAAGTACTTTGGATTCCAGTGGCTATGAAAAGTATTTATATGATTATTTGGCATTAACTAAAATTATCATTTTTTTCAGAAGTCTGCAAGAGAGATTGGAGTTCCACCATATCTTGTTTTCTGAAATACTTAGGTTATGTGCTGTTCCCAAATTTTCAGTACTTAATTCAGGAGCCCTGATGAAATAAACGTACATGTTCACTCCATTTTAGATCATTGCCTCATTCAAGCTATATCTTTTGGAAACATGGAAATCAATGTCTTTTGTCAAGTCTTAAAAGACATGAGTAGATTAGGTTATCAGATGAAGAAAGAGTTTTCCTTCCTATTCAGAAGATGCAACATCTGGAGGCTTTATTTTAGACTGATATCAAGTCTTGGTCTTGGATAAAAGGCTGGGGAAATATTAAAAGAGTTCAAAGCGGGAAATTCTTCAGCATCATGGCATTTTCTTCAGATACTGTCTGATGTCATCTTGTTTAAATAATGTGCCTTAGGATAGGGCTCTTTTAAGAACTCTGCAAACTTTTTTTTTAACTGAGCAGCTGGTCCCTTCCAAGCAATTATGCCATCATGTATTTGCAATAAAAAACAAGCAGGGCTGATAATATTTAAAAATGCTGCAGCACTGACTACAAAAATAAATGACTAATTCATAGGTGCTTATTTTTTAAGTACAAAAAGTTGATATTTTACTGTCACAGGCTTTAAAATGTTAATGGAAAACCTTAAAGTTGTGTTAAACAATTGCATCATATTTAAATTATAACAAACAATTAGAATTGCTTTAATGTACTTTTTTTTGTTTTAGAAGAAACTGTAAAAACTACTTTATTTTGTTTAGGCTGGGATTGCATTAAAATATTCTTTATTTTTGTAGGGTTTTTTTAAACTAATAACTCCTCATCTTACAGACATTGCATCTTATTGGACAGAAAATATATGTGCGTAAATCTACAGCTGCAAAGTTCAAAAGAAGAAAGTAATCAGCAAGATAGGAAACATTGTATATTTAACAGAGTTCTTTACAGGTGTCAGAAGCATTGGGGGACTATGTTAAGAAGATTCATGTGAAAGATGCAGCTACGCCACCAGCAATTTTTTGATATTACACTAATCTGGTAGTGGTGCAGTGCCATCCAATGCATGATACAGTGAAAGTGAGTGTTACATAAAGCAAGTGCAAATCCAGCAGTGCTGACAATACACACGTGCCATGAGAAGCACTTGAGTATGTGACCATGAAATGTGTTACAAATCTGGCTCTTACTAGCAACGATGCTAACAATACCACATTTCTGCTTTGTTTATCTATAGAAAGGCTTATAAAAATCCCATGTGAATTCCACTAAAATTCAAATTCAGGTGGCAGGAGAGATTGCTTGTTTTATGAATGTGAGGGATGACGGATGGGGCAACTGCTGAAAAATGTACAGGAGTATAATCTGCTCTGACACAATTTATCGGGTCAGGACAGTGTAGGGACTGGGGCACAAAATAGAATAAATACATTACAGAAGCCCAGAATGACAAAGGTATTTAGGGTCCTAATTTCCATTTGTTTCATTCTTTTTAATCCTAGAAGATTAGGGCTGGAAGGGACCTAAAGTGATCATCTAGTCCAGTGGTTTTCAAACTTTTTTCTTGGGACCCAATTGGAAAAAGTCATTTATGCCCACAACCCAACAATTACATCTTTGATTAATGCATTCTAGTCTTTTGGCAGCAGCAGCAGGAGGTGCTGTGACCCAGTGCCTGTGGTCCTGTGGCCCAGTACTGGGACCCAACCCTCACTTTGAAAACCACTGATCTAGTCCAACCCCAACTAAAGGTATGTCTTCACTGCTGGTGGCACCACCGATTATACAGGATTGATTTTTTTGAGTTTGATTGAGTGTCAGTAAAGATGCATTCAATTGAATCTGGAAGTCCCTGGAAGTTGACTCATTAAGACCATCCCCTCAAGTGGTGTAGCACTGCATTATTGGGAACTCCTTTCCCACCAGCACAGTTCAGTGAAGACGCTGCATAGAATAGGAGTTAAAAAGTCGATGGGAGTTATGTACGCTACTCTGTGTAACTTAAAACCTATAAGGATGGAGATTCCACCATCTTCCTAGCTAACTCAATGCTTTACCACCCTCCTAGTGAAAAATTAATAATGTTCAATTTAGGAACCTAAATACCCTTGTGCGTATAGGCCAGTCCCTTGTGTCCTCTGTCCTGTAAAAGAGTAGTTGTGTGTTGAGTTCTAGTGATTTGTTGTGTTTATATAATTACAATCACTCTGGATAAAAGCCAGTGACTTCTTATTTAAACACATTTAATCAAATTATAACAACCTATGTTAAGGCCAAAACTTGTAAGTCAGATTCAGTGTTACCTTCTGATGTTTCCTCTGACTATCACTTCACTTAAAAGAGAGACTATAAAATCTTTGAAACAATACAAAATATTAAGGAGTATGTGTTTGCTGTCAAAGTTAAGAAATCAACTGGGAATAAAAAATAGGAAAGTTTGCCTTCCTCTACCAGTGTTCAGTGGCCAGAAAAAGAAACAGTGGCACCCACTGCTTCCTTCCGCATATTGCTGATTTAAAGGGGTAGGTAAGGGTGAGAATAAGGGGAGTGTACTGTATCAGAAATTGTGGGTGGGGAAGACAGGGTTGGGAAGCATAGCAGAAGCAGCACCATTTGTGGGGAAGAGCAGTAATTGTTCAGGAAACCTTGGGAGCAGGACAAGGAATAGGGTGAGGGCTGGATGGGGAGTCACAGAGTGGACTGGCCCTAGACTAAATGGTGCCCCAGGTGAGAAACATCTTCAGCAACTCACCCCCTCCATTTGTTAAACTTTTGAATATCTTGTTTTTTATTACATTGGTAGCCCATTTCACAACTTCGATGCACAATGTACATGCATGATTGAACTTTGTCATACAAGACTATAAATTTGCATGCTAGGATTTGTTTATTCATGCCATATATAAGCAAATAAAAAAATATCTCAGCTTATAGAAATTTTTTTAAGGGTAACTGAAGTGACTAACATCTAGAAATTGAACTGTGCACCAACATTGGGTGGACCAGTATTAAACAGTGTTACAGTCGGTGACAACCTTGGAATGTTAACCCTCGTCCTTTAGATCAAAAGGTCTTGCCTTTGCTCTTGTGAACTGAAGCACGGCGTCAGAGGGATCCAAAGAAAACAGCCAATAACATTCTCAAGCAATACAATAGCAAGCAATGTCAGTCCTTTATCAACCTTCATGGATTGGAGATATGTTTTAATGAGCCAGACCTTCAAAAAGCTGCATTTCCCAGTAGTGGATATCATGGGTCTCTGGGACTAAGGGGCCAAACCTACATTTGTGTCCCCTGCAGTCCTCATCCCTTCCCCACCCCATACAGGGCAGAAGGGGACCCTGTCTCACACCAGAGGGTGCCATGCCCTCCCCTGCTGCCCCAGAGATGGGGGGGTCTGCACCTGTGGGGAACACATGCCACTTACCACCTTCTGTGCAGGGTACCCTCTGGCATTCATTGCATTGTGTGGCACCCACCTCTCCCACTCGAGCCCAGCACCGGCTCAGGTGGGGCGGCCTCATCCCCCAACTAGGGAGTAGTGGGAGGGAGGAGCTCCTACTGGTCAGCCACAAGTCCCCACCCCTCAGCCTACCCCTGGGATATGACCAGCCACCCCTCAGGCCCTCCCCGCATGTCAGGGGAGCTAGACCAGTATCTCCCCTCACCCTAGACTGGCACACCCCGCCTTGGTAGGCTGCTGCCATTCGCAACTGTGACTGGCAGCATGAGCAGAATGCTCAAAAGCTACTTATGCGTTAGGAAAAGTGTCCTTCAGTTCTGAATCATGAATGAATTGGAGAACTTGGAGTGGAGAGTTCTTCCCGTGTGGCAAAATGTGACTAATATTGTCCAATTTGACAGAGGTCTTGATCATTGATGTCAGAATATTCATGCTGTGTCAGCATCTGGTGAAGGTCCATACAATTGTTCAAGAGTGTTTTCCTGTCAATCAGCAGCTTACGAAGGTCATACAAAAGCCCCAGTCTTCTCATGGTGTTTCATTTATCCAAACCTTTCTTTGGACACTGGAGCAGTATTAATGAGCGAGCAAAAGAAACTCTTTAATTTTTTTTCTAAGCTTCTTTTCACCTCATTTCTGTGCCCATAACCAAACTGTCTCTTCCAATGAATACGAGTTTCCTTGAAAACAGGCTCAGCTCCTAAGCTTTCTGCCATTTTTTTGGCCTCAGTGAAGGCATCTTCAAATCCATTTGTCTCTGTAGGCTACAACAAAATTAAGGCAGTCATAGGACTGGATATGGGAGCGGGGAGGGATGAAAAGTAGGTTTGTGCTGGGGAACAGGAATTGTAGAATAAATAAAGTCTCTAAGGGACTGCACTCTTACAACCCACCTATGTATCTTTGTCAGATAGGAGCTTCCCCTTCCTTACCACACCTACACACACACACACACACACAAAATGGTCCCCCCCACTACTTCACTTTACTACAGACCTGCTCCTCTCATGCCTTTTTCCCATACTATCTTCTGCCTCAGCCTCCCCTGACTTGAAACAGGGCCTGAGAGAATCTTTTATGTGTTATCAGAGTGCAGCTACACTTTAACACCATAGCTGCCCTCTGCCAATTTTTTTGCATCATCATGAATCCCTTGCTAGAACCCCTTCTGATCCAAATCCCGTGACTTAGCCCCGCTTTCCACCCCAAAAATCAATGGGTGTTCAGCCTGATTCAGCAAAATAACCAGTAGCCTAACTAAGCATATGGGTAGTGCCACTAACTGCAATGAGTGTACTTGTGTGCTTAAAACTAGGCATAAAATACCTTGCTGAATTGGAGCCTGTGAGCTTTATCCTGCTTCAGTATAGTAGGCAAAACTCCTGTTGGTTTTAATGGGAGCACAAGCGGGACCTGTGTGAGGAAAGGCGCTGAGGACTGGGCAGCAGCAGAGAACAGAAGCAGATAATAGACTTGAGCAGTTCCATTGTCTTGTCTGTGTGGATCTAAATTAAAGGATGGTTAATAAAGGGAATAATTGTGTGTAAAATTTGAAAAATGACCTATTGCTGAGATATGTGTGCATGTGACGTTTGGCATGACTGTGGTTTTACAGTTAGTCAGCAGAAACATCAGAAGCATGACATCACCTCTGATAGGGCTTCTAAATCTGACCAGAAATAATATGGAAAAATCAGTTGTCCTGTGAAGAATTACTATGTTAAGTTTGGAGACCACATTCAATCATTAAAGTGTGAACTCTAAGGAATTTAATCATACTTTAAGTGTAAATCTCAATGCAACATTTATTATGGAGTTACTAGTGTCTCTCTATAGCAGAACTATTTCACTGGTGTTGGAAATGCCAGCATGTTGCAGGAGTTTTAAAGAGCTACAGTGTTTGTTTTTTAAGTCAAGACCTGCTCTGGAAATCAGAACAAATTAATTTTAATCATGATTAACTGTGATATGGTATCATCATGCACTTGACGGTAGATGGTAGTAGATAGAGACAGGCTAACAAACAAACAAAATAAAACCCCAATACCGATAATGGGTAATAGTTTTCCATCAGTTGATAAATGTTTATTAATAATAGAGGTCAAAACAGAACTTGGAAAAATAACATCAGTAAGAAAATATTTGCCAGGACCCAGGACTGAGGTTGGGAGCAGGGCTGGAGCTGAGATGGGGGCGGATTGGGTGGGCTTCCTCCCCATGCTTCATGGGGCTGGCCTGGACACAGCCACACCCTCCCCAAATGTTTCTCCTCAGCCCACATATTGGGGATCTCTTCATTAGGCATATGTAGGGTTCCATGTTTTCCATTTTTACTTATTTTCACTGATAAATTACCAAGGTTTTTTTAATTAAAGAGTGTAAATCAGTAAAAACTGAACTCCATTTGTCAACCACTCGGTATTTTTTCTGAGTACTTTTTTTGGTAAACACTAAAGATTTACGCAATTGTTGTGTCCTGCAGCACTGCGGTTGAAGCAGTTCCACAATGAAAAAAGCAGAACACAAACATGGTGGAGGTCAGAAAAATCAAACACTGTTAATATTGCACTATGATTGGCTTCCAAGGACATGTTGCCCACCTATTTCTTTGCATCTGTTTAGTTTGGCACTGAATTTAAACAATCAGTTCTCCATAGATAAAGGTATGTAATGCCCCTATTCACCCTATTACCTCCTTTAGTATCAATCTCTTTCCAGGTTTGGATGAGCAGGCCTGGGTTCTTCTGGATCTCCACACAACAAGTCCTGCCCATTCTATGGCTGGCTCCAGACTACTCCCAAATGGCTTCTTTCCCCTTCAGGGCTTCCAGGGGAGGGCATCTCACTGCTTATTGGGCAGGCTAGCTCTTCTTCTCAAGCTTTCCATTCTCAATCCATTCACTCTGCCCCTTCTTCTGAGCAGGTGTGCTTGCAATCCTTCCCAAACCAACAATATTCAAGAACACTTATGGATCTGGTCCTTGAAGAGTGCAATCAAGGGTCTTGTGTTAGCTTTATAAGCAAAGAGCATCACATCTGCAGTCATCCATTCATCATCTCTCTGGCAGAGCAGGAATCAAGTTCAAATCTAATTGTGAAGCTATGATTTTAATTTTGGTCTCTGGTATGCCAAGGCCAAGCAGGATAAATTCTACTTAAGTCTCTGTTGTTAAAATCATTTCATGAGAGATCATAGTCAGACCCCTGCAATATTTCCAATTTAGCACTGTACCATATGTAGGGCACTAGACTAATTGCACAATATATTTCTTCAAGGGCAGAAAATGAGGAAAATATATACTTCTTAAAAGAACAACAAGCAATTATTTCACAATTATCTGAGAAGTTTTTGAAGTATTGATTATATAACCCAGGCAATTCAAGGACAATTCTTCTCCCAGAATATCAGCATATCCTTCAAATTCATTTAATTTAAACTCAAAGACACTTTTTTCTGTTTGAAGAATCTATGTTAGAAGGAGGAAAACAAACTGGACCAAACAATTCCATTCTCTTGTTGGCCATGGGTTTTTAAAAATATACTGATACTGATACTACGACTGGCTAGACAGTAAAATAACATGCAAAGTAACAGGAAACCCTTCGTTATATATTAGTGTCCGTGTGGCAGTACTAGGTGATACAATATAACATGATGGATGACTAACAGCATTAACTGATACAGCACTCTGAGATGCTACTGTTCACGTAAGAGAAGCTGCTACTTTATTGTGCATTAACTATTTGACATGTTCAATGTACCATGTATGTCAAATAATCCATGGAGATACAGAAAATGAGGCATGACACAAAATTGTATTTTTCCTCAAAGACTGTTTCATAGGTTATGTCATTTCCAAGATGCCCTATATTCTTGCAATTTTTTATCATCAGACTAAAATATAAGTATGGATTTTTCTTAGGGTATTTTATTATCCCTGAAAATGAAAAATGTATAAAACTACTTCAGAGGCAGGCAAGTTTTTCTACATCCTAGGATGATATATGGTTTATATGGTTCAGCTGTGAAAAATAGCTTAATCTATCCTCTAATTACCGTACTTTCACAAATTATGTAAATATTATGATATTAAGATATGTTATATCTTAGTGAAAATATTAACTAGTATCACCACTGGAACTTTGCCAACACACTTCTAATGGTCACCAGAACTCCAACTCTTCCTGCACAACTACTTGTCAATCATTACAAGTTGAGTGGTGATTTTGTAATGTGGATAATCATTCAAAGGCAAATTAATGTAAATTAGAACCACTTTGATGACTCTTTGCCAATAAAATTTCATTTCAGTAGACTTCGGCACCTGTTAGAAGCCTGCTGAAACAGTCAGATTGTTAAGGCCATCATTTCTTCAGGTAGTTTTGTCCATATAGTACTTGTATCTCCCTCTTTAGAGTAGAGGCCAACTCT
This sequence comes from Pelusios castaneus, assembly GCA_007922175.1. NCBI lineage: Eukaryota > Metazoa > Chordata > Testudines > Pelomedusidae > Pelusios > Pelusios castaneus. The sequence continues at coordinate 4,517,375 of ML685888.1, read as the reverse complement.
CCCCATTTCCATGACCAAAACATTCGCTGCTTTCCAGAAGACAAAATGTAGCTCCCCTTCCAAACCACCTGGAAGTAATCTCCCTAGATGCATCAGATACAATTTAGGTTAGATAATTTATACATACAAACACACTAAGGGAAACAAAATAAAAAGTTTTACTCCAGCGGTTCCCAACCTTTACCTTTATGTGGACAACTACATCATCATCAAAAGCTTTTGCGGACCATGTTCTAACAACCAAATGTGCAAAGAGCATCTGTGCACTTTGATGTCATGAAAAAGCGCCACTATTTAAATTCAGAGAATGTTATATTACACAAGGATGTGTGTGAAGCAAATTACATTGTGAATAATAATGTAACATTGAATACAATACATAAGAGGTATACAGGATTATATTACTACGACATTATCTTCTCACCCCCATGGACCACCTGCAGTACCCTCACGGACCACCAGTAGTCCATGGAACACAGGTTGGGAACCATTGTGATACTTATTAATGGTCTGACATCTATTGCCATGGGAGACCTGAAAAGGCCAAGCCATCTTATTAAATGCATGACCCAAATGTAACCTTTAGAAACATATTATAGGAAAAACAATGGTAGTGTTACAAGTAGACTACGGCTTTGATATGCATATATATTGTTAGCAGTTTCTTGATGATGTTTACATCTATCTGATTAGAGGTTAGGAAGGTAAATGAACTGCTTCCCTATCTGTTACTATTGTTTTATTTGAAGTGGTTAAAGGGAACATTAACATCTAGATGGACCTTTGATGTACCAATGGGAACTGTCTATTAACGGTGCTAATGCAGCTAATTACCTGTGGTGCCCAAGAGGGGAAGGTTTTACTTCAAAAGGACAATATACATTACTATTCTACACTTGAGAAAGTATCTGTGAACTGTCATCAAAGCCCACATGAAGAAATGACCTGCAAATGCCCACCTTGCTACAGCTATAAAAGGAAGTTTAGAATATAATCTCTTTATCTCACAACAGTCCAAGCTTCTCAGGGAAAGTTTGGGCCACAGGATTGAGATCCCAGCCAGCACTGGTTTGGAATCACTATGCTAATTCTTATGGGAGAATGAGAACAAATTCTACACCTTGACTATTTGGGGTGTTTTCCTTTGAACTGGATTTCTAACAACTGAAGCTGCGAAACAAGGACTTAAACCATCCAGGTATTGGATGTGAGCCTAAGATCTGCGAACTTTGAATTCTACCGGAAACCTGAGGTATTGGACTTTCAATCGTTATATGTATGTGATTACTTTAACCCTTTAACAGTACTCTCATAGTTTGTTTCTTTCCTTGTACAATAAACCTTTAGTTTTCGTTACTAAAGGATTGGCTGGCAGCATGATATTTTGGGTAAGATCCAAATGTATAGTGTTCTGTGTAATGTGGCTACCCCTTTAGGGTCAGGAAACCTTTCTGGGTAAAGCGCATGGAGTTTTAAGCAATTTCTCTCTTTACCACACTCAATGGCTATTTGGAGACCAGGGGCTGAAATGCCATAAAGGGGGCTGAGTATATTTTATGGTGGCTTCTTGAGAGCCACTGTGGGGGAACAGAAGCATTGTTTGTGACTGGTTGGGGAGTTTATCTCTAGGTAACCCACCAGTGCTGGGAGACTCTGTTCTCCTTTTTGCAGCTTGCACATTCAGGTGGTTATCCCAGGAGGCTCGAGTTACATCTATGAAAATATTTTTCAAGCTAGTCTATAAATGTACAGACAGATACTAAGATCTGAGAAGCTGATTGGTTTTGCTAAGCTTAATCTTTGCTCCCAGAACTGCCCCTATTTTGTAAGCCCTCCATAGCATGTGACATTTACTTACAGAGGGATTCTCTCAGTTATAGTTCAAATCTCCTTTGATCAACTGTGCAAATGTGCACTATTTCTTTGAAGCTATAGCCAGAAGCCAAACAAAAGGAGACTGAGGAAGATTTCAGGCAGAAATGTTGCAGAAAGGCAGAGAAAGAGTTTTAGACATCTCATTTTTTCTTTATCCTAGAGATGCTCTTTGCTCAGTGTTAGAAGAAAATGACTATGAGATTAGATTATCATTGTTGCATAACAATGGCAAGAGATTCCTTAATGATGGGTGAAGCATCCTCTCAGTTTTGGTTACATGAAGGCATCCACTCATCTCCTCTACAGACAAACAGGCAGGGATTCCAGGTTGGAAGGATGGGTGCAAACCAATAGGGTCCAGGGGAAGAAAACAAATCCTCAGTTGTGTAAAACAGGGAGGAAAGAGCTGGTCAGTTAGGCCCCATCCTGTTAACACTAATAATTATAAGGAATCTAACAGCTTTTGAAAGGTTGAGGGTATTGACATAACATGAACTCCCACTGTTCAGCGGTGTACTGGGCGGGCAGGGGCAGGCTGGCCCTTCACGAGGCATAGAAGGAGGGATGCAGGAGGCTCTGAGAAGCACAGAGCTCCTGTGCCCCTTCAGTGCTGTGAAGGGCTAGCCTGGTGCTCCCTTCCCCCGCCACAAGCCGGGGGGGGGGGGGGGGGGGGGGAAGGCTGCTCCCCATCAGAGCCAGCACCTGTGCTGGAGTTGCAGCAAGTAAGTGCTGGAGGGCGGGGGACAGTGAGCCAGGCTGAGTCGGTCCTTCACAGGGGGTGGCGGGAAGCAGGAAGCACTGAGAAGCAGCCCTCAGCAACCCCCATGCATTGTGATCTCCCCTCCTCCCCTCAGACAGGGGGGTTGGGTGGTGAGACTGCCCTCTTTCAGCTGGGGCCAGGCTGGAAGATAACTGCTGGGGATGCAGGAGGTGCTGAAGGGTGCCCCTCAGCAACCCCCTAGCCCCTCCCCATGTGTGATGAAGGGCCCAACTGGCCCCTCCTCCCCTTCTCAAGGTGTGTGTGTGTGGGGGGGGGGGTGAGGCTTCCATGTCCTGGCCGGGTCCTGCTGCAGTCTCACAAACCCCCCATACAGACCCTTCTCCTTGGGGAAGCTGGAAAGGATGGGGCTGGGACCCCTCCTGCCCTGTGTGGGGTGTGTGAGGCATGGCAGGTGGTGGGGAGGGACACAAATGTGGGCTTGGCCACCAGGCACCAAACACTTTTGGTCAGGGCCAGCCCAAGGCTTTTTGGCACCCTAGGCAAACTGATTTTGGCTGCCTTTCCCCCACATATTATGTAAAAAATTCTCTTCCATCTAATTTGGTGCCCCAGGCAACCACCTAATTCACCTATATGGTTGGGCGGGCCCTGCTCTAGGTACATCATTGCCACAGTTTGAATCATATTAGCATAGTAATTTGGAAAAAAGAATGAATATGGAGCTTTGTGATGTGGTCCTGTTCTCTATGAACAATTTAGCAGGACCTGATGAAATGCACCCTAGATTTCTTAAGAAAAGAACTGAAACAGTCTAAGGCCTGGTGCCATAGGGGTAGCTGTGTCAATCTAGTTCAGCAAAACAAACAAGGGGTACGTCTACACTAGCAGTTTAGGTCGACTTGAGGCTGAAGTCGACCTAAATTACTCCCTGTCTACACCAGACTTTCATTAAGTCAGATTAACTACAATACTTGGAAAGATACTGGAACAAATTATTAAGCAATTAATTTGTAAGCATTTAGATCAGCGTTTCCCAAACTAATTTGGCCATGGAACCCTTTGGGGGGTTGGTTTGCCTCAGCTTTGTATTTGCATGATACTCAGCATAATTTCACCCAGTGGTTGGGCAGGATGGGAAATGGGATGTGTGTCTGATTCATATCCTCTGAATTTGGTGTTTTTGCAGAAAGGGGAAATGAAATATTGCCTTTTCATGAAATGCTACCTTTTGATTGTATATCTGCTTATAGACTGAGAAGCTGATGGAAAAGTCACCATTAGCAACAGAGAACTTGAAAAAGTGAGCAAACCTAGTTTTCAGTGTTTTAAAACTAGGTGGGGAGAGGGGGATAAGCATTAGATCTGCTGGAGCTGTGGTAATGCCTATCTCTCCTCCTATTGTTAAAGGCTAGATCTAAAGATTCCTTGTAGAGTCTCTTTTGTTATTTTGATTGAGCTGAAATTGCCAGAGAAGTGAAAGTTTCCCTAAAAGCTGAAATCAATCAAAAGCTGACTGAGGTGCAGCAGAAGAACATCTTGCCAGCAACAGCAGGTGTGATTAGTGGGTGGAGACAGCAGACAGTGGGTGTGATCAGCAGGCGGAGCCAGCACATGGTGGGCTGTACCAGCACACAGCAGGTGTGATCAGCA
>ML685888.1:4476975-4513119 GCA_007922175.1 Pelusios castaneus | reverse complement strand
CAGCACATGGTGGGCTGTACCAGCACACAGCAGGTGTGATCAGCAGGTGGCGCCAGCACATGGTGGGCTGTACCAGCACACAGCAGGTGTGACTAGCAGGCGGAGCCAGTGGAAAGCGGGCAGAGGCAGCAGATGGTGGATATGACCAGCAGGTGGAGCCAGCAGACAGCAGGTGGTGCCAGTGGATGGTGTGAGTGGCCAGCGGGTGATGTGAGCAGACCCAGAGGTGGCAAAAGATAATTGGAGGGGAGGGCGGAAGGCCCCCCCCTTTTTAGAGGTGGACAGTAAAACTCTGATGGTCAGTATGGGGGGGTCATGAAGAAGTGAAGGACACACTCTATGTACACCGGGGGTGGAGTGAGTTCTGTCTGCTGGGTTTTGTGGGAATCTTGCCTTGCACTGTATCCCAATCAGTGCTGGTTTTGCTATTGCTTCTTTATAGTCTTTATTAAAAGTTTTAAGTGCTACATTCAGACTCGTGCTTGTGAGAGGGGAAGTATTGCCCTTCTAGGGCACCCAGGGAGCAGTGTGTAGTTTCCCAGGAGACTGGGTGGGGGCTCGAGCCGAGTGGTGTTGTAACATTGTTTGGGAACCCCTAGACATAGAACCCAGCCCTTTGCTGCCGCCATCTTGGTCTGGCAGAAGGATTACAATATATTGACAGATCACATACATGCTGCTTCGGGGCTGTAGGGGGAGATTCATACCAAAAAATTGCCACACATATTGCTTAAAAGTTGATTTAAAAGAGTTAGTTTTTAAGGATGTCTTATTTTACAAAGAAAGAAAAATATTGCTAGCATTGAAATCTTTTCATGGAACACTTATTCACATCGCGCAGAACACCAGTGTTCCATAGAACACAGTTTGGGAAATGCTGATTTAGATAAAAGTAGGGTGATAAGTAACTGCCAACATGGATTTAAGAACAAACCCTAATTTCCTTCTTTATAGGGTTACCGGCCTAATAGATATGGGGGAAACTGTAAACATCCTTGACTTTAGTAAAGCATTTGATATGGTTCCATGTGACATTCTCATAAGCAAACTATGGAAATGTGATCTGGATGGAGTTAGTATGAGATGGGTGCACAACTGGTTTAAAGGCCATACTCAAAGAGTAATAATCAATGGTTCACTGTTAAATTGGGGAAACCTATTGAGAGGGATCTGTCCTGGGTCTGATATGATTCAATAATTTTCATTAATGGACTTGGGTAATGGAGTGGGGAGTATACCTGTAAAATTTGCCGATGACACGAAGCTGAGAGGAGTTGTTAGTACTTTGTCAGACAGGATTAGAATTCCAAATGAGCTTGATAAAATCAGAGAACTGGTCTGAAATCAACAAGATAAGTACAAAGTACTACACTTAAAAAGAAAAAAAATCAAGAGCACAACTACGAAATGGGAAATAACTTGATAGGTATTTCCTCAAAACTAAACAATATATAGATATAGATATATCATTGTTTAGTTTTGAGGAAATATATCTGAAGTGAGAACTGATCATTCTTCAGAGATGTTAAGAGCTATTCTAAAGAGAACTGTGATCAATTGTTCTCCATATTCACTGAAAGCAGAACAAAAAGTAACGGGCTTAATCTGCAGCAAGGAAGATTTAGGTTAGGTATTAGGAAAAGCTTTCTAACTGTAGGATTTGTTAAGCACTGGAATAGACTTCCAAGGGAGATTGTGAACTCTCTCTCATTGTAAACTTTTAAGAACAGGTTAGACAAATATCAGTTAGGTATCTCATAGTAGACCTGCCTCAATGAAGGGGGCTGAATTTATTGACTTTGAGGTCTCTTCCAGCCTATCAACACAACAGTAAAAGATACTGGAAAATAGATAGAATAGTCCAAACAAAAATACCAATTAACCAGAAACCCTACCATCACAAACCCAGAGATAGAAATTGAAAAGCAAATGCAAATAAGTCGTATTTCAAGCCAGAAGGATGACATCTATTTATTTTGACGTATATCATGAAAGGGTGTAGAAGTGGAGTTTAGAAACAAGACTCGCGTGTACATTCTGATACTCTATACATTTCCAGTAATAGAAGCATCCCAAAAGGTGGACAATGACTTTCTAACAAACATGGTAACATTCATAAGACTCATCATATTAAATAGATTACGAACTGATTAATTGATAGGGCCAAAACCAATCTACAAGAATCCTTTAAGGAAAAATACTCCTTACAATGAGACTCTCATGTTGCAAGCTAGACAAATTCAAAATAAGATGTGAATTTTTAACAATGGAGTAATTAGCCATTAGAACAGCTTACTAGGAGAGATGGTAGATTTTCCATCAGATGATCATATTTCTTCCAGAAATACAAGCTCTGGTTCGACCACAGGTTATTCAGCTTGATATAAGAATTACAGGCTGAAATTCAATGGCTGCTGTTATGACATGATGACAAGTTAAATTATCATAATGATCCCTTTTGGTCTTGAAATCTCTGTTTCAGCTTCAGACACTTCAAAATCTATGCAGATGATGTCTGGTACAATCATCCAGAAGCTCCTGCTCAAACTCCTGGATTGCTCACTGGTAATTTCCAGACACATCGCTGGCCATCCATGATCAGAACAAAAGAATCACCTTATTTGGAACAGACCTCTACCCGATTTCATTCAACAGCCCAGAAAGAGACAAATGTTAATTAAAAACGCCTTGTTTTCCCTGGGTGTTTTTTGGGTTTTTTTTTTTTTTTGTAAAAAGAAGGTGCTTTTTTAACCTCAGGGTAACTAAAGTATTTGAGCCATCCCAACATAAAAACAAAGTTAAATCAAGGCACTTTAGTTTTACCTTGAGGTAAACTAAGCAACATCAGGTTGGCTTCACTGTCATATTACCTTGTGATGGCTCATTACACATTAGGTGCTCTAAGGTTAAAAAGGCCTGTGTTTTTAAAGCAGTGATGACAAGGCCAACGACACTTAAGCCAACAGAACTGCTCTACAGCCTCTTTCCCCACTTGCCAGTGGTGTAGCAACAAGTGGGCTTGAATGGGAAGCAGGCCAGCTCAATCAGATTTTAAGCAATTCACACTGTGTTTTTAATCAGCCTCTGTTTCACTTGTCATAGAAGGTTTGTGTCCATCTATGTCAATCTTAGGCGTTGCCAAAATATATCTATATATCTATATATATCTATATATATAATCTAATTTCCTTTTGAAAACGCACATCACATACTGAGAGATGGGGTTCAGTGAGTCTAATCAAATGACTCTCCAGTGCTTGGGGTTACCTACACAAAGCAAGGAGTCACTCTCCCCTAACAAACAGCAGCAACAACAAAAAGCCATGCTAACCACTTTTTGGTGACTTGCAGATGACCAAAAAAGGCCTCTAGCTATTGCTATGAGGAAATAAGCAAGTTCAGCTTAGTGACAGGAGGATCATATGTACAGAACCATGGACTTCTGGAAGAGCTCTAAAAAGGCAAAGCAAATTTGAGTTCCCAGCTGCATTAATCCTTTCTAGTTGATTAAGAAAGATAGACTCTATTAGCAGAAGATGACAGAGAGAGAGAGAGAGCTAGTAGCCATTCCCACCCCTAGCCCTAAACCACACTCCCCGGGACCCACCAACTGCTTCCTGGAGATGTGGCAAAGATACTGTGTATTTCACAGTTAACTGGTTTAGAGTTCAGAACAAATGGACATTTGTGTTTAAAGTCACTCCCATAGCACGGTAAACATATATGGTGATTTACAAAAGGAGTAAGCAGTCTTTGTGACAGGGTGTAAGATCAACAGATCCCCTCTGCCCAAGGTGGAGAGAATGTCAGCTCCATCTCCCCCTCCCTTTGTGCAGGTGTCCAAGGAAGGAGTAGGAAGTGCAGGAGACAGAGCAGGTCACTATTCAGGATCATAGAATTGGCCTGGCTTCTGGCTCAGTGGTTTTCAACCAGTGTGCCACGGCACGTTGGTGTGCCATGAGAACTGTCCAAGTGTGTCGTGAAATTTTGTACAAAGGTAATGAATATCAATGTAAAACAAACATTGTTTCATCTTAAACAATATTCTATCCAACCAAAATTACAACTCATAAAACTCATGAAAATTAATCATCAGATTAAAAGTGAGGTATTGGTCTTTCGATTCTAAAACATGAACATTCTAAACGTTGGTGGCCAAAGGGCAAAACTGAGATGAGGTACATTTTTTTCTGGCTGATTTGAAACATCAGCGCATTTGATCCTTCTTTAGCATGTTGAATGCGCTGTGTTGCAAACCACTCTAGCAAGACTGCAACTACATTAAATGTGAAGTTTATGAGCAATCAATTCAACTGAAAAAAGTGGGTGTGCTGTGGATCTCATTGAAGTGTGCCATGTTACTGAAAAGGTTGGGAACCATTGCTCTGGGTCACCAGTTTAGCTATAGTAGTACACTAACTACTATAGCTCCTAGACACCCTCTCCAACATTATTTCCCCATTGTGCTAGAAATCATACTAACATGCTGGAGCCCGCCCCTGTTCAGAAGAGCTAACTGGCTAATTAGATGAAACAAAAGGCATGAACAGTAGACAACCAGATGAAGTGACTCATCCAAGGTTATGCAGTAGCTTGCTGGCAGAGCTGGGATTAGAACTCAGGTGGAATTCTGTTTTTTCCTCTTTGATTCTAGATGCTTGTTCATAGCTAGAAGCAGAGAATTCTCTTGGAATAAAACCCTTGCTGGTTATATCCCATTTCCTCTGAACCAAGGAACGAGTGAGGTGAATTTCCTGTGGCAGTCATTTGATATTTATGAAGGCCCAGCCCGGATCAGGACACCATTAATGCTAGGCATAGTTTAAAAAACAGCACAGCTCCCCCTTCCAGACTAGGAGTCATCTGGTGAAATATGTTTTTCAGTTGCAGGGTTCTGATCTACCAATTTAGGGGGTGATTTTAAATATTGTTTAAATACATGAAGGAAGGTACAACCCTGAAGGGCTACCAGTCTCTGCCAGCAGCCATTATTCCCCATCTCACCACTACACCCAGGACAGGAGTTCAGCAAGGAAGCTGCCTCCTTGTGGATTTCCCACCCCCCTGGCTGGATCAGGGAAACTGCATGCATCCTGTAGCCATGTGTGCCCCAGCTGTATCCCCAGGCCATGGCTTCCTTCTGAAGCCGGGTGGGGGTGGGGGGGGGGATGGGAGATCAGTGCTCCCCTCCCTCTGGCTCCAGCAGGGACTCGAGCGGCTATGGCCACAAGTGGGGCTCTTTGCCATGCTCCCTGACACGACCAGGGGAGAAGAGTGCTGAGCTTGTCTCCATGGCTGCAATAGGGAGCCTGCACAAGTCATGTAGCCCCATGCTAATGCACTTCACCTACATCCTGAGGCAGTGGCTTCCTTCTGCAGCTAGTGGGAGGGGGACCTGCAGGCCACTTTGAAAACAGCTTGGGGACTACAGGCCTAGAACAAGAGAAGGGATTTTTTTTGTTTTATTTTTTAAAGCTACAGCAGGTATGCCCTTTGAAAAATTAGTAAAAAGAAAATGGCATTATTACCAGCCCAAAGAGTTTTGCGTGGTTATACAGCATGATGATTGCCTGAACGGATGAGTGGTATGTCACATTCATCTCTATTAGTCAGACATGCTTTAGTTTATGGCAATAATGCACCATACATTTGACTATACCTTTATAGCTTGAGAAATTGGTCTAAGTAGGGCTGTTCTTGCTCAGAACAGCAAGGGAGAGGATTCTCAGCACATCCTACAAGAATAGACTCACACCCTCCCCCCACTTTAGTCGATATCAGTGCTTCTCAACCACTGTGTAACACTTAGGTGTGTCGCAGCACAGCCGTGTGTTGCCTGGAGACAGCTCACTGCCAGAAGAACACCCCTCTACCGCTGAAAGAAGCCTTCCAGCAGCAGGGACTTTCTTCTGGCAGCAGGTCATCTTCGCTGGGACCTTCCTGTATCAGAAGGGAAGGCTCCAGGCGGCTTCTGGAAGCAGTGGCGTGTGGCTTAATGCTGCTGAATCACTCTACCATCACAAAGTCTCAGTGAAGGGGGGCTTAGTCCTGCCATATCTCCCTGTGGCATTGTGGAGTGTTGGCGGAAGGGAGCTCAATGCCACCGAATTCCCATTGTGGCAAAAAGTCTTGGTGGAGGGGACTTTGGGAGCTGGTGGGGACCTCTGCATTGGTGGTTTGAGCTGCTGCCAAAACTTGTCTCCATAGCTTTTTTGTTAGCAGAGGGGGAAGTCGAGTGCTATGCAGAAATTGGTAAGCTCCCACCTGTGTCACTAGGTGACAGAGGTTCAGAAACCCTGGTCTATAGCTCTTGGGATCTGCAACACTCAACTATTTTGTAGTCATATTATAGCAAGGAGTTTTGCTTATGATATTCCCTGATGGCCACACCTCAAAACACTCTCAGGAAGCTGGTGTGCTTCATTAGCTGGTAGCGACAAGGAAGACTGTGGGCTGGATATATATCCTTCCTTGACAGAGTAGAAAGAAAAAAAAAAAAGTTAATAGCTCTTCCCAGTCTCTCTCCCCCACATGCAGTGGCTGATGGACAGACAACAAAAAGCTGCTTTTCTGCCCATACAGGCCCCAAGCCTGTGCTGTTTAACATAGGGTCCTGGTCTACCTAAGGTATTGGCAACAGCTTAACATAAGCTGTCTTTTGTAACTCACTACAGTAAGCATTTTGTATGCAGATTTGAGGCAGTGAAGTAGAACTTGTGGAGTGGATTCACACAAATACATAAACAGCATGAAAAAAGGATATTAAGCAAATCTTTCTACTAGCTAGGAACAGTACTATTTCAGGAGCTGGTAAAAGAATCCAAGGTATTATGTATTAATAAAACCACATACATAGGTACCCTTATTTCTTGGTAATGTGCTTTTCTGTATCAGCCAAAACTGACAGATGTTACTGAAAAATCCATATCCTTTCTCCATTATTTGTGTATTGATTTTTATTCAGACATTGATTACACAGGCATAGCTTCTTTAGACTATCTCTTAATTATATGCCAGATTTTTTCATTTGGCCTGTTTATGGTCAGTGTACCAGGTTGCTGTCTACTGTATGTGATTTCCATACTCTGAAATTGATACATTTCAATGCTGTTTCATTATCTTTTTGCTATACTGCATATAAGAAATGCAAGCCCAGAATGTTTTAGCTTCTGTCATTCATTATATGAAGCATCTTGAATCTTAAGTCACATTGAGAGTAACACATGCAGCTAGCAACTTAAGATATTCTTTTAAAGTTGAGTTGGAAGTTTGTATTTTAAGGTCAAGCTCAATAATGACCCATTGATGATATAGGAGAAAGGTCAGAGGGGAAACAAGTTTTGCTTTTTAATTAAAAATTCACACTTTAGCATCATTGGGTTTTTTTATTTCCCCCCCCCCCCCTTTTTATCACTATAATTATATGGCTAGACCAGAGCCAAATCATTAACATCTCCAGTTTTTTTCAGTGAAGTTATCCAGAAATGGTATGTTCAAACACATTTTTAGTTGCATTTAATTCATTTAGTCTTCTCCAATATGACAAGGAGAGTTCAGATTTTCCTTCATTTCCTCCACGGTTAAAGTGCTTTTCAAATTCTCACAGTGAAAGCTCACTAATTCAGCTAACACCTTCTGCATAATTTACCCAGCCACCATGCCAGTTGATTAGGATTTTAAAAATAGGATGCCACATCTGTGTTAGACACCAGAATACTTAGTGACTAGAGAAACAGAAAGACTTTCCATCACTACCTGCAAATAAATTCAGGATCCTGGAGGGTATGCTAAAGGAATGATGTTTCATTGAAGCCTGGAGACTGTTTTAATTTCAGATAAGGATAAAGAATGTGTGATTTTCTCCAAGATTGCTCTTGATAGTTGGGAACTAGAGGGTCAGATACCTGTCCACCTAAAGTTAAATACAGAGGGTATGTCTACAGTAGAAAAAGTTAAGTTGACTTAATCCACTTTGTTAAGTCGACCTAGCTGTCCTTAAATCACCTTAATAAATTCAATTTAAGGGTTATGCCCTGTCCACACCATCCTTAAGTAAACTTAAGGAAGTGATTTAAGGCTTAAGTCGACCTAATGGGTGGCTGTTATTAGGTCAACTTAAGCTTTCATTAAGTCGACTTAAGGAATTTCTTACGTTGACTTAATGAAAGCCCAATGTGGACATGGAGTAATTTAAGTCAACTTAAGGGTCCTTAAATCAACCTAAATTGCTAGTGTAGACATACCCAGAAAGTGTACCAGTTTGATCATTTCATTAGCCATTCCAAAAAAACCCACAAAACTAACAAGGATAAGCAAGAAACCCATTCTACTTAGAGTGATTAAAAAAAATTATTTTCTAGTTGATGCACAAGATCCTAGGCAGTAGAAACAGTGATCGTTTCAGCAAAACAAATAAGGAGTCCTGTGGCACTTTTAAAGACTAATTTATTTGGCGCATGAGCATTTATCACAAGGGCAGTTAAGACTTTTTTTCTCCCCCCCCCCAAACAGACTTGTCTTTCTCTGCATTTATATATTCCCCTACATACTATAGTTTCCATTTCATGAGCCCGATGAAGTGGGATTTTATGCACAAAAGCTCATGCGACAAATAAATTAGCCTTTAAAAGGGCTACAGGACTTTGTTTTGCTGAACTAGACTAACATGGCTACCCCTCTGTACCATATTCCTATATAGAAAAATCACTTTTTTGGAAGTCTGTTCCTGAATTCTTTATCTGACAATATACGTTAAGTTGTGCACTTGCTGCAGCTTGCAATAAATATATCCATCCTATGGTGAATGTTCAAGTATCAAAGGAGAAACTTGAACCCATGTTGGGGGGTGGTGGGTGGGGTCACATCTACTGAAAAATGTCACTAAAACCAAAGTTGAATCTCTCCCACCCCCAGCTTGGTACTGACGACACCTCTTTATATGCAATCATATACAGCACCTTTCTATAGCTGTTAGCAAATAAGTCCCTAATCTTGTTAACACTCATGTCTGTGGTTTGTTTTAACTAATGCACAAAGACTATGCATGCGTTCAGTGGTTTGAAAAGGTCTAACTGACAATGCTACTGGGAGGGAGGGGGATGGATGGTGACTGATAATTTAAGGAATGTCTTATAAACGTATGTTCCATCAGAAAATGGATTTAAGTTCAAGCCAACAGAGACTCCTTAAGGATAAGAAGATGAAGGTAAGGCTACATTCATCTTAGGTTTATGGTAAGTTTCCTAGTTTGGGCAGTATGAAATTTAACAGTGAATTGCCATTCAATTGGTTCATCAGCATTTTCACTTTGTCAGCTCTTCAGTATTTCATAGCAAAAACTCAGTACTTCATCCACAAGCTACCAGATTATGCTGCTCAGAAGTTGTATACCTATATTTATCAGTTCAAGATATCCTTTCATTTACAGTCACCATTTAATTATAAGATATTATGAATTACTCAATTTTGTAGCATCTACAGCAATGAAAGCTTCTGATGAAAGCTCTCTTATTAACCAAAGAGCTTTATTACATACCATTATGAAAAGGTCTCCAAAAAATTAACTATGTAACGTTTCATTACCCTTATAAAGTCAGTTGAACAACTTACCTGAGGGCTGATTAGCCTTTGAAAGATGGACAATTTCCATTTTGTGAGGTACAAAGTTAAAACTGACTGTTCCTCCTCCCCTTGTCAAACTGAACTTCAATCCATAGCCAACATATCCAGCAAAACGAAGGCATATTGTTATAGCTTTAATGTGATCATGCATGTGGTTTAAGTAAAACAAGCTATGCAGGGAACAGAAAAACACGCTGGCTATTTACCTTTAGCTCTTCAAAACAAAGTTTAGAACAGTATCCTACAGCTGTGAACTATACAGGGGAGACTGCTTATGAAAAATCTGGCCAGAAGAATTTTAAGAATTGTGTTGCAGTGTTTATGCTTCTCCACCTAGTGTAATATTGGATTTAATTTTGCTATTGCATTTCAGAGAATAAATACCTTAATGCTTCTGGTCCACTTACTATTTGAAAACTATTTCATTTTAAAACTGACCACTTTGATAGATGAAAAGAGGAAAATATTAAGTTATACTTCTTCATGGACAGCTTCTTCACTTAAAGTTTTGAAAACTGAAGAGATTAAACAAACCACCTCAAGTGAACTAGACTTATCTTTTAAAGAGGTGGTGGTGGTGCCAGCTATATGAATAAATTGGAGACATGCAACCCAAGAATGAACAAGTTAGTGTAATATTTCATATTTAATCTTAATACACAAGATTGTGTCTTTGCTTAACTGATTATTTTCAGCTATTGCACATATTAACCTACTCAAGCAGCATCAACTAAATGAGGCAGCCTACACATCTCATGCAGAACTTTGGTTCTAATTATAGTTGCACAAAACCCAAAGATTGTGTATGCTCTGATAATTGCCACAATAGACGCCATGCCTCTATCCCATGTTCTGTTTAATGGCCAAGACTGACTAAAAACGTTGTCTGCTTTTTTAAAAATACTGGCATGTTCTGTAAATTACAAAGACCCCAAATACTGACTTTCAGCAGTTTGGGAAAATAACATTGCTCCTGAGTTAACTACAAGGGTACGGGGAAAGGGGTGGGGAGAGGAAGGGAAAAACCCCACCACCTTTCAGAGCCTCTTTTCTTTCAGAAAGTCAGACAAAAATCTACAGAATGGTGACCATGTTTTGAATTTTAAGTTTTGAGTTTAAGTCTCTTCAGTTTAGTTTTCAACTTGGTCAATATTAAACCTAATAATTTTAAGTATTTACCTTCAGTCGAAATAGGAAATCAAGAAAGGGACTTTCATATGGCACCCAGTATAGCAGGCTTCAGGGAGAACATTTCTGGTAATGTTTTCTTCTGAGAAAAACGGAACCATTCAACACAAACATACACGAGTCTTATTTCCATACAGGAGTAATGACCATGTGCCTGAATTATTTTATTTATGTCTTAAAAACAATTTGTCTATATGAACCCCATTAAAAAGTAGCTTGTATTTATGACAACACTTTTCTATCACTTTAATAGTGAAGTATGAAACAGCACTTTAACTTCCGACACATGGACAGGAATTATGACCTAAAACTTTTAACATCAGACCAACCAAAACCAAAAATCTTCAGAATAAATGGCAACTTTGGCTGCCACACCTGGCAGAAGAACCAGCATCAGGAGCCTGAGAGAATGCAGGAGTTCCTTTTACTGAAGTATTGCCACAAATCACTAGAGAAATGTATGCCTTTTCCCCCAATCAACCTGACCCCCATCTTTGGATCACAATCATGAGTTGCAGAAGTCAAGACTTTGTGTAATCTGCCTTCTATCAGGAGACAGCAAGCTAGGTGAGTTTCCTCACTTGGTAATTCTTAGCATTCCAAAACACTTAGTTATAAACTTAATATATTTTCCATTTACACTGTGTAGTGGTGAATTAAGTGCAGCATTCCTTTTTAGTTAGTGATGGCTTTTGTAATATAGATCAATAACTCACTCACTTCAGATATAGTTAAACTGAAGGTTTGTTTTCATTAAGAAACCAAGATGCCTGAGGCATCCCTCTTTTCTACATGCCACTAATCAAAAGGTACCCCAAGACAAAGATGTGAGTAATTCAAATGACTTATCTAAATCATACTGCATGCTAGTTTCACAGAACAGTTCAATCAAAACTAGAACATTTTGTTTATTGACAGCTCTCTCCTATATGAAGTTAAAATTATCACCTCAAAGCATTAGTGCTTGAAGGTATTTCTGGTCATTTGTTTTAATATGTGCATATGGGTGATGCTTCCGTATGTTTATTTTAACCATGTGCACTTACAGTAGGAAAAGGCAGTTATTTGTGCTGCAAGGTGTTTTACAGATTCAAACTGGTTAAGACTATGTGAAGTAAAATATTTTCAGCTACAGAGGAGGTGCACTTGCTAGCATCTGTGTCATCCCAATAGCCACCTCTTCCCTGCCATGTAGGACCCTTGCGTTTCCCTTGCTGTTTTTCTCACTTGTCAGTCAGTGGGCCCATCTTGCATTAGGGCTTCGTGACAAAAAGTAAGGAAGGGACTTCTTGCTATTGCTCTGCTATCCCTGTCTAGGTCAGGAAAAGCACACCCACTTGTTCGAGGACTGTAGTTGGAGGGCCCTCATGTTAGAGGGTAATCAATAGGCACAAAGTAGTATGTGAGTGGACGGGAGGCAGGCACGCAAGAGTAGGTGGTCATTAGGTAAAGAGGCAAGTGCTTATTCAGCTACAACTTCCGTCAAGAATGACACGGTTCTGGAATACTGTACAACATTCATCCTCTGAATGAATGCCTAGTCTGGATATGCACCACACTGAATGTTTTCTGTACTCCTTTGAGAATTAAATGTAAACACTACCCTCTGTTTTCATGTCAGAAGAAGGTAACCAACTGCTAAACACATCTGCTCTTTTAGTGGAGGATGAAAAATACAGAAACGTTTTCAATATTATACAAAAGAACAAAGTGTGTAAACACCCAAAAGTATCCCCAATTTGAATATAACCAAATCCCTCTCTTGGATTGTCCTTAATGCAGCACCATAGCAGCAGTCTGACTGAGGAACAAGAGAGTCTTGCAAGAGTAAATGTAACATTAGCAGCACTGTGATTTACTGTCTGCCTTCAAAGGGTCTGGGTCCAGTTTTAGTCTGCTCACATCATTCTCTTCATTAGGAAAGCTTTTGCAATTGGCAAGGATGTTTTCCACCAAGAATCGAGTTGCTTCATCTATGTTGATGTTGTCCTGAAAAAGTTGTGAAGGTAAAAGAAGTTAATGATCTTGTCACAAACAAGTGATAGTCACACTTGCCAATTAGAAAAAAAAAAAAAAAAAGTTTGGCAAATGCCAACTTGTACAAATTCTCTGTACCTTGATTTAAGCAACTTGGATAGAGGTCAACACTGCGTAATATTTCTGCTTTCTGTGAAAGCTGCAAGTCCTTTAAAACTTGGGAGAAATCGTCTAGTCTCACTATACATTGTTTACATAGAAAAAGAAGTTCACCTGATTTGAACAGGATACTCTGGCCCACTTCGGTGAATACTGAGCATGGGTAGGTGCTTTACTTGGAGAGTCTGGTTCTGATGCATGGGTATTGTAATTGCAGAAAATATACAGGGGTTCCCCCCATTTATAGACCATCCCTAATCCGCTCTTAAAAACCGCCATATGATATGCTGGCTTCTCAACCATAATGGGGCACAGTTAATTACCTTGTAGATAGGAGGATAGTCTTGGTAATTTGTGGGCTACAATGAAAATCCATGGAGCAAAGCCTGTATGCTTTGTGTCCTGTGTTTAGAGCTTGAAGATACAAGATATAATCGGGCTTGAGTATAGAATCTTTGCTAATTCTCCTCACTTCCGGTTTCTTGTTCCATTTTAAATGGTTTGAATTAATGGACAATTTATGGATACAAATTAGTATCAAGACACTTAGTGGTAAAGAGGGTTTTTTGGGGGTGGAAGAGGAAGGTAGGAGGAGGAGTGGAAATAAAGACTTGAAGTGAGAAAATGACTAAAATGGAAGCTTCCTAAAAAAATGAAGCATTAGCATGTTAACTTAGCAAGAGATTTTACTGACAGTTTGCCTCACTTAAGTGAGATTTGGAAATCAAAACAAGACACTAGAATAACTAGCCTTTATAACTCATGTTAGGCTGCCAACTCATCCCCTGGCATACTGGAGTGCACACTGACAGGGTATTTACTTGGGTGGTCCCCCTCCTGCCCATTTATATCTTGCAAATACTGTAAGACAGCCACAATCAGTAGTGGCAATGCTCTATCCATGCTTAGTAGCCTCAATATTTTTATATACCAACATCAGTAACAGCATTAGAAAGACTTAACATACAATTTCTCATGCTCAGCGGCATTAAATGCTGGATTTTATAAAAAGCTCAAAAATAAATGGTGTTTTAAATTAAAGGATGGCTTTTTTACTGTTAACCAGGAAAATTAGAGCACTCAGCCCCGTATTATGAAGGTTTCTGCAGGTGTAGACCAGGCTGCATGACTTCCAGGGCGAGGATGTTTGCCTGCAGGGTGGGACAGACACATTAGAGGTACCTGTAACTTTCCCACTGCTGACAGGCCCAGTTGCCTAGTGCAGACTCAAAGTAAACCACACTAGCTGATGAAGGAGCTTGGTCAAAGCATTCAGAAGAGATTAGCCACTTCAATAAGACATCGAGCCAAATCAGCATTGCCCTGGGGAACCCTGATATTCAGAGCCTCCCTATCCTGGCACAGTTCCCTACCACCATATGGGGATACAATTTGTGTCCTCAGTTCACCCATTGCCCATACCCTGGCATTTGGTTGTTTTGGCAAGCCACAGCCAACTTCATTCTGGGGCTGTAGGATTAATGCTGTGTGTTAATAAGGAGGCAGTGCCTGGGGATGGGGGCCAATATGGAATTCCTGTTTTACTAGATGCACCTACATATCCACATGTACATCTTGAGGGTATCAAAAATATCCCCACTTCTGAAGGGTGTTCATTACTGGCCATTAGTACAAGCATTAGACTCCAGTATATTACAGACTGTAGACCCGTTCCAAAGGGAGGCCAGTTGTGAATACCTAGTTAAAATATTATACCACAACATTTTCTTAACTCTGAGTGCACAAGGGAGCTACCAATTGGTTCTCTTCAAAAGAGAACTCAAAATGCTTTTAAAAATAAAATTTTACCTGTAGCCATCTCAGAACCTTCCATACAAATGTGTTTGAGAACAAGTCAGTTCTCAGCTTGCTTTTTTAGGCCAGAGTTCTTGATTCTGTCTCTGCCCACAGAATCTCGTGTGCAGTATTTACAGCACCAAAAAAGAAGCACAACTGCAGGAGACCCTGAACCTTCAACTCACACACTGGGTAGTAAACAGCAATTTATAGATTAAAGGGGTACTATTAAGAACTAGGAAACCCAGATGCTTTCTAATATGCTTCACTGTTAATAGCCATTTATCACTTCCACGCAATAAATGTTAGCTTTGCAACAAGGCAACTGAAGAAGTGTGAAAGTGAACCTTCAAGAGAGATCTAAAAGAGCAAGGAGAACAAAACGTTAACCATAAGGGAATTTCCAGCCACAAAGTTTAATCTAAGCAAGGGTGTGCACAAAAAATAAAGATTTGGCCACTTTTGGAGGAGCTTCCCATAGTTAGAGGAGCTGTCATCTCCCACCCTGGCCTCTGGTCTGGAGGAACTTGTTCCCCCAACCCATTAAGTTCTGTGCCCCTGCCATAACCCTGCTTGTCCCTCCTTATGCATGCCCCTGAATCCAAGGCACAATAAGGAGGGCATTCATCATTCCACCAGCAATGCAATTTTCCTGTAGCAACAAAACAAACAGGCAGTGTTCTTGCATTATCAAAGTCTGTTAACATTAGTGTATGGCTTGTACCTCTTAATTCAACTTTCCTGGCCCTTTCAAATCTCCTTCCCCTGGGTTTGCTTAATGCAATCATCTCCTAATTTTCAAGGCCTTCCACCTCTTCTCTTGCTTAGCGTGTACCTTTCATCTTCTAACTAGTTTCGTCTTGGAGGTCTCTTCCCTTCCCCCATTGTTGACTTTCCACACACTGGCTGAAACATCCATCTCACATTTAAACCCACTTTTCCCTATGCTGACTCATCTTTGAGCCAGTTGAAGGGGAAGTGGGCAAATAAAGGGAAGGGAGAAAGGGGCCTCTGTGGTTTAGTGCAGTATATTTGCCTACTTGATTCCCTGATAGTCTTCAAAAATTCAGACTCAGTTACTTAATTCACAATATGAAAAACTGTGGATTTTAGGAGGCTGTTCGAATCCTCTTAGATACGTCACTATTGCCAAACTGTGGAAAGCACTCAGGTGCAGTGATAATGGGCTGCTATATTCGGATTACACAAAACAATGCCTAGAATTCTGTACTGGCATAAACATCAGTCATTTAAAGACTTGGCATGAACCCCTTTGCCCACTGTGGGAAATGACTGAACAGCTTTTACTCCAAATTCTTCAGATTCTGTTTGGTCTTTTGTGCAGTTTACCAGTTGAATTAACACACCACATGTAGCTACACAGATCAGGAATAATAATTTGTTATGCATAGCTATTTGAATCATGCAAATCAAGGAGCAAACAAAATCTACTGTGTCACTTCTGAGTGATGGACACACAAATATTAGCTACTGACTATCAGTGGTTTAACTAAACCAGTAACTCAGAACCATGTCCAAGTTTTCTGTCCCTAGGGTTTTAATTTTGAATTCTTACATACCCTGACTTCACACTGATCAAGCACATGAGCAGCACAAAGCACATATCAGGAAAAGAAACAGACAGAAGACGAAAGATTAGTACAGCCAAAAGGAACTTGCAGCTGAGATGTTTCCAAGTACAACCTGTCTACTCACAGATTGTGATCTTAACAGAATTTTACCACCCTTATTTTTTAGAAATGCTTACCTTGGCAGATGTTTCAAACCACCCAATAAAGCCACCTTCCCTGCAGAACTGGTCCATTTGAGAAGGATTCTGGCTGCCATCTTTTCTCTGGTCACACTTGTTTGCAAGAAGGACTGCAGGGATAGGGCTACCATTTGGAAGTAGCACTTTACTGTCCAAGTCATGTTTCCACTTGGAAACTGCTTCAAAAGTGGAGCCTCTTGTGACATCAAAGACCACAAGAGCACCAACTGCCTCCTTATAGTACACTCTTGTCATGTTCCCAAAACGTTCCTGGCCTGAAAGACAAAAGTGAGCAGCAATGTGACTGAGATCACTTGACATTTGTTTTTAAAGCAGCAGAAGCTATGCATATAAACTGAAGTTATCTATGGTAGATAATTGATTCAACATCTGCCTCTAGGATCAAGTACAAAATTGGAGTCTATTTAGGTAACTGGAAAAACACATCCATTTATTGTGTTGAATCAGCATATGAAGACCATTACAGAGTGTGACAGGGTCAGACTGGAGGGTTTCTGGAGAGTACTATAAAGCCAATATATTAGCCCCAAGCTCAGCAAGTCCCCTTTCCCTTGGTAGCAGAGCAAGGGATACTCCAGGTTAATTAGCTCACCCAGTCAAGGTCCCACCCAGAACCTGTTAAAAGCTTTCCCTCCAGAAAAAAGTGTGCATCTGGAGTGAGAGAGGAGGTAAGGTGAGGTTGGATGGCAGACAGATCTAGGAGATGGAGCAGAACAGTGGTCAGGAAGAGCTGCACGGGTACAAAGACAGAGGGAAAGGAGAAACCCCTGGGGCAAAGGACCTTTCCCAGGCCTGAAGGCACAGATTTAATTGGGCAATACCACACCAAGTGGGGCTGTCAGAGACCAAGGGCTTCCCCTGGCAAAGAGGCCAGGAAGGGCCCCTGGCTGAGCAGAGCCCGGACATTATATCTAGGGGGCACGAGGAAGTAACTGAGGGAAACTTGTCAGTTCCCTGTAGCAGCAGGGCGAGGTTGTGGTTTGTAGGGACCCTGGGTTGGAGCCCTGAGTTGAGGGTGGGACCAGCCCCCCCAACTCCCCCTCAAGGTAGAAGATCCTCAGCAAAGAGGCAAGGACCTACAAGAACACTCAGGAGTGAAGCCATGTTCTGACCCACCACTAGAAGGAAGCCTGGGACCCAAGCTAGAGGGGGAACTTTGTCACAACAGATAGGTCATGCATACCAGAATATGCAACTCTTACATGTAGGTTGATATTAAATTGTTTGTCAAAAGTCAGCAGCAGTGGTTTTTCTTAACTCCAGTTTGGCAACTGCTGCATTGATGATGTTTCCTAGGATATAAGCAACATCCTCTAAAATGTCACTGGCTTACCAGACCTACACCAAAATGTTTTTCAAATGGTCTCATGATTTTTTAAAGTTTTACCCTGTAGCTGAACAACAGATTTCAGAGATCCAACAATGGAGCTACACAGTGCTTCAGTTTGGCATCTAGTTCAATAGTGCATACCATAAAATCTGTTTTGAACACAATGTCTGAGAATACTGTGTCAACTTTATGACTACTATATGATTCTGTAGGAGCTAGGCGTTCTATTCTAGCTCACAGGACAGTTACACGAATTCCTATAGGAACTGATGTCACTGGGGTAATTAATACAGATCCTTTGTTTGGAGAAACTTCTGCATACTAGTTTGGTCAACTTTAAGAAGGATTAGGAAAGTTAAGTCACCATCTAGCCAGTAGAGAGAGTTAATTTGCTAAATCCAAGAACTTGTATGGTGCTGTGACCCAGAATGACAAAATGGGCACAGAGACAGTAGCACCGTGAAACCTGCCAGGGTCACTATATCAAAAGATGATTGACTGTGTGGTAAGTTGTTTTAGCTTTTTCCTATGCTTTTGTTCTGAATAGATAATTTGCTTCATGAAGGTTGGCCGTCGCTGTCACTTGGAGAACAGGACAGCAGGCGCAGAACTGAAGTCCAACTTACTAAGATGATTGGCTAATTGCTGGAAGAATTGCAGCTCAAACCCCAGCCTACACAGTTGCAGGATCCTATCCAGAGAAAGGTTTTGGGCCTCTAGCCATCACCTAATTGGAGTGCCCTCAAGGAGGCCATGAAAAGGGTCAGAGGCACATTTATTTTGAGAATTGACACATTATGTAATAAGAGTAGGAGTCTCCAGTTCTTCTTAGGAAATCAGACTTTGAGGGTGAACTCTACGTTAAAGATTACCCAACCCTTCCCCCAAAAGAGAAGAATTTAGGGACATTTTATTGCCAAGAAGTGGCTAAACAGTGTTACCGTAAACTCGTTTTTCATTTATGGGCCATTTTAAGTTTAAGCCTTTTTTCAAAACCTCATCTTGGGAATTCCTTCCAACAATTAGCTACTTCAGAAAGCAGAACAAGGAATCACACCAAATTAATGTTCAGGAGTCTTTTTGACACAGAGACTGAAGAAAAGAGAATCCATTGACACCTAAAAAAAAAACACCCAAAAACCACACATGTACTGGAAAGCTGGACACCATACTTGTCATCACTAGCATCTCTCTAAAATACTGAAGACTGTTCTCCTTAAGAAAAAAAGCCACTAAAGGAAGTTGTGAACTGCAAGCAGAAATATTTATTAGATGTATATATTCAGACTGAATATATTCTTATTGTATTCACTTCTACTGCTGTTTGGAAAGCGTAAAACCATAGTCCTCACTCTTTGTTACACATCAATACTACTGCATTGCATCAGTGGCTGTAGCAGAGAATGTGGTCATTAGCATATTGGAAGTCTGTTAAGAAATGTCCACGAGTAGAAATCCCAGCTCATTCTACTTTGTCAAAAATTTCCAAGACTTCTCATTATAAAAACTCTATGTGTTAGAGGCTTGAGGACAAAAAATACCCTTGTCTCACATCCTGCCCAGTGTGGGGGAGGGGAGGAAAAAAAATGTCATCTATTGCTGTTTGCACAATGGTCTGTTGATGGTGATGGATACTTGCAATGAGTTGCTTAGGAATCCCCAGGACCACCAGTAGGCTCCAAACACGGTCATGTTGGGTAGTATCAGGCCCTTTTAATTAGTCAAAGCACATGATCAGTGTGTGATGGTACCCTCTGCATTCTTCAAATCATGTGATTATATCTGCAATTAGGTCATGCATTTCAGCCTGTTCTAAACCCAGCTTGTGATGGTAGTGGTTTCTCCTTCTTCCACAAAATCTTTGTTTACATAGAGCAGAAGTTTGCTCATGTGCAGTATCAAGGAGATGGTATGATAGTTACTCAACTGTATGTCTCTCTTCAGGGAGGGCAGAAAAGTTCCCTTCAGCCAATCCCCCCTCACCTTGACTATAGTGAGTCATATAGAACTACAAATTTACCCACAACTCAAGTACTGCATTTGCCAATCACTGAACAATTCTGCAGACATCATTCACCCCTCATGCTTTCCTAGGCTTTGTTTTCAAACAGCTTGCACCAATTTGCTCTTACAGCATTGATCATTCCAGCTCTGCTCTTCCCGTCACCCTGTATTATGACTGGCTATGGTGACGCATATACATTGGTAAAGTAATTTCTCAACCTGTCTTTAATATCGCTCACCCTCAGCAAGGACTCCACTATCATGATCTGTTATTCTGCTTAATACTGGGGAAAAGTTTTCGATAAGGTGTCTGACCACTAAACATACCTGTTGAATTACTCTTCATAATTCTGAAGTTGTTCACATTTTGCCCTTATATATTCATTTCCCATCTAATTTATCTTTGAATATCTGCTCAGTTCCTTACATTCCCCTCCTATGTTGTTGTTCAGTTTCCAAGACATCTTTGATTTGTTGCTTTTCCACCAGCTCAAACACCTTCTCAGTTTAACTGAGTGTCAGACCAAGCCATGGTTCTTCGATATGTACTTTGGCAATTAAGCATGATAGCTGGTTTTATTCCAAAGGTCCTTGGGGTTGTTTTCACCTGTGTTGATCCCTCAAACCAATTCTCATTGATTTTAGTAAATCAAACACAGAGGTCTTGTCAATCATCATGGGTTTTAATTTTATGGTTGAAGTGAACATCTGATAGTCTGACCCACTTCTGATGATGTGCACTTGACGTCTTCAGTTCACTGAATAGTCCATCTCCAGAACTGATGTATTGTTACATTCAGGGGTTAAAGTAAGGGGGAACGCACAGGAATGCAGTTCCGGGGCCCACAAATTTGAGGGGCCAGAGTTCCAGGGCCCCTAAAAATAGAAAAATCCGACAGAATGCATGTTCTGCCCTGCCCTGGCTGCTGGCAGGTCCTACACCCCACCGTTTTAATCACAATACTTGTTGTGTTATGCAGTGTTTGCTAGTTTGTGACGATTGCTATAGACATAAACGCCATATAAAATTATAAATATTTTTATGGAGCAATACTGATGCATGCGGTACTGAGACGTGGTTGCAAATGCCTACCTTGGCTGGGGCCCTCACATGCATGAAGGGGGCCCAGGCAATACAGGAAGGGGGCCCGGAGATTAGGAGGGTTCCGGTGCCTGTCAAATTATACTTTAACCACTGCTTACATTGTCAGTTTGGTTTTGACATATCCATCAGGTGACCTCCAAATGTGTAACATCTAGGATGTTGGTGAAGAAGGTATTTGTAGTGAGCAAGTGATTAGAGCAGCAGAATTCATCTTGACATCTTCCTCTCATTTTGTGAGAGCCAAATATTAGCAGAACACACACACAGTACAAGAGTATTGCCTTATTTGGGAGTAGTATAAACAGTTCAGAGTGGAGGACAGTTTGACTCTTGACATATTAACTGACTGGCTGGCTCATCTCCAGATGTTACTTTAGAAATAGAAGCAAGATCTTTGAGCAAGATGGGAGGAAGGAAGTGGGGGTCTCAAATATACAGTCATCATATAACCCCAACCTCACATACCCTCAGGCAGGACTGTCCTACATCTTTCTTGACATTTCCAAGGAGAGGACAGAAGTGGAGATGGGGATGCAGAGGCAAAAAGCAGGGGGGGGGGGGGAAGAAGAGATATTATTGGTAAAATTGGAGAGGTGTTTTACCCTTCCTGTAAGAAATGGACAAGTGTGGCAACACTAAGCTATTGCAATCAGTGAGGCAAATAAAGTGAGCAAGACTCATCAGCAATAAGCATTTAGAAGGAGTATTTCTAGAACCAGTAACTCCTACATCTGAATACTAAGCCAGTGGCTCCTAAAACTGAATACATTAGGTATTAAATTTTAGCTTCAAAAAGAATTATCCCATTTAAAGATGCCTTGTGCTTCACGAAAAAAGGCAGCTGCTGCAAATAGCTTGCATTGCAGTTTTCAGCTTCAGCCCAGTCAATATCATTAAACATCAGGAAAAGGAGTGACGAGAAATGAAAGACATGTGTTAGAGATATGATTTTGTAGATTGTCCATTTCAGATTATATACATCATGGTAAAATCATTTAAGATAACTAACACTTGAGACACTGCCCAAGCAAAATTTAACAGCAGTGTAAAGTCCTGATATGAGACAGCCATTAATCATCAGATACTGTAAATCAGGGGTCTGCAACTGTGGCTTTTTGGTTACCCCCTTCCGGCTCCAGCCCCCCTGCCACCAGGGGACCCTGCAAGGGGCCCAGTCTTGGTTCCAGGCTCCCCACTCCCATGAGGGGACCCTGTGACAGGCACCCTGGCCCAGCTCCTAGTTTCCCCCACTCCCGACCCGTGGCCCTGCGGCCAGCCCAGCCCTGCCCAGAAAGAGGCTACATCCACTGCAGCTCTCAAAAATACTGTTACTGAAGGAGTTTTTAAAAATGGCTCTTCTCTCTCAGGTCGCTGACCCCTGCTCTAAATAGTGATGCTTTTTCTGAATCTGGGCCCGAATGAGATGCAAGAAAAAGAGCTAGCAGTCATCTTCTATGAAACAGAGCCCTGGGGAAGGTAAGGAGCAGAAACCACAGAAAGTTTGTACAAAGCAGGGAACTTAATATATACCAAGTGGGGAACATTCTTCCCTCTGATGATTTCTGTGTGTGTGTTTCCAGTCAAGTTACATGGGACTGCTTTCCTAGGAGTATTACTTCTCTTCATTACCCATGTGGTTTTGATGCTTAGCTTTGATGAAAACTTCCTAAACATCTTAGTTTGTTATCCAGAGGTTGTTTTTTCATTTTATTTCCCCCCTCCCCCTGGCAAGATAATAAATTTTAGTGTACCTTTATAAGAAGTCTGTTTTCTTTGTCACAACAGCAACAATTCATGCTACATGACATTTTGAGCCTGCATTTTTATATTTCCACTAAGTTTACAATGCAGTGTTTTAATTTTGTGCATTTTAGAGCAATATAATAGTGTTGGTCTTAAAATGGTCCAGAAGCAGACATGTGACACCTTAAAGTATTTAAATTTGGAGGTAAATGCAGTTCAGTAATAAGTGTAGTTCAACACATTATTCAGAGATTCCACATCAAAAGTGGTAGCTGTGTGATCACTTTGAGTTCAACTTCACATTTTCCAAACTGTTATGCATATGATTGTGTAAATGTCAACATTAACTGTGTTAACCGTCCCTTATTCAAAGTTCCTAAAAATCAACGTGAAAGGCAACATTAAGGAACATTTAACAACCGAGAGAAATATTTGCCTTAAAAATAAATTAAGCCTGAAGTTGGTACATAAGAATATTACTCACACGATTCTTGCACAAGTACTGCAGGACTAATACAGGCCAATGATTGCTTTGCTACTTTTGAAACAGCACTACATTTCTGCTTTGTAGTGAGACAGATTTACAAGCCGGTGACCTCCAACTTCACCACGAGTCCAACTGGTAGAAGCTGTATTAAAGAACGGAATCAGACACTGATACACACAATTTGTTAAGGAAGAATCAACCAGCTTTTGCATAAGGGAGTCATCCCTTGCTACTCATTAAAATTCTTTGAGGGTGTCAAAAAGCACGTCGATAAGGCTGAGGTCCAGTGGCTATCCTGTACATGGACTTTTTCTGAAAGCCCTTCACAAGGTTCCTTACAAAGGCCCTTAAGCAAAGAAAGCAGTCGGGGGATAAAAAGGAAGGCCCTCTCATGGATCAGCAACTCGCTAAAAAGCATAGGAAACAGAGGGTAGGAATAAAATTTCCACAATGGATAGGTGTAAATGATGGGGTCCCTCAGGCTATGTACCAGAGGTATATGTTTAACCTTCATTAGTGATCTAGAAAAAGGGCTTACTAGTGAAGTGGCAAAGTCTGTAGATAAGATTATCAGAGTAAAGTCTCAAGCAGACTGAAGAGTTCCAGGGGGAAAGCTCACCTCAACTAGGTGACTGGTTAAAAGAGCAGATGAAATTCAGTGTTAATAAGTGCAAAGTAACGCATATCAGAAGATATAATCCCAACTACACCGATACAATGGTGGGTTTGAAATTAGCTGTTAGTTCTCAAGACAGATCTTGGCATCAACACAAATAGTTCTCTGAAAACATTTGCTCAATGCGCGGCAGTGGTCAAAAAGACTAACACTATTAGGAACTATTAGGGGAGGGGTGATCCTGGGTTGAAGTATTGCCTTAAAAAAGGTTTCTGCTAGAGCCATGATACTTAGACTCAGTGGTTCAGGAGCCAAATCGGCACTGGTCCCACAACAAAGTGACTGACCAAGTATTTTATCAACTACAGTTGGTTAACAATGAAGGAAAAGCATCCTGATTGTCTGGTTAATTGACTATCACGGTGTTTTAATATCATATGCTGCCAAGAGCTGCTCTGAAGAGCTACCTGCAGCTCATGAGCCTCAATCCCAGTATCTCAGTGCTGGATGGAGTAGTAGTAGTTCAGTAGAAGCCAGCAGGGATTTTTGATTCATGTCAAATATCTGCATCTTTTAAAGGAATAATGCAATTTGAAATCTAGTTATGTGTAAAGCTCACCTATGCAGAATACATATTAGAGATCAGTCAGGGAAATGTACCATCATGGTTCTCTATTACTTTCTAGCCCCATTCCCAAGGAATGTACTGCCATATCTATATTAGTACAACCCTCTCATAGATGCACTGATCTAAACAGTCTTATAGCAGTATATCTTATTTATCTCCCTGTATGGGAATAAGCTATAATGTATGAGAACATTTATATTGTAACAGCATCTAAATTAGGCGTTATACCAGTATAACCCTCAACAATACAAAGACACCTCCAACAGAAGTTCTATTGATAGCAACCCCCCCAAAAAACAAACCACCAACCAACCCACCCACCCACCAACCAACCCACCCTGTTTAGGTCAGGCTTTAACTTAGATTATAATCAATTGGATAGGGAGCTGCCCATTGTTTTCAGAGTGCCTAGAACAAAAGAGCCTCAATACTGACAAGATCTAGATATGCAAATACAGATACTGTGCCCCAATTTATTCTTTATAATTCAGAGTTTGGCTGGTCACTGAGGTAAGTGAAGCGGTTCAGATGTCTCAGCTATATTGAAGGCTGTCAGCATCTTCACAACCAAGAGGCCAAAGAGGGTTTTGGTGTTTTTTTGTTTTTAATACAGGTTTTTAATCACCCTGTAATCAAGGACTCATGAATCTGTGTTATGAAACTAAATTATACAATCCAACTATAATTTCTGCAGGGCACCTCTGTTGTACAAACCAGATGGTGCACGTTGAAAATAAGTGTGTTCAGATCCCTTGCCTATTATTATCTAACCTACACACTAATACTGCTCCCCACAATATAAGAAGTCATGCAAGAAAAACAGTTATTTGACCTATACTACACGTTACGATAACACATAGGTGGATGAGGCAAAGCGCTAAGGTTATGCAGGAACTTTAATTTTGATGCTTCCGATTTCTTTTTAGGTTTGTCCAAATATAGTCTTATGAAAAGCCATCTGCACAACTTTTGTTAAATTGGCTTCAAAAGGAGCTGGGTGCACCTCTTCCATGCTACCTGCCTGTTTGCCAGAATCTAAAGGCCTGTTCTGGTCACTTACACTACGTCCACACAGCAATTTGACACTTGTGCCAGCTGACTCAGGCTCATGCTCCGAGGCTGTTTCATGGCAAGCTGGAGCCGGGGCTCCAAGATTCTGTGCGGTGGAAGGGTCCTAGAATTCAGGCTGCAGCTTTGAGCTGGAACCTCTGTACTGCAAGAAAACAGTCCCACAGCCTGAGCTAGCTGGCAGAGGCCAGCTGTGGGTGTCAAGGTATGTCTGCACTGCAATCTAAGAGCCTTAACGACAAGAGCTCTGTGGCACTTTAAAGACTAACACATTTCTTTGGGCATAAGCTTTCGTGGGCTGCAACCCACTTAGTCAAATGACAAAAATGTGTTAGTCTTTAAGGTGCCACAGGACTCTTGCCATTCTTAGACTAACACTGCTACCTACCCCTCTAGAACTTAAGAGCCTTGGTAACATGAATCAAGTTTAACCATTGTAATGACATCCATTTGCAGAATTTCAAACAATGGTTTTGAGTGGTGTCATTGCACTGTACATTAAGCATCGTCTCAGTGGGTGGTAATACTTGAAGGTCACTGCCATTACTCAATGCTGGTGAGAAAAACCAGATCATATTTTGAAGAGCAGTATAAAGTGAGTGACAACTCCTTTAGATATCACCAGACACCAGTGAGTCGACTCGGCAGGCTACTGCCACCTCTACAAGACCAAGGAGCCTAGCAAGACATCCTTCTAAAGGGAAGTCAGTTAAAAAAGGCCAGTGGACCATGTAAAGCCTCTAAGAGCATGTCTACACTACAAAAACGCTGCAGCAGTGAGTCAGAGCCTGAGTCAACTGTCTCAAGTATACGCTGTGGGATTAAAAAAAAATAGCAACATCGGTGTTCTTAGATTTTGAGGTCCTCCTCCACCCAGGCTCCAGCATGAGTGGGAATGCCTAAACTGCTAGTTTTAGTCCTGCAGCATGAGCCCACGACAGCTGACCCACATTCAGACATAGGGATACACTGCTTGGGTTTTTGTTTTTTAAATGCAGCACAGACATACCTAACCAGGAAGCCAAGGAAAAGTGAGCTCAGTAAAGCCCATGGATCAAGTCAAACCCTTCCTATAAGGAAACTGAACCCAGAGCGCACTCACCACATTTCAAACACCTACACAAATCTATGGTGAGCAGTGACTCACATTGGACGAAATACACCACCTCCTTTTTCTAATCCAATCTGATGCCTGCTGAAGACTAGTGATAAGAAGTGTGTTCTGAATGTTAGGAGTTTATTTATGATTCTCAAGTCAGAGTATGTACTCAGAAGGAAATGCAGATAAAATATGAACACTTTTTGGGAATAGCAATCTCTTGGTTTGATTGTATGAGGGAGGCCTCATTTAGTTTTTTATGGGGAGTTGCTCCGCACAGCTGTAAAAATGTTTGCTGTTCTTTAACTACAGCAGCAGGTGCTTCTGGAAGGCATTAAGTAGAGGTTCTGAAGTGAAGCAGACAAAGTATTCGGAGGGATAAGAAGGGTTCCCTTACTCTAATGAAGTTCTTCCTTCCTGGCTGGTGGAAGTCAAAGGAACACCCCCACTAACACTGCCTCAGGTCACTGGTTATGTCTATGTGGCAAGTAGAAAGTGTGACTGTAGCATGATTAGACAACAGAGTCCTGTGGCACTTTTAAAGACTAACAGATTTATTTATCACATGAGCTTTCGTGGGAGAAGTGGGATTTTCTCCCATGAAAGTTTATGCGATAAATACATCTGTTAGTCTTTAAAAGTGCCACAGGACTCTGTTGTCTTTCTACAATAGACTAACACGGCTACCCCTTTGGAATTTGTAGCATGATTAGACATATCTATGTTAGTTTTAACCTAGCTAGCACGGGTGACAACAGTAACGGACATGTAGCAAAACAGGGTAAGTGCCTCAGTACAAGCCTGCCAGGGAGGCTGGAGAACATATTTTAAGTGGGCAGTGTTGCCCTGTCTACACTATTAGCTGCACTAGAGCTACATTAAAACTAGCATGAGTATACCCATCCCCATGACAATCACACTTTCGCTTGCAATGTGGACATACCCTTTGGTAACAAACAAGGAAGCCATATTAAGTTACATTCTGAGTAACCTGGCTAAGCAGAGACAGCACATTCTTGTGAAACTGAAGGGCCTTAAAACAATCCCTCTGGAGGCAGAATATAACAGCTAGAGAAGAAAGGCAAAAGGACACACTTAAGGATGTTAAGCCCAGGAGGCAGGTGGAGGTGAGCTGTTTATAAATATGAGTCAGGGGCAGAAGAGGAAAAAGTCTTAATTCACCTGTGCACCCAAACCAGGGTTACTGGGATGAAGTTGAGATAACAGTGTTAGGAGCCAAGTTAGGGTTCCCTTAAAAGTTCTAGTCTCAGGAAGTTTCCTTCAGTTTCCCAGGTGTATTAGTAGTAGCAATGCAAGTTCCAAAACTGTATTTGTTAGAAGACAAACCAAAAAGTTTCTGGAGAATATTTATGCAACAGTAAAGAGATTAGAGACATATGATCAGACATTCAGACTGACAGAATCCCCCATAGCCATGACAATATAGTACTGTACATGTGACAGCCAAAATTACATGGTAGTTTTAAAGCTTTTTCCTTATAAACTGACAAATTAAAAAGCCACCATTTGATTCTTGTTGCACTATAAGTGTTTTCTCACCTATTCAGCTCCAAGAGATATTTTATCTGAAAACTGACACTGATTTGCTGACAAGGTATTGTTCATAAGACAGGCAAATTATAACACTGAAATCAGAAAACATGCACCAATTTTGAAGTCAGTGGCACATCACTCTATCAGCACTTATTCCCTGATGCACAGATTTTAGTTTAGCCTGAAAAGAGTTTGACTATTTTAACCTCCTTTCCCCCTACCCTGCACAAACCTATTTTATGCAGGACTCGAGCTATCTTTCCTCTATAAACCTGATCTTCAGTATTGCAATCTTTCTCATAATGTTTAACCGATTATGATTGCTCATAGTGAGACTGCTGAAATCCACGTGTCCCCCACAGATAAATTTCTCCCCAGCTCCACATTACTCCTCGCTTTTCAGACAGACTTAGACTGATGGTTCTCAAACTTGGCATTACAACCCCAACAAAGGGGGTGCTGTGAACAGGCCCTCCCATGTAGCACCAAAAACTTTTATCCCAACAGTTTGTGACCAATATCAGTTAAGTTTCTGCAACCCAGACCCAGTGGGCACCATCACATGCATGGTTCCAAGCTGTGAGCAGCTCCAAGCCTTGCTCCCCAGGGGGCTGTGATGGAGCCAGCAGCAGGGATGGTGCAGGACTGTGAATGAGCCCTGACATGACCAGGCTTAGGGGGTTGTCAGCTCCAGCCCTGCTAGGGAAGCTGTGAGCTCCCATCCTGGCCAGAGTGGAGCTGAGAGTCCTGACTCTCATCATGCATCTAGCCCAAGTCCCTCCAACCCAACTCCACCCTGAACTCCACTTTATCTCCAGCCCTGCTCGTCCTTCATAGAAAGCGCGTCAAAGTTTTGCCCAGGATGCCATTTTTCTGTGGCCAGCCCTGGGACTGAGACAAGTTGATTAGATGGTTTAAATAATAAGATGCTGCTTCAAATCAACAGCCAGAGACATGGGTACATACTTTGTCCTGAAAATAATGACCACTTCTACTGGTAAAACAGCTAAAAGTATTTGCAATCTTATATAAAACACTGTTTTACCAGCATCATTAGCTCTGGTATTGAAAAGCCACAATGCGTCATTTGTGCCACAATGCATCAAATTTGCTGCTATCAGATCGACCTACTCAGTCAGTCAGTCATTCGCTGAAGACCACCCCAGCAACTGGAGTAGTGCTGAGTCAACGGGAGGGCCCTCCCTTCAACTCAGCACAGTGGACGTGCCAGGTGTCAAAGTCAAAAGGGAGATACACCAGTTACTTAAAATAATTTG
Source organism: Pelusios castaneus (assembly GCA_007922175.1). NCBI lineage: Eukaryota > Metazoa > Chordata > Testudines > Pelomedusidae > Pelusios > Pelusios castaneus. The sequence goes on along the minus strand of ML685888.1, from coordinate 4,483,674 downwards.
CATATCTCCCTCAACTACCGCTGAAAATGGTGGGCAGTGTAGACCTGCCCATAGCTCCATTGCCAACGGGCATGAATGCTGAGGGACTGTCATAAGAGCCATATACTACATTAAAGTGCTCGCTCTGAATATTTGTCTTTCAAGTGCTCTGGAAAAAGTGGATGGTGAATACAAAGTTCTAATTTCCACATTAGAGTCTGATGGCATTCTTGTCATAGCACAGAAGACATGGAAGGAGCAGGGTCCTTCGGCTGTGTTCTTTGCCCCACTCCCTCTGAGAGAAAACAGTAGCTTCTCAGCCCATTCATGTGGGCAAATTTTCTATTTGTTTTGAGGTATCTGGGTTCCCCCTCAGCTCTGTCATCAGTACTATCCCATGGGTACACTGAATGTTAGAGGCCTCCAGCCCAGAATCAATGCTGCAAAGAAGTTGGTTTCTATTTCTTCCTCTAGAAAAAAAAAGAGCCTTCTAATCCCAACACAGAAGCAGCCATGAAGACAGTAAGTTTGACAGAGCTAAAAGTCCTTAAGTGTTAGTAAGGTTTTGCTCCTCCCACCCTCAAATTTGGCATATGCAACAATTCCAGTAATGGGTTACCAAGTCTCAAAAGTGATAATCTGAAGTGGCTATGTTGAGGGTAAATCTCCTAAGAATTGTTGCTACAAAGGGTCATGGAAAAAGTTGCTCTTCTGTTAAACACATCACTCTTTTGTGCACAAGACACTCCATGCAATTCTATTCCAATAATTCCCACTCCACATTGTTCTGCTAGCCTTGTAAACTCAATTATTTCTTGTAACAGATATCATTGGCAACAACAGGCAGAGATCATAAACATGGAATGGGATCCCATTATATCATTTTAAGCGTCACTTTTCAGATTTCATCTTTAAAACCAAATAAGAGTTGTGAGTGATCTGAGGATCGTGCTATTTAGGTACTTAAATATGGCTGAGGAATCAGTGTTTTTGACACTCATGTTAGCATATGCTGATCCAGGAAACCATAAGATGTAAGAGTATTGGGTTTTTTTGTTTTTTGTTTTTTTGAAGGCTGTAAAAAAGTTTCAGTCTTCCTTGGCTTGTGCTCCAAGACAAACTGTACACACAGTTGATGCCACATCCTTGTCATCCAGGCTTTAGTGTTCTGTTATTAAGGATGGAGAAATACTATTGTGCCTCATGCAACTAGAAAATAAAGTTTTGCCCTTTTGACACTTACCCCATTCTAGTATCATAAGCTGAAGGGAAGACTTCAAGATCCCACAGAGAATGACTGCAGAGATGCAGGAAACACTGATTCAACTGAAGCATGTTTTGGGGTTTCTTCACCAGAAAAAAAGTTTACCCAAGTTCTTACATTTTCACTAGCGTCCTGATGGTTCTCAAAAGTCTTGTAAGGAAAACCAAATACCAAAGGATTTTTTATGTGCTTCTCTTGTAGTTTTGTACAGATTGACGAAGCAGCCTTAGGTGAGGAACTGACAGTTAGTGGGGTCCAATTCTGTTCCAAAGTACTTTATTGATTAAAATATCAAAGCCTGTGCATTGGGGGGAAGGAGGGGCAGAATCAAGGTAATCTAAATTCCATTTCCACCCTATTCTCTCTCTAGTGCCAGAGCATTTCAGGTGGCTACACTGTAAGACTGAAGATTCAAAATTATGGCATCTTGTTTTACTAGTTAGAATTCGGTAGTAATTGGTTAGAAGGCAACTCAAAGATTTGTTTGTTCAGCTGTATATTTAAATCACAGATTGTTAGGCAGCATGTCATTAACAAGATCAGATATTGGATGATCAGATATTGGACGAGTGGACCATAAGGTGGATAGAAAACTGGCTGAATCGATGGGCTCAGCGGGTAGGAATCAATGGCTCTTTGTCTAGTTGGCAACCGGTAACGAGTAGAGTGCCCTAGCGGTCGGTCCTGGGGCCAGTTCTATTCAACATCTTCATTAATGATCTTGATGATGGAATAGACTGCATGCTTAGTAAGTTCGTGGATGACACCAAGCTGGGGGGAATGGTAGCTACTCTGGAGGGCAGGGACAGGATCCAGGGAGACTTGACAAATTGGAACACTAGGCCAAAAGAAACCTCATGAGGTTCAACAAAGACAAGTGCAAAGTTCTGCACTTAGGATGAAAAAAATCCCATGCACTGCTACAGGCTGGGGACCGATCGGCTAAGTAGCAGCGCTGTAGAAAAGGACCTGGGGGTTATGATGGACAGGAAGATGAATATGAGCCAACAGTGTGCTCTTGTCGCCAAAAAGGCCAATGGTATATTAGGCAGTATCAGAAGGAGTATTGCCAGCAGATTGAGGGATGTGATAATTCCCCTCTATTTGACACCGGTCAGGCCGCATCTGGAATACTGTGTCCAGTTTTGGGTTCTGAGGAGTCTCTGAATTGGTCTCCTTGAGAACAGGTCTGTTCCATATTAATTCATGTTTTAGCTGCCCTGCTTAATTCAATCTATTTGAACTCCTAAAGAATAGGTGCTATTAGGCTGCTTTATCCATAGGCTTAAGTCACTCATGGGTTTGTCATGAGTTACTTTGCCAGATCCTGAATTTTATTTAAAGTGACTATGGGTATGTCTGGAATGATTATGCTAGGAGTTTTTGAACAAAAATACTAACGTGTTTAAAAACTTTAAAAATGAAGTTGAATAGTGTTTACCAGATTGAAGCAACGTGCCATCCTGCCACAAGTTTGACATAATTTTTAGTTTGTCACTTTATTGGGGGCTAAATTGAACTTTACATCTGGTCTGGCCTTTATCATATTAAACCAGGGGTTCTCAACCAGGGGTATGAAGAGATCTTCAAGAGTACATCAAATTATCCAAGTATCTGCCTAGTTTTACAACAGGCTACATAAAAAAGTACTCGCGAAATCAGTACAAATGAAAGTGTCAGTGGTTTATAATGCTCTGTATACACACTATATGCTGAAGTTTCAATACAATATTGTATTATATGGTAAAAATGAGAAAATAAGCAATTTTTCACTAAGTGTGGCACTTTTGTATTTTATTATCTGATTTTGTAAGCAAGTTAAAGTGAGGTGCAACTTGGGGGTTTGCAAGACAAGTCAGACTCTTGAAAGGGGTACAGTAGTCTGGAAAGGTCAATTGCCCTTACATTAAAACTATATGACGTTCAGAGACGTTTTCACAGATATGGCAAAACATTTTTTTCCTGTTTGTGAATCAGAGGCATCAGATAATTAAGACCACAAACTACTTGCAGACATGAGTTTCCGCGTCCAAAATTTGATTAGTATTCTACTGTTCATGACTGGCATTCTTTTGATGTGCCAAGTTCTGAAACATTCTATTAAAAGTTTTTTGAGTTAACTTCCTGTTTGCAAATTATCTTAGAGACCAGCTGATTTAACCAGTTATAAAAGACTTTGCATTGTTTTCTTGAACCCTCCAATATATGCTAAAAGAACAGCTCTGTATTATCTGCCTCAGGCAAAACAGAAACAGTAATTAAACTTGAGCAATATCTTCTTTTGGTCAGAAAGCACTGAAAACTGTATTTGCAGCGAGCGCTCTTTGCAAGATACATATGCAGTTAACTAGTTCTATTCCAAGCTCTGCTCACGCTTTTGGATAGGCATTCCCTCATTCTCTTTACCATCAACATATCATTCAGACATTATTTCTGGTCTGTTCCATTAGTCAGAACACCAACAGAAGTGGCCAGAAAAAGCTACAGGAAAGTACTGAAACAACTCAGTTCATCATTACAATTAGGCACATATGAAATAGTCTAGAGTCTGTGGTACAGTTGTGCATCTGGCAGACCAAACCTGTTCAGCCCTATACTTGCTAACTCCTGATTTAATGGCTGATTGCAAAGTGTAAGAGTCCCTTACTTCCTGGAACTGTGTCTTCCCTGGCCAAAAACAGCAGGGTTCTTACCCTGAGTTAATGAATTGATGGGAAAAACCTAATCAAGACAAGGCACCATATAGTTTTGATTTGACCAATTAGTTAACTTGTGTACATTTCCCCATAAGCTTTGATGATCCCCCCTTGCATTAGCCTCTGGAACTTGAGATAAAATCCTAGTGAAGAACACAAGTGGAGATTTATCCAGTGAAGACAAAGCCTGAGACTACTGAACCCAAACCACAAGGAGATCAAATGCCCGGTGCCTTATTGTGACAAACAACTTTCAACCAACCGAGCAGCAATACTGGCGAGCCAGAAGGCTAGTTTACGCAAGAAAATTAGGCTGGTTAACTAAGTCACTCAGAGGTGTGAAAAATCCATACTTGAGTGGCACAGTTAAGACAGCTTAAATCCCCATATGGACAGTGCTAGGCCAACAGGAGAATTCTTCCATCAATTTAGCTATTGCCTCTCGGGTGGATTACCCATTTTGATAGGTAAGGTAAGTGCAGGTACTGCCTACATGGAGTGCTGCAGCTATGCCACTACATTGTTTCAAACGCAAGACCTGAGAGGAACTAGTCACATCTTCCACTAGGTCTTGGGGACTGAAAGTATTTCTTCAGTGACAGCGACAAATTCGCTGCCATCAGATTGATTCTTTGGATCAATTTTGCAGAAGCAGAGATTGCTCAGTCAATCTGGAGGTCAATTTAATAAATCCCCCCTTAGCCTCCCCCACCCCCAGAAGAAGAGTAATGCTGCATCGAAAGGAGCGCGTTTCCTGTCAGCACAGTGAGGGGAAGATGCTGCAGTAAGTAGATGTTAGGAAGTTGATAGGAGAGGTATCTGTCGACTACCACCAAATTTCCCCGTCAGTGTAGACCAGACCTGAGAAGGGAAAATCCAGCAGCTGCCCTCCTCCTTTACCAACCACATCCCCCAAAAGGACAGACTTGAAAGACACCCTTCCTCCCCCCCACCCACCACTGCACATTCTGCCTATTAGATACAAATTGATCAACAGCTTTGGTTATACAGACAGTTTTAAGATGTGAAGGATGCCCATTGTTATTAGGTCTATATTACTAAGGCCACCAACCTGTCACATCTTCCTCCAAGCTTTCTGAATTCCACATCTAGCTAGTTGACATTCCAACAGACAAATTACTGCAAAGAACAGTCTTCTTTGCTAGCTGTTCCTAATGTTGGCTTTCAATGCTAGAGCTGACAACAACGTTGGCAATTACTACTTAAATTTTAACAAACACCCAGGAGCAGCTGGAATGTAGGTGCTGCTGCCACCCAAAAAGTCTCATATGCTAGTAAAAGTCAGGTCAACCATAATTTAAGCAGAACAAGTGAATGCCATTCCAATTGCTAATTAGTGGAAAGAAACTGTTCCAGCTTGTTTTTGTGAGCGCACGCGTGCGCATGCACGGGGACGGAGGAATCTACATTTTAAAGTCACACCCTACATGCGACTGCCATACGGCATTGTAAATTTAATAATTGATTGAGCCTGATACATTTTTAACATCTCATCCTCCACTTCGGGTCAAGGAAAAAAATAAATGCAAAAAGTAGTTTTTAGTGGATGTTAAGCAGTTTCACTATGCAATGTTTCTGTAATTTCATGCTCTGTCAGAAGAATACAACTTCCCCTGCCCCTTTCCTCTTGTAGAGGCAAGCTTGTACAAAACTGGGCTCCATTTTTTAGTAGCACTCAGTAATGTGAATTATACTTCATGAGGTTAAAACTAAGGGTTTTCTTCACTGCAGAAGTAACTCGGGTATTTTAACCTAAGTGAGAATATGCAAAAGTTTAGGTGACACTTTCACTCAGGCTGATAACCCATACAATTTGTACAGAGGAACCAGGCAGATGGCTGCTAGTCCTCCATTGCCTTCCTACGGGTGCCCCTGTGCTCAAAAGGGCAGGCAGACAAGTTCTCCACAATTCACTGGAGAAGAGCAAGAGTAAATCAACTCACTTCGGCACAAAGAATGGGAAATACCCCCAGAAGTTCTAGAAATGCAGCCAGGCGAGTGCTGCACCAGGAAGCACTAAATTGACTCACTGAGTGTGGCTGCTCACACGCAGATGCTCCATCTTGAGTGATGATCACTGGAGCTGCTATCAGAGTACCGGTAAGTCTACACAACAACATGCTAGCTCTGCCCAAACTCAGGGGCAGATTAACACATGGGCCAAGTGGGACTGTGCCCAGGAGCCCACCATAACGTGGGGCCCTCTGCCCTGTGAGCGCGAGAGGGGGGAAGACATCAAGCCATTGATTCCTTTTGATACCTCCATCAAAATGAGCAGGCCTGGCTTTGTTTTTTCAGATGCCTTATTTAAGCTCCAGTTTATTAAATAGTGATGTGAGGACCTCTTGATGCCATAGGCAAAGAGGTGGGGAAGTGAGGCAGGCCAGCCCAGAAACCAGCTCTGTGCTCCCTCCCACCCTGTCCCTGGGCCGGCCAGACCGGAGGCCAGGCTTTGAGCTCCTGCCCCAACCCTGTGCTGGCTGCTCCGCTGTGGGGACGGGGTGGGCCAGCCGCAGCCTGGCTGGTCGGCTTCCAGGGGTGGCAGCACAGAGCCGACTGGAGCGTGCAGTACAGCCTATGGCAGTGGTGGCGAACCTATGGCACGCGTGCCAGAGGTGGCACTCGGCGCCCTCTCTGGTGGCACGCACGCAGCAGTGAGGGACCCCTGCGCAGGCGGGCAGCCCCCACTGCTCCCTGCAGACTCCTCGGGCTGCAGCTTCGCCGCGGCAGACCCGGCCC
>ML685888.1:4461696-4476575 GCA_007922175.1 Pelusios castaneus | reverse complement strand
CTTCCTTCCTTCTTTTTTAAAAAGCTTTTTAAAAATTAATTTTAAATAAAAACCTTTCTAAAAATTAAGTTGTTTGTATCATTGAAAGCTCCGTTATTGTGTTTTTCTTTTAAGACAAAAGATGTTAATGTATAAGTTGTTTTTTCTAAACTAAAACCTCAGTATTGGCACTTTGCGATAAATAAGTGGGTTTTGGGTTGCAGTTTGGGCACTCGGTCTCTAAAAGGTTCGCCATCACTGGCCTATGGTGTGGCCTTTGGGCGACGCTGGAAGCCACACCACGTGCACCAGTCGGCTCTGCTTCCCACAGCAAGGCTGTCCGTGGTGGCGGGGTGGGGGGAGTAGGGGAGGCAGCAAACAGGGCACTTTGCCCTGCTTCCTCCCATCCTACTGCCTTTGGCAGCAAGCAGCTAAAGCGCTTCACCCAGCCTCTGGGCCAGCTCTCCCTGCCCCCAGGGTGGAGCAGGCAGGCCCAGGGGTGGGGTGGGGAAGCAGAACCTGGCCTCTGGGACAGCCTGCCCTGCCTCCGGTAGCAGAGCAGTGGGCTTGGCTCAGGGGAGGGACGGGTGCATGGGGTCCAGCCTCCCTGGGCTGGCCTGCAGTCCCCTCCTCAGGATGAGGGGGAGGGCGGGGGCATCCACAAGCCGATTGACCCTGGCCCCACCCCCGAGGGACGGCTCTGACCCCCGGAGGCTGACCAGCCAAGCTGCAGATTATCAAAGGGATTTTAGGGACTGGAGCCTGGGGCCCCCTTTTGGCTGGGGTGCACGACTTAAGCCCCTAAAGCCCCTTTGATAATCTGGCCCTGATTCTTGGGGTGCCAGAGCTCCTGACCACTGCCCAAATTCAAGGCACACCCTGGCTCCTGAACATTTCATGATTGTTGCATGCAGTTCAGAGGGCCAGTAAGCTTGGCCACCCTGGTACAAGGTTTCAGGAACTACAAGCACTGATTCCATCATCAGCAGAGGCACAAGACAGAGCCAAGCGCAAATGTTCCCCACCGGAAGCCAGCCAACCAGCCAAGCCAGTCAGGTCCAAGAAGTCATTACAAGTCGTGTTAAAACAGTTAAATTTCATTTAAAAAAAACAAATCGAAAATGTAAGTCCAGAAAATGAGACTATTTAGAATGGCCTTCTATACGTAACAGGTCTCATGTTTCACCCATATTACACCCCCCTTTTTTCTCCCCCCATAATGAGCCTGAAGACGTTAGGTCAAAGCATTTTAGTTCTCAGAGAACTACCACATCTGAAAGTGGGTTGCAGCGCACAAAAGTTTATGCCCCAGGAAATGTGTTGGCCTTTAAGGTGCCACAGGACTTTCGTTATTAGTTCTCAACAGAAGTGGATGCATGCTACAGCGAAGAACAGAGGAGACTGGAGTGCCGCCAAATACCCAAGATCTTGCAATGGCACGGAACTGATTAGGTGTGAGATGCTTTCTCTTTTGAGCTCTTAGGGTCATAACTATGAAGGCTAGAAACATTTCAAAAGTGACAGCTGAGATTCTCATGTTGTCATTGACTGCGGGCGCTAAAACTTTAAAGAAAAACCCACATGAGATCAAACAAAAGCTGAGAACACAGGGTGCAAGTGCTGGCTTCTCTCAGAACTAGGAAATATTTTAACTTAGTTCTGCTCTAACTCCAGAGCTAGGTTTTCTTAGTAGTTTTGTATTTTCTTTTTATCCTGGACAGTTTCAGGGGAGAGCTGGAGAGCTGCACACTGCTTTAATTGCAACAATTCTTGCCTCTGATCACTAGAAAGTTTTCTAGTCCTCTGGCAACTATTTCTAATCCCAGTTCCTGCTTATAGGATGAATGTGTTGAAGGGAGGAGCAGGTAAATACAGGGCAGCTACCAGAGGAGGCAGCAGACCTATTGGCCACCTGCAACTACATCAGACTAAATATAAATACATCAGTCAAGTGAATGGACAGGAAATCAGTTAGCTCTTACTTAGTTGGGAGAAATAGTCACTGGTCCCCACAATAGTTTCCAGGTGTTACAATATTATGGTACTTCTCTAGATTCCAGCTCTTGAAGAGTTGCAAAAAAAAAAAAAAAAAAAAAAAAAAAAAAAAGGTGAGAAATCTCCCTTTACTACATGATGCAGTGTTCATGTAATTGAGGTAGGGAACAGGACTAAGGTAGATTTTGATTTTCTAGAAGGGCAAGGGCCTAGTTCTGGCCACTCTAACCCCACACAGTTCTGCTGAATTAATTGGGGCTGCATGTGTCAAAACAGAGGTCCACTGGAAATTTCTTGGCAATTAACAAGAGTCAACACAAGTCACCATAATGGATAAGGAAATACTATTTGTCCTTTCATGTGGCTAATGAATGGTGCTTGATTTTCTAGCATTCAGCAAATAGATGGTTCCAAAGTGCATATGTAAGCATCATTCAGCATTCAAACTACAGCTTATGTTCCAGAAGGCTTATAAAGGAAGCTGTGATAACCAACAGCTGGAAGTCTCCAAAGTAGGCATTATGTGAGGAAGGGATAAAGGAGGATGTCAATGCACTGCAGAAGATTGTATTCAGAATAGTCACATTAAGATTTCTCATTAATGATCTGGGTGGGATAAATTGCACTCTCACTAAGTTGGCAGATAACACCAAGCTGGGGGAATGGTAGACACGCTGGAGGGCAGGGATAAGATTCAGGGAGACCTAGACAAATTGGAACACTGGACCAAAAGAAACCTCATGAGGTTCAACAAGGACAAGTGCAAAGTCCTGCACTTAGGACGGAAAAATCCCATGTACTGCTACAGGCTGGGGACCGATCCGCTAAGTAGCAGCACTGTATGAAAGGACCTGGGGGTTAGGGTAGACGGGAAGCTGGATATGAGTCAACACTGTGCTCTTGTTGCCAAAAAGATCAATCCGCACATTTGGCTGCATCAGTAGGAGTATTGCCAGTAGATCGAGGGATGTGTTTATTCCCCTCTATTCGGCACTGGTGAGGCCACATCTGGAATACTGTGTCCAGTTTTGGGCTCCCCACTACAGAAAAGATGTTGACAATTTAGAAAGAGACCAACGGAGGGCAACGAAAATGATTACGGGACTGGGGCACATGACTTGCGAACAAAGACTGAAGGAACTAGACTTATTTAGTCTGCAGAAGAGAAGACTGAGGTGGATTTGATAGAAATCTTCAGCTACTTGAAAGGGTGCTCCAAAGAGGAGGGAGCTAGGCTGTTTTCAGTGCTGACAGAAGACAGAACAAAGAGCAATGGTTTCAAGTTGCAGCTGGGGAGGTCGAGGTTGGACATTAGGAAAATCTCACTAGGAGGGTGGTGAAGCATTGGAATGGGTTATTTAGGGAGGTGGTAGAATCTACATCTCTGGAAACATTTAAGACCTGGTTAGACAAAACCCTGGCTGGGATGATTTAGTGGGAGTAGTCCTGCTTTTAGCAGGAGGTTGGGCTAGATGACCTCATGGAGGTCCCTTCCAACCCTATGATTCTAAGATTTATAGTACAGTGAATAACAGCAAGGAGGTGGTGGGGGGAGGATGTTCCAGAAAGATGGAATTCAGACTTTCAACATTATAATGAACAAATAAGGCATGAGAGAAGTCTGGAAAAAACAAAAAACCACTCAAACTAAGCATCATTTTCTTTAGAAGTCCCAAGATATCAGGGAAGGGAGGAATAATGATATTTGTCTTGACGTGGGCAGTAGTATTTAGAGATCTGAATTACAGTGTTACTAAGAAGTCAACAGGAAGGTGGTGATGGGATCAGGAATTGAGGTATTCCTACATAGCCAAGTTAGTCATGGCTTGTGGTTTGAACAGATTGAAGGGAATGGAAAAGTGTGATAGCTGAAGTAGAGAATCTATACAAATGGCTGCAGTGGATTTCACTGCATCAAGAATAAACTTTGCATATGAGAATCTGTATGCATGAGATAGCAATTTCAAAGATGTGAACATGAGTAACTCATCACAAACACCTGGAGTTCTTGGTGATGACTAACCATAAGTTTACTGGGAAGGCCAACTAAGAATTTGGAAAAAGACACAATTTTACTCAGTAATGATTATTTTAACAACATTTAGCATTTACTGAGAACAGACAGAACAAGCTGAGTGATGAATTACTACGGCTCACAGAAAGGGTATGAGGGGAACATAATGCTCTAAGATAGACTGGAAGATAGAAGGGCTCAGAATTTAATCATGCTTATATACAGCTCAAATTCAGTTATGGTGCAAGCAAATACAAGGCAGAATGTGGCTTCGACATCCCCTAGACTTCCTCCAAGTCTTTATTTTTTTTGCAAAGAAAGAGGAACTCAGTTAAAACAAAATCAACTTCCTTTATACTAGAGCCAAAGCATTCCTTAACTACACCAGATTTCTGAAAGGATTAATCGGTGGGAAATATTTAAGACAAAGTCATTATGACTGCAAGTTAGCAGTAGAAGATCGGTTAATTACTCATTTTGTTCAACTGCTCAGTTTATAACCCAGAGGTATTTTTTCCTGTTGGAATGAATCCATTAAACAAAAAGTGAGCTAGTCAGAGATACTATCAATATTCAAAGGGAATGCTTGAGACTCAATCTCTGTCATTAAAATTCCCTCTGATTTAAAGTAGTTGTGGAGGAAAAAGCTAGTAGTCTGTTACTACTGGGTGTTTCGTGAAAAATTAATGTCTTTCAGTTCCTTTTCTCAAGGCTGCAGGTTTTAATAATTTCTGGCAAGTACAAGTACAGCATTCCATTCCATTGCTGAACTGCCTAACAACTTCACAGTTTGGCTGCCTTCAAGAATACTTACTACAAGCCTTCCACACAGGTGAGCATGAGGTTTATTATTGGAAAGTCATGAAGCTTCCTCTTGCTGCCATTTCTCAAAGCATGATTAGGATGTGGCATTTTTAGGGTTGAGAAAGCATCCCAAGTTAAGGAATTAAACACACTGGAAGAATATCCTTTCTGCAAAGACGCGCTAGAAACAACTTTAAAATAAGAGCTTAGGGATTGCAGAAGTTCTTCTGACCAAACCCCTAGTTCTAGGGAAAGCTTCCCATTAACAGGGGTTGAATAAGCCAGTCAAATCCTGCACTGACACAGGATTGTAGGCAAAGAACAAGACCATCCAGTGGTCATGAAGCATTTTCTATATACATCAGCGTTTGCTGAACTTCTGAAAGAGCCTCCTTCAATTGAAACCAATTACAGCACCCCTTTTCAAACCTGCTGCATACAGTTCAGACGGACAACTCTTTAATACTGCTTTCACATGAGTGTTTCATTCCTTCATTTTGGCACCACAAGACAGGTTTTGAACAGATTACAGAAGAGCTGCTGCACCCATAAGAATATGACTAAAGAAGTTTCTTATGGTAGAATTTTGCCAGTAGGCAGACTTTTCTAGTGTTGAAATGCTAATGGCCGGTTTAAAGTTGTATTGTTAAGCAAACATGTTTAGAGACAAGAATTACAAACTTCTGGACTATTAGGATAGTTGTCCAGGATTTGATATCACAGAAGATCTGGTTCAGTGTAATTGCATGACCAAATCCCCAAAATAAATCTGTGTTATAATCTGGTGCAATGCTGCTGCAATAAAGAACATGACTGATACTTACATAGCTGCTGGAATCCTGTCATCTGAAGACTGTCAAAGTCACTTTTTTTTTTTTTTTTTTTTTTTTAAAGTTATCAGTGACAAGACAAAGTCAATCTTGTCAGCAATACCCTACCCTGGGAAAAAAGTCAGAAGTTAAGCCTTGGCCTTGATACACTGATTTCTAGTCAAAGATGAGGAAAAAACAACAAAAACCCTATAAACACCAAAACGCACACATAAAACAAACCTCCTCTTCCTCTTTAAAAGAACTATGGGTCAGATACTTAAGTTAGCATAGCCATCTTCTGATGAAGAAGCTGCCAGAACTACAACAAAGACCTGAAAGCTACAGCATGAGGGAGCTGTTTCCACCTGGGACAGAAAGCATTCTTGCCTGTCTCCCCTCCACACAGTTTGCTGGAAAGCAGCCAAAAGTGTAATGTGTAGCTATTAGTGATATCACAGTTCACTGTATAGCACTTCTCAGCATATGAACACACACAAGTAGCTTTGAAGTCAGACTGTCCCACAATCAGTTCTGTATCACGGGTTTGAAAAAATGTTAATCTCTGAAATGGTAACAAACATGTCATTGCACAATTTTCTTTGCCTAATGAACTCAAATTCTACTCAGTACCTAAAGAGAGCAACTCTAGTTTTCCTTATTCCCACCTGCACAGGGGTCTCTATCAGTTTCTTTTTATTTATTTCCTAAGGAAATTTAAAAACTAGAATGAATTTAGTCTTTTTTAAAACTAGAAAGAAATTTTAATGCTTTTATATATATATATATATTTTATATATATTATATATATTATATATTTTATATATATATATATATTTTATATATATATTTATTTAAGTATATTGACCCCATCCCCTCTGTAGCCAAAAGGGAAATTCCTTTTTCTACACAAGTACTGTTTCTAAGCTCTGGTCCACATGATAAAGTTAAATCAAAGTAAGATGTTTTATGTCAACCTAACTATGTCTACACTAAGGACAAGGCTACATTGTCAGCAGCCACACTGACAGTGTAGAATCGATTATGCAAGTTTCATTGACCGTGTGGAAAGATGCACAAACTCAGAATGAGCCAGAAGACAGTTGAGTAAGAACTACTCAGCAAGAAGCGCAGACCTGATTTGATGGCATTTCCCATCAAATCAACGCTGTGGGGACCCTGCTACCATAGGAGTTAGGTAATCTGAGGGAGATACACAAAATACTTTAAATACCTTGCATAACTCTCTTCAACTGATGCTGTAATGGCACCATAGTGTAGATCAGATCTTACGCTCTGTACACACGAGAAACTTGTCCCGCAATAAGTTATTGCGGGACGAGGAAAGTGCTATAAATATAGCGCTTTCTCGTGTACACACGTGCTTCTTTCGCAAAGGAGCACCTGTCCCACCATGCACTGCCCACAGCCAGCCCCCTAGCCCAGCTGCAGGGCTTCCGGTGGCAGCGGGGGCTGCGTTGCCAGCCCCCGCTGTCATCCGAAGCCCCGAGGCTGAGCTGGGGGCTGGCCCGAACCAGCGAGGGTTCGAGCCAGCCCCCCAGCTCAGCTCCCCGGCTTCGGGTGCCAGCAGGTGCTCCGGCGCTTAAGCGCCGCAGCGCCTGCTGACACCCAAACCAGCTCGGGGTTTGGGGTGCCAGCAGAGCCTTTGCTGGGCCTCTGCCGCCACCCAAACCCCTGGACTGAGCTGGGGGGCCGGCTCCGGTTCGAGCCAAGTGCTTAAGCGCCGGAGCGCCTGCTGGCCCCCGAAGCCCGGGAGCTGAGGTGGGGGGCTGGCCCGAACCGGCATGGGCAGCCAGTTCGGGCCAGCCCCCTAGCTCAGTCCAGGGGACCTGCCAAACCGGGCAGCTCCCATAATACTCAATTTCACTGCTCTGCTAGAGCAGTGAAATTGACATATTTGACAGCTCCAATGTCCCAGAGTGGCCTCGATTGGCACTCTGGGACATTTCCGGAGGCTGTCAATTGCACAAAATGAGTACACACGAGCATTACCGCGGAATAACTGTTCCGCGGTAATGCTACCCTTCTCGTTTTGAGTGGTTTAACTGTTGCGCAGCAAGAGGGTGTTGCCGCACAACAGGGAAATTGATAGTGTGCGCACTACTGGCTTTATTGCGTGGTAATGAGTCTTACCGCGCAATAAAGTGATCGTGTGTACATAGCCTAAGATGCAGCTCCCACTAATGTAACTAAATAGAATCAACAACTTCCTCTCCACAGGAGATGTAGCACTTAACTCAATGTAGTTAGATCAATTCTGTGTCAGTGTGGACTAGAGCTTCACAAAAACCAGGAGCCATGTCACCATAGCGACCAGGGTTTGTATCCTGGCTCCTAGCTCTGTTGTGGAAATGCAGCAGAGGAGGTGCCCTCTGGCAACCAAAAATAAAATTGCTGGTGCCTCGCTGGGAGCCAATTTTGTTGAGCCCTGGTGTAGACATTGTGTTCCTTACATTGCCTGCTGCTGCCCTTCAAAAGCTGTCCCACAAAGCCCCACTCTGACAATTAGATCTTTGTAAGCACTTCTGGTGACGATGCACACCTTTTGACACGGTAAGTATAATGTGGACATGCAAAAGCAGGTTAATTCCTGTTGTGGCTTTAAGCAGACATAACTTAGGTCACCTTCAATTTTGTAGTCTAAACGTACCCCAAGCAAGCTCTTGATAGCCTGAAATCCACAACCACTGCAGTCCCTACTTAAATCAGATTTCTCACCATTCAGTGAGTTTTTAAGTCAGATTGCAAAACTGACTTCAGTAGTTAATGGAAGAGGTAAAGGGGGCATGGAAGAAAGACAGAGCAAGAGATCCACCATCATTGCAGTTAGGTTCAGAGTTGCACTCAGAAGGGTGACATGCCTTTTTGCTTGAGGTCTCCAATGCAATTTAAGACCTAGAGCAATGGTCTTCAACCCGAGTAATACCACCCCATTAGTGGGTATTTTGTGATCTTTGGTGGGCGCTACAAACAATTAATTTGACAACAGTGGCAATTTATAAAAAGTAACAATTTATGTAGGTGGGCAGTAAACTTACTGCAAATGTGAAAATATTGATTTACATTCTGCCAGTGTTATCCAGTGATTAGACAAGCCATAAAACCTGGAGTATTCAAATCCAGGTTGACAGTATATTGCTCTATTTCCATGGAAAGAAAGAGACTGGATTTTAATAGTCTACAGAGCCAAACACAAGTCACTCCCTCCCTCCTCCCCGCCCCCCCCCCCCCAGCAACCCCCTCTTCATTGGGGTGAAAAATAGATCATTTATTGATACAGTTGCAAGTTTAACTTGGTGTTTTCTACTACATTCTGTACTTTTCCTATAACAATAGGAGTCAAGCAGCTTTAACTTTACTCATATGCTCCAGAGCTAGGCTGAGGAAAAAAACTTGTGCTTCTAAACTTATGTAACAAAGTTAGCACCATATGCCAGTATTATTCAACTCCAAAATAAAGGCAAATGCCTTTGTTTATAAAGTTATTAGATTATAGAGCAGTGAAATTCAAACAAGATCAGAAATATTTCCAAATATTCACTAAAAAGCAGCAAGCAAAGCTCAATAGATACTCCTCAGTCAAAAGACGACACTCCTCCGCTCTCCTCAAAAAAGAGTGAATAATTGGCTGCCTAAATAAGTGTTCAAGGCTTTCTACAATGCCCTGCATAGGTACTTTTCTCTAAAGCCCTGCTGTCATCTTGTCTCCTCATTTTAGGAATAGAATACATAAAGTTAGTCTTCCAAATCCACGTGCAAATTGCCCCCTTGAGACAACACTTGAAAAATAAACAGATTACTAAATGTTATAGAATTTATGTTAGCAGCAGAACAAAGGTTGCACTTTCTCTGGAAAGAGAAACTTTAATTAGCTAAAAAAAGTATTGCTTTACGACATGAAGCAACAATTCATGTCTTGCTTGGTTGCTGCTGCACAGAGAGTTGTGGTCAGCCAGAGCTTCATGCCTGTGATTTCATGACTTGGAGTCAGAGATTCAGAAAACGTGAGCTGTAAGCCACTTTCTTCTTACATTGCTGTGCCACATGCAGACACAAGATTAATACATTTTTGTAAAAAGGTTAGTATAAAGACATCTGAAAAAAGAAAGCCATTCATGCCAAAAGTCAGCTACAATTCAAAGGGGTTGATTTTAAGAGCTTTGTAAGAGATCAGGTTTCTATCAGAAAGCTATTTTGTACAGTTTCTCTCATGAAGCTGCCTCCCAAGGCACTGGGATAAGATTTTTAAGATAGAGTCCACTATGTGTCTCCAACAACATAGGATCAGTTACCCTACAATTCCTTATCACTTGCTGGCAAAACGCTGTCTAAACAGTATATTTAACTCTTGGAAGCACTTCCAAAGCAGATTTGGGAGTCCAGTGACAAACACTAAAACACGTTAAGGTAGAGAGGAATGAACAGCACTGGGGTCATGAAACTGGGTGGGTGGGAGAAGAGGGAAAGTGGACATGGAGATATTCGTGGCTCTTGCAAAGCTCTGGAAATTGTAGTTTAAGATCAGACCAACACATAAAAAAAAGATAGCTTCACTGTATGTAGATGGAAGGACAGTTTAAGAGGACAGTGAAATCATTGGATGCAACTTAACTGGATCCATGCAGCAACCCACACATTTCAGGATACAGCTCTTCATAATCCTTTTTTAAAAAAGGTCTATTTCATTAGGGTAAACTAGTGGTCTGTTTCTCACATCTCAGATTAAAGTGTTCACCAACTTTGCAGACAAGATGACAAATGGTTAATATTCATTCTAGAATTCTACTAATACTTCAGATCTATAAGGATTTTACTCAGCTAGTACCAACAGGAACACCAGCTTTAAAATTTGTCATTAGATGACAATTCACTGGGATAAGACTTCAGGCGTATTTTAGTAGTATGGTTCAAGCCCCTATCTTGTCAGTTTTGGGAGGATATAATATAATGCCATCATCACAAACTGACATTTTAGCAGCCAGTAAATTAGCGCCAACTTAATGTCCCTTTAAGCTAGTTTATCGAAGAGTTTAAAATTAAGCTTGATATTTACCAAGTTAGTATAAAGAGTGATTTCTGGTCAGGTAGATTCAGCATAACTAAGATAACTAACAGCATAGTAAGATTGCGGGACACAGACTGCCTGTTCTCTGTAAAGCACATTATAATGAATATATTTTTCCCTTCTTGAAAGTGTCACTTTAACATGCTTGGATTTTGCCCTCAGTACTGCAAACTGAGGTCTCTGAGAAAACTACTGTGGAATCTTTGTTGTATCTTTATTCGAGGAATAGCTGTAAGCATCCAGAGCCACATGTTGAATGGACAGTTTCACTACATCCTCACAACACACCTGTAGGCTACAAAATACAAGGTAGGCTGGCCCTACTTATCACTAATATTTGAAAGCTTAATTTTATAAGTATATTGCAAACCCTTTTTGAAAAGGAGTGATTGCTTCTTATTGTATGTGGTAGTCTTTAAGAATGTCTGGTATTTCATCAGGATAGCCGCCTTTCCTATGATTAATGGCCCCTCAACTGACCAGCCTCCCAAATGAAATTATCTTTTGTAATTGAACTCATTTATACCTCAGTGGCTCCATATTTTTCAAGGACACTTTTTGATCCTATCTTCTGATGGGTACCACCTCAGGTATTACTCAATTTTTATTTCAGCAAATGCCAATCCCCTTGTGTTAGCAAAGGGTGGAACTTTGTGACAAGTTCAAAAACAAACAAAATCCAGGCAGCTAATTCCTTTTGAACTGAGGAAAAACTATGTAGGTCTTTTCTTTATTTTTATCTGAATTTCCTTTATTCTTTCATGTAGTTACCAAAAATGCCTTGAAAAGACCAGATTTAAGAGTACAAAGAGTGAAGCAATCCCACTAACAAGTATGCTTCAAAACAGAGAATCAACCCAGACACAGCTGTCACCTTGCACAGCTTTCTTCTGAGACTATGGATCCAAGCTCTCAGAGAAGCAAGCCATCAAGAATTGAAACCAATATCGCTTGCCTACATTAGTGAGGCTTTTGAAGCTAATATATACTGGACTCATGGTTGGGGGGGGGGGGTGTCTCATTTTATGTGTAGTGATTAAAGCCTGTCATTATCAAAAAAAGCACAACGTAAATTTGTGAATATCGGATCCTGGTTGGTCAGGTAACGCTCCTTACAACTCCAGAGTGCGTTCTGGATCTCTAGAATCATCTACTGCATTGTGCCTGTAAACCCCTGCATTGAGTAACGGTGGTTTCCTAACATGAAGCAACGCATTGTGAAACAAAATTAAGAGGATCTGCAAGATATTACTGCAGCTACAGTTTTTGTGGTTTCCTGGTCATAGTATCCAAATTCCAAAGGGGTAGCCGTGTTAGTCTATTGTAGAAAGACAACAGAGTCTTGTGGCACTTTTAAAGACTAACAGATTTAGTCTTTAAAAGTGCCACAAGACTCTGTTGTCTGGTCGTAGTATGGCATTGCCATTCTAGAACATACTGGTTTAACTGCATGTCAGTTAAGACTTGATCCTAGGTGTGTTGTGCCATAACAACAAGATTGTACAAACAGTTCTTGAAGGCCAACTAAGAAAACTGATACCAGTAAACAATATTGCAACACGTGCAAGAACTCAAGTCATTGCAACTCAGACTTTCCACAGTACCTGTTTACCTAGGCTAGATAGTAACTGGCTGAAGAGAAATCTTTGTTAACTGAAATAAAGACAACTGAATAGTCCAAAATTGAACAATCAGAGTGAGTAATACACAAGATAACTGATTTTTAAACTATACCGGCTGTCTTAGAACAATCTATAAGGCTGCTTTTACCATAGTAACAAAATTTCTCATATTAAGGAAATTTCTTCTTTACAGTAACACTAAAATTTAAAGTGACAATGATTTTTTTTTTTTAAGTTTAATATTCTTGAACTGTGTGATCATAATGCTTGTGATTTATTTAGAGTACATGGTATTACAATTTAGTACAGAGTTCAAATATAATACAAGTTATAAAATGCCACAGTTCTTCACATTTATGAAATACTTCAATAAAACTGCAGTACTCTAGCAAGACATTACCGATTACTTGTTTATAAGTCGACTGTACTTTTGCATGCTAGCAATCTTTTACAGAAGAGATAACTTAGTATTTTCAGAATTGTAAGTTACCTCCCTTTATGGGGGTTTTTAGAATATGCTAAATTTAGATTTGATATCAAGACCAAAAAAATTGCCGCAATTAGTCATGTCTGATCCTATTGCTTCTCAGAACATGAATGCATGCTTTCCAGAATCTAAATTAACTAAGGCGGGCTATTTTTCATTGCATCTCAAAGACATGCCCAGTAGAAAAATAGGTAGACATGTTCGTACACTTGTGAATTACTGCACCATGCATCTCCAAGGGCAATGACTCGCATCACAGGTTGCCCAGTAGAAAAATAGGTAGACATGTTCGTACACTTGTGAATTACTGTACCATGCATCTCCAAGGGCAATGACTCGCATCACAGGTGAAACTAGATTTCTAAGTCAACCAAGATCATTTTCAGAAATAATGAAATTCACTCTGCATCAAATGCAGAGAGTTTGAGGCTTGTTTTGAAATAGACATCTGTAAGAGGGTACACTCTGCACAAGGTACAATAAAGGAAGAAAAGCCTTGTGTAATAACCTGAATGCTGAGCTTGAGAGTTTTAATTATGAGATATTAAGAAAATAGATTACCAAGTTGAAATAAACACTGGTTCCTATATAAATCAAAGGCTTATTGTGACCAAGAATATATACACAACTAAGGCCTGGTCTACACTGCGGTGTTAAGTCAACGGGAGATGCGCAATTTGCGTGCTGCAGAACGCTCATCTCCCATTGACTTAGTTATTTTGGCTTACCGTGCCGTTTTCACTCGGCAATGCTCTCCTGTTAACGCAGTGTTACTCCACTTGGAGGGGTGGAGTTACTGCATCGACAGGAGAGCACTTCCAGGATCGACTGAATGGGTCTACACTGGCCACTCACTCAATCCCGCTGCGTCGATCCATGGGGATTGATGCAGAATTTTCAGCGTAGACACCACCTTAGTCACAATAAGCCATTGATTTGTGTAGGAATTAAACATGGGATCACCATCACGAGCTTTTATGCTCTACTTCAATAAAACCCAACAGTCTAAAAGTACAGCAATCCAAACCAGTTGATGATAGCAAACATTAACCTTGAAGCTATCTACTCCTGTAGATGAGAAGGGAGTAGCAAATACAAGGTGTGTGCTCTCTTCCTGGAATATCACCCACTACTCTACAAAAACCTGGGACTTGCATTCTGCCTTCCTATACATAAGACAATAGTAAACCAGCCCTTAACTATTTTATCCCTCATACTATATGCCACTGTAAATCAGAACAATCTATAGTCTGTCCTTCCTGCATTCCCTTCCCTGGTTCACTTAGGCCCATAAATGATAATGGGAGTTAGGCACGTAACTTATTTCAGAGCTTTTACAAACCCTAGTAGGTGGCCATCTGCATCCTCAAGTGCCTTCATAAAGCTATTCACTCAGCTTTAGGCCTGGTCTATACTTACCAAGAAATTCAGCAGCAGTCGATGAGAGTCATGCAAGCTAAGCAGTGTTCCTGTTGACACAGCGCTACGCTACTTGCCGAGGTGGTCTTAACAGATCGCTCATTAGCAACTTCCAGGTTTGATTGAGCACGTCTTTACTGATGCGCAATCAAACTCAAAAAATTAAAA
Source organism: Pelusios castaneus (assembly GCA_007922175.1). Lineage (NCBI taxonomy): Eukaryota > Metazoa > Chordata > Testudines > Pelomedusidae > Pelusios > Pelusios castaneus. Next base: position 4,462,192 of record ML685888.1, on the reverse strand, counting down.
AAAAGATCCTCCACTGTCAGCGGTGCCATCGACAGTGTAGATATACCCTTAGTCACAGCTTTTCCACCGACATTTATTTTGAGCAAGTTACTTCATCTTTGTCAGTTTCCTCACCTTCTAACTTAGGATATACTTCCCCAACTCATAGCTAGCTGCTTTGAGATTTTCAGATGGAAAATGCAGAATTCTTATTACATGCACATCTTGGAGACTGAGGAAAATTCAGCATGCTAGAACTCAAGTAACGTGCAAGCACATAGAATCCTTAAATCATGCATTTCCTGCTTTTTTGTTTTATTTGTTTCATAGCCATGCAAATTTAGGTAAGCATCCTAGTGATCTAAAATATGTAGAGCTAGTCTTCCTTACCTCAATGAAAGTCCTTTAAGATAGATTCCAAAGGGGTAGCCGTGTTAGTCTATTGTAGAAAGACAACAGAGTCCTGTAGCACTTTTAAAGACTAACAGATTTATTTATCGCATGAGCTTTCGTGGGA
>ML685888.1:4439818-4456696 GCA_007922175.1 Pelusios castaneus | reverse complement strand
AACCCCGAACCCGAGTCCCTCTGGCCCGGGCACTCTCCAGGCCCCCCAATCTCCATTGCCCGGCAGCTCCCTGCCCCCGGCTCACTGGCTGCAACGCCTCGACCCTCCCGGTCACCATCAGCTCCCGTTCCCCTACCCCCCAGTTCCCCATTAGCTTCCCAGCCCACCCAGTCCCCGTTCCCCGGCCCCCCAGTTTCCCATTGGCTCTCCAGCCCCCGTTCTCCCCCCCCAGTTTGCTATCGGTTTCCCGGCTTGCCCGTCCCCCATCAGCTCCCCAGACTGCCCAGCCTTCCCGGTCCCAGCTCCCCAGCACTCACCCGCCCGGCCCCCAAGCTTACGTGGCCAGAGAGCTGTAGGGGCGTCCGGCGTTGGGCTGGCCAGGAGGCTGCTCCCGCCCTGAACTTGCTCTTTCGGAGCATGCTCAGGGCGGGAGATTTGAAAACTCCCCAGCCCAGCTGGCTACCGCTGCTCCCAGCTGAGCAGCAGCCTGCCTGCAGGGCAGGGCAGAGCGGAACCTGCGTTCCGCCGTAGTTTTCTGGGTTCCTGGGCCCCGGAATAGATTCGGGGCTCAGGTTTTTCTACCCCGGGCCGGAGCCCTGCCAGCCCAACGACAACGACGCCTCTGCGCCACCCGAACCCCTAGACTGAGCTGGGGGGCCGGCTCCGCTTCGAGCCGGCCCCCCAGCTCAGCTCCCGGGCTTCAGGTGTCAGCAAGAGCCGCGGCGCTTAAGCGCCACAGCTCCTGCTGAGACCCGAACCCCTGGACTGAGCTGGGGGGCGGGCTCCGCTTTGAGCCAGCCCCCCAGCTCAGCTCCCGGGCTTCGGGTGTCAGCAAGAGCTGCGGCGCGCTTAAACGCCGCAGCTCCTGCTGAGACCCGAACCAGCTGGGGGAAGAATCTTTAACTATAATTAGCAGATCATTCTTCTGGGGTGTGAAAGCACACTAGAATGAGTTATCACTTCTGTTTCTTGCCTACTGTTTCCTCCCTCATGCCACAGAGGTTCAACTAAACTGGTTCCAATACCTGTTTCGCAAAGGTATGAATACCAGGGATCAACTGAAGCAAAGTCATTGGAGATTATGTATTAGCAGAACACTATAGAGTTTAGTATCTTAAAAATTTTGTTTCCTGTACCAGCATGCAAGTAATTTACTGCTCAGATCCTCAAAGATTCATTAACAGAGACAGGAATATCCGGTTTCCCCCTCCAGTTATGACTTGCACCACTGCTACTCAAAAAGGCTGCAGCTTAGCCTATTAGGTATACAAGAGTTTCTAGTGTTCGGGCATTTCAACTCCTTTACGCTAGTGTGTGTTACATCTGTCCCTACCACAAGAAGTCCTAATACTCCCACAATCTCTACCCTAGAAAATTCCAACGGGACAAAAATCCTATCCTAGAGCACATGAACTAATGCCAAATCACATCAGCAACTTGCTTCACTGAAAGAGAAGGCATCATCCACTAATTACGCCTACCCTCTTTCACAGAAATGCTTATATTCTGTGGACTTTCACCTCTCTCACCAATCCTGATCCAGTGACAACCTAATTAGAACCCGTCATGGACTAGCTCACGAAAGCTCATGCGATTAATAAATCTGTTAGTCTTTAAAAGTGCCACAAGACTCTGTTGTCTTAGCTCAGTTAAGGAAGTGACCCCACAATGGTAATAATTAATTACATGAATACTGAGTTAGGAGGGGAACCCTCACTTTAGTCTTTCCTTCACCTAATTCTGGGAGGAAAGCCTCTTTTTCCAGGAGGTACAGACTATATTGCACTGTACTTTTTCTATCAGGCCCCAAAGCTCATGATGATTATGGATAAGTTATAGTCAGAGTTTTAGAACACATCCATATCAGTTTAGTATTGCCTGTTACACAAACATTTATTTAAGTCATTGTAGTCATTTGCAGCAATTAATAAAAGTTATAGTCGACTCTAAAATATGCTTACCACTGTCAGATTTTTCTTTTTAAAAAAGGTCTAAAGTTTTTTTGCCTGCAAGGACATGCAGCCCCATTATTTACATCCAGCTGTGCATAGCTAGATGACAGCTGATATGTGGTGCCGAAGGGAATGACTATCATGTTTTCAGATATTCAGGGTCACACCCTTATGTAAAGTGAGAGATTTAATATTACTTGGGTTCTAAGCAAGTTACATTTATAAGCAAGTTTGTTACTAAAATTATTTCAACTTGTAACATTCTCTGTCTTTTCCATTTGAACCTTCTAACGGCCTCAGTTACATGTTAAGGCCAAGCAGATTTATTGCTAAATATTGGATGTTTACAAAAACTATAATAAAGATAATATCCCAGTATAGATTTGTTAGCAGCATTAACTTTCATTCCAAGACCATGCAGCCAGCTGCTACCAATCAATCTGCAGACACTAGCACACAGGATTTTTGAGTGTTGCACATCATTTAAGCACTGTAGTGTCATCCCATGGGAGTCAATTTGTGCACCTTTTCTGGCTAGCTGGAAGAGCCCAAGTAAATGGTTTTCAGCAGAATGGAATCCAGGAACTAGCACAACTTTAAAAGAGAAACTGCAGAACTGGAATTTATATGTAGATTCAACTCCGTTGCCTCAGGGTTAAACAGGGACTACAGATTTTTTTTTCCTCATTACAACAGGTGATTTGACATCACCTTCCTCTATATGCTATTCCCTAGCATTTGAATCTTAACATCTGTTTTGATTTGCTGTTACAGCCTGACCTGATCCTACGTCATACACTTCCCTGCATTTAATTTCCTCCCATTCTGTAAGTTCCCCATCTTCAAAGCATCTGACAAAGTGGGATTTTCTCTCACAAAAGCTCATGCGATAAATTTGTCAGTCTTTAAAAGTGCCACAGGACTCCCTGTTTGTTTAAGCTTAGTTTATACACTCCAGAACAGACATCTCTGAGAGGCACTCCAAGCCCCTAAAACATGGGATCCAGCTGATACTGGAAGACACCATTGCATATTCGTTTTCTAAAACACATGAACATAAAGACAAGCGAGACTACGGAAACAGGTGAGAAGATGGCTACGATATATTCACAGTATAGTACATTTCCCATACTTTTAAATAGGATACAATTACTATAGTACAGTCGTTCATTTTATGAATGATAGCAACATTTTATTCTTTAATCGCCTAACAGTACAAGCCCTCTCACCATTCTTCTGTCTATCTCAGCCCACCCTCCAAATATTGCTAGAGACAGACAATCAGTCACCTGTAGCTGCAGAAGTTGGTAGCAAGTCTAGTTACCTGATCAAAATGAAAAATTCCATATCAATTCTCCAGGCAAAGTCCAACGAAAAGAGAAGAGTCTTACACTCTTTGCCAGTATATCCAGTCTATGTGTTCATTCCGCCTTTGGTATCTACCACCACAGTATCAGTTATCACACTGGCATCAGTCCAATGACTGGGACCACCAGCTTGTGGCACAGTTAAGTGAGCATCTTTAGTCTCTAGTGACCTAGGCTGGATAAAACCTGGCAAAACATCTAAATTTGTTATTAACCTCTTGAACCACCCAGTCTTTCTATCTTAAGATCCAAGAAATGGATTTGTGTTTCTCCAGTTTAAGTTAACGTCCAGGCATTTTAAAGAATGCCCATGTGATTTAGCAGCCTAAGGCCCACAAAAAAATCAGTTAGGTACTTCGAAAATATTACTTGACAGTATGACACCTGGGTAACAGCTATTGCTCATTTACACTCTGGAAAGGTTTCCTCCACCATCCTAATTTTACTAGACTATATCTAGGTATATTTTTGCTACAATTTATTTTGATTTCTGCATAGTCAGGTATATTTAGTATTCACTTTTATAGTTAAACTACAAAACCCTTAGTATTCCAAGAGACAGTGCACCTACTTTAATAGTTTCTTCTCCATAAATATTTGATACAAGTCAGAACAGTTGTGCTGAATCCAAAATGAGTCAAGAGTTCATATGCAGTGTTAAAAATCCTGCACTCCCTGGTGCAGCAGAGAAAGTTGGAGGGGATATAGCAGGAAGAATGTCCCATTATTCATCGAGAGTTAGTGAAAGATATGCAATAAATTGTATTACAACTTCAGTCCTTTTGAGTCTGATATTTTCAACTGGAATACCTTAAACCTCTTCATAATGCAACTACTCTCCAGGGCTGGATTATAGCTGGGGGACTTTAGGGGCTGAATCCCCAGGCCCCGGCCAAAAGCATGGAGGGCCAGGCTCCAGCCCCTAAAACTATCCGGCACTGCCTTCACCCTGCTCAGCACCAGTTGGGCTGGAGTGCTGAGAACACTCCTGCCCTGCTGGGGGTGGGGTGGGCAGGGCCCTGGGGCCAAAAGTCAAGCTCTGCACTCCCACCCCACTCCTGGGCTGGTTGGTTTGCCCACGGGGGGAGAGCAGGGCAGACCAGAGCCTACTCACTCTGCCCCAGGAGCAGGGCTGGCCAGCTCACTGCACAGACTATGCTCTGATGTGGCCTTCCAGGACGCATGGCCTTGATGGGCTGCACCGGGGGTCGCGCCATGCGCCAGCCAGCCCCACCCCTGCACCCAGGGAGCGCACCCTTTGGCCCTAGAGTCCCCTTCCGCAGCAAAGACAGTAGGGGCCCCACAGGCGGCACAGCGGGGAGCAGCCCAGCACCCTCAGGCTGGTTAATCGGGCCCTGCTACTCTCCAAAAACATTTAGAATAATTCATTTTACTCTATATGATAACAGGGTCAAAGAGGTATATGAAAAACACTAAGATTGTATTAACATCTAGTATTTTGCTGTTTGGAAAATCCACATTCTGTCTTTGAGTTCAACCTATGTACCATAAACTGTACTGAAATCTTGACTGATAATGATGTTATTTGCTACATAGGTGGAGAGCCATGCACTATACTATTTGCACTTTGCTGTCTTATGCTAGAGTAATACTGTACTTACTGGATCACATAGTGTAGTGGGAAAGTCATGAGGCTACCCCAGTAGAGCAGGATGTTAAAAGCTATCCATATGGAAAGCATGTAACATTGACACAAACTGAAATCTAATGCCTCACATTTAAAAAGATATCACGTTCTTATAAGTGTCTAAGAAAGGGAAAGATGACAGATGTATGGCTGGGACACTAAGAACTAGATATAAACTAAGTGAAAGGAGAAGTGTCAGGTTAAAGATGTGACTGCATCTTTAATCCATTTTATAGTGTAAACAGCAGAGGAAAGTGTGATTTTACACATTGGGGGCTGTTTACTGCCTCAGCATAAGGTAAATTGACAGAGTGAGAGACTTTGGGATGATTCTCTAACACCGATGTATCCCAAATGCAGCATAAAGTTTGTCTCATGCAACAGATTTTTCCTCCCTATATAATTGCAGGCTGTGAATAAGATTTTTGAACTCCAAGCTTTTATTGCTGGAAAACTCAAGCATACTCCTATACATTTCTCAAATTGTAAGTGAGTAATACAATTAGACTTACTTTGTTTTTTTGCATTGTCCATAATACAAACAAACTAAGCATAAGCAAATCCCCTGAGTTTTGCTAGCTTGGAGTTGCAGGAAGACTCACTTTCACCCTTCAGAGAACAAGGCAGTCTAAAGATTCTTCCTCTAAATTTGATGAGCTTCTTTACATGCTTGGAAATACAAACATGGAGTCCTGTGGCACTCTTAAAATATTAAGAAAATTTTATTTGTCAAACTTTCATGGGTATAATCCCACTTCATCAGCAGAAGTGGGATTGATTACACCCAAGAAAATTTTATGCAATGGATAAATTTGTTAGTTTTAAAGCATGCCACAGGTTTTGTTTGATTTGCTGAAATAGGCCAACAGGGCTACCTCCCTGGAACTCATCTACATGCTTGAGTTACTCTGAATGTGCAATGGGGTTCTGTGTAACAGCACTAACCTGGAACAGGCTATAAGCTACATTTACTTTAAAGTTGTTTTAGAAAGATGGCCATGAGTATGGCAAGAAAGAACAAGCTAACAGTTTTACAGTTACCATGCCACTGAAATTCTGGAATTAGTCAGAGCATAAACTGTTTGATGATCCCCTAAATCAGGTGCTTCGGAAGACTATTACTGTCTCGTGAAGTTAGCTGTTGAGAAAGAGCCTCTGTCTCACGTCTCCAGAAATACAACCCCTTGTTAAAAGCTGTTTTTCTGCACAGAGGGGGAAAGAAAAGCCAGCGTGTGGGGAGGCAGTGACACAATATAGAAGCCAAGAAGGACTACTAAAAAGTTTGTGTTTCCATTACGGCTGAGCAAAGCATAATCTCATCACAGACTCAGCTGCTCATCTTCCCCGCCCAGTTTGCCTGAAAGCAGCAGCGCCAGCAGAGAGGCCCAGGTGCACTGGAGGGCCAGGGACGAAATTCAGCGTGCTCGCTCCTCACGGCGGCTCCTTCCTTGTTCTTACCTGCGATATCCCAGAGCTGAAGCCTCACCAGGGTCTTGCTGTCCCAGTTGATGACTTTGAGGGCGAAGTCCACCCCGATGGTGGCCCGGTAGTGCTGCGAGAAGAGCTGATGCACGTACCGCTTGATGATGCTGGTTTTACCCACGCCCAGCTCCCCAATCACCAGCACCTTGAAGAGATGCTCCCGGCACTCGGGCACCGCGGCGCCCCCGCCACCAGCCATCCTCCCCGCCCGCCGCGCCTGTTGCTCCCCGCGCTGGGCAAGAAGGGAGCCAGGAAGCTCGGCCCCAGCCACACGCAGGCAGCGCTTGCAAACTTTCTTGCGGACAACTTTCTTATCGCGCTTCTGCCCCGGCCTGGGAGGGAGGTATTGGGGGAAGCCTGGCAACCACCTGACCGAGTCACAGGACGCGGAAACCCGGCCCATTATAAAACCCTCGGGGGGGCGGGAGGAGGGTGAGTGGCAGCGGAGGAGGCGGAGCCCTGGTCCTGCCCCTCAGGCCCTTCCTCCCTCCGAGGCCCGCCTGCCTGTTGACCTGAGCTAGACTCAGCCACACCCAAGCTGGTGCCGGCAGCGCGGGAGTTCTGGGGGGAGCAGGAGGACGCGCCACGTGGTGCTCTTCTGCTGCAGATCCTGGGCGAGCTCTGCCCAGCCCTAGGGCGCCGGTCGGGGGGCCGTGAGGAAGGGGCAGGACCCGCGTGCCGACTTGCTGGGGGGGAGGGAGGATCAGGAGGGGCTGGAGCAGCGGGTGCCCCTACCCCTTTGGTGAGACGGTCAGGCTGGGGGCGCCCTGAGGGGGCTGGAGGCGCGCTAGCCCTCTGCAGAGGGGTGCGCAGGACCTTTGGGGGGGAAGTTCTGGGGGCTCCAGTGGTTAGCAGCAGCGGAGACATGCCAGGGCCTGTTCATAGCTCATCAGGAGGCCAATTTAGCTTCTGTCTTTCTTCCCCCGCAGCCAACACTGGAGGGAGCCAGCAGGGTGGCAGGGAAGATTTACAAGAGCAAGGTGGCAAAGCAAGCACTCGCTATAGCATTTTGTCCTCTTCCCACTTGACACATTCTGTGGTTGGCCCCAGACAGTTCTCCTTGGGTATGCCCATATTGGAGCCTTAGGTCGATTTAAGGAAGATTAAGTTGACCTACAGACTGCTGCGTCCACACTGAGCTTTTATTAAATCAACTTAAGCACTTTCTTAAGTTGACTTAATAACACCACCTCTGAAGGTCGATTTAATGCTTAAATTGACCTTATTAAGTCACCTTAATCCAGTGTAGCTGTGGAAAGCCCTTAATTCGACCTAATTGGCCTCCAGGGCCACCTTCATTGACCTAGGACCTGCCAGTGTGGATGCAGGCAGCCGACAGGAGTATTCAGTGTGAACTCTCTAAGTTGGTTTAACAAGGTCAGTTAACCTTGTTACGTCGACTTAACAGAGCCTCCAGTATAGACATGCAGCTGAGGGTGACCAGAGACCAGGAGTGAAAAATTGGAATAGGGGTTGGGGGGCAATAGATGCCTGTATAAGACAAAGCCTGAAATATTAGGACTGACCCTATAAAGTCAGGATCTGTAGTAATCATAAATCTTGCCCACAGGTGTCATGTGGCTTGTGGGCTGGGGATGGCCCACAAACTTCTTCCATCCGGCCAGTGACTGCACTCTTCAGGACCATACTCCCTATCATAAAGAGAAGGATTGTGGTCTCACATACCCAGCTCTCCACACTGCCACAAGAGTGTAGGCCCTAGTATTTCAATGTATGGTATGTGTGGCCCACTTGAAGGATGGTTAAGTCAAATCTGGCCCTCTGTAGCAAATGAGTTTGACACCCCTGATAACCTGGGAAGGAGGATCAGGCTATTTCCCCACTTCCCTTGACAAACTTATATCTCTTACTACCTGCTGTCAAGTTTTCTTTCATCTGATTTTTCTGGAGAACATTGTGACCAAGGGGTGTTAAGCATAGATAGATAGTTCTGGCTAGGTATAAAGGGAATTGGATTTGTATTAAGGAGTTTATGGGGACATCAGCTCATGGGAATCACACCACTTACAGCTATTAGTAAGCATAGGAGAAGTTACACTTCTCCAAAGGGACTCACACAATAGAAAAATAAGTGACATTCCCATTTATTGATTGTCCATTAAAATGCTTAATTTTCCCTTTGTGCAATAAAACATGTACTGTGAGTGTAAAACAGCTCTGTGTCATAACAATGCAGAAGGCAATGCTGATTGCATTTGGTTTACCATGGTTCACTTGTTTTAAAAAATGTATGTGCTGCCAAACAGTAAGTGAGGGGACACGTTGTTAGTGTCTGACATAAAATATGACAAGATCCTTCCTGAAGGACTTAACAGTCCACTGGGTAGAGACAGAATGGTGATGCATTAAGTAGAGCTGGAGGTGGGTGTGAGGAACACTTGGGTATCAAAACACAAGGAAAGAATTGATATTCTTGAGAGACAGATTTTATTTTATGCTTTTATTTTAGGTTTTCAGTCATTTGTCGTGCTACATGAACTTCCAGGATTTTCTTTTTAAAATCTGAATTATAGAATTATCAGATTGGATTGGTGATAGGAAGCATGTAAATGAAGATTAAGGCTGGTAGGCACACTGGAAAGCAAGTCTGTTGTGGGTGGCATGGCAGAAGGTATAGGTTCTCCTGTAAGAGAAAGACAAAAAAGGGCCTCGGGGTGAGTGGAGCGAGTAGCTTCAGGTATGCACTGTACTGTAGTAATAAGGACAGCCACACTCATACTGCACTTATCTTGCAGATTGTGGGATTGTTTTCTAAACAAGTAAACAAAAAATTAGACTTAATGCCTGTAACAATATCATCAAGCTTTCCTGTCTCAAATTCATGTATAATCTAATCAGCAGTTTAATGTAAAATGTACATAGATATATTTCTATAAGACTTTACAAGTCTATCAGGCCTGATTCTGCTCTCATGCTGGTTTTACACCTGTGTAATTTTATTGACTTTGGTGGTTCACAGTGATGTAAATGAGAAGAGAATCAGGCCCACATCAGGGCTATTGCCACCAGCCAATTAAGATTTTCATTTAGCTCAGTGGTGGAATTTCAGAGTACTTCATGTACTTTGAACATCAAGTGACCTGGTTTAAGTTTCATCTGACATTAATGTGCAGAGAAAAAATGAAAGTGGTCCTTCATCTGATGTGTAAGTGGTGATACCCAATACTGGTACAGAGTTCCTGAACCTCTGTTGCTGACAACTGACAATCACACACTAAACACAATGAAAGGGACAAAGTTACATGAAAGCTTTATAAAAACCTCTGTGCACATACTTGTGATTATTTTTTGGGGTGAGTGATGGACAAATGATAGTATGAACAGTGGATTCAGTCCATGAACCTGGCTGACATATAAAAGAGCGTGGTATGGAACAGACAAATACAACAGACCTTGACAAATCTACCTCACACTTAAGGGCCAGCCCAAAAACTGAGGAAGTGAAGTGGCCCCCATTTTTGGCAGCAGTGCAGAGTGCACAGGGCCCCTCCGCACCAAAAAACTGCCGTGACCCTTGCCCCTGTTGCTGAAAAAAGCTGCTGGCTGTGCTTTCATGGGCAGTAGGGAAGGGAGAGACAGCAGCAAATGTCAGTGCTACCAGCTCTCTTCTTGGGTCCAAGAGGCATTCACTTCCCTGGCTGCTTCGGCAGTCTTGGGCACCAAGGGCAAAATCTTGGGCAACCCAGCAATCTGGCATCCAGGGTTTGTCAAGACCTGGACTACAAAGAATCCACAGCACCTCAAACACAGAATCCCTGAAACTCCTGGTACACAGACAAATAAGCCAGGCAGAGAGTTGGCAGCAAGTGTAAAGAGGACCACACATATACACACGTACATGGTGTGAATGTAGCAACAGAAAAGTGAATGTAAAGCCTGCTGAAATACAATAAAGGTCTTTCAAGCAAGAGAGAATATGGCCACTTTTATATATGGGTTTAACATACAGTCAAATATAATGATCTTCCTTGTGTAGAAAAGGATACAAAAATAAAAAAATAACTTTTTGACCATATCCTTATCACCTTCCTGGTCTTCCTCCCCCAAGTCCTTTACAACTTCTTTCTAGAGATGCATTACCCTCATGACTTTCTTCATTCTTTCCTCATATTTATAGCAGTTATCCTATTAGGGGAAATAAACCATATCATGTGATTAAGTGAGCCATCACACAGCTCAGATAAAGAAATATGAATACAAATGTGCCAGAGAACTTGATAAGGACAGTTCAAGAACAAGTTTAATTAGGAGGAAAATTTTTTTTATAAAAGTCATGGTGTGTTCACAGTCAAGTCACAAACAGAAAAGGGCCAAATGTGACTAATACATTGTTCACAATTAATAGTTTGATAAGCTCTAATTACATTACAACATGCAAGAGAAATAGCAATGGATCTTGCTGGACAAATAATTTGCCTTAATTTCATTATTATTAATGTTATCTAAGTTGGCTGTAATCAGTGTAGAACAGCTTGGCAAAATTTGGATAGCAAAATTCCATCATTTTATGTAGTCCAATTACATTTCTGTCTCTACAGAGTGCAGCATAATCAACCATTCATGAGGTTACATGAAAGAGTATATAATCGCTCTCCACCTAGTGCGGGGGAGATAATGTTTGTATTCTGAGTTATGCTTTAGTGGCATGTGATCTTTTGAATGGAATTGTATTTTTCAGCCAGGTCTTCTGTGCCAGTTAAGTGTCAGTGAAAATCCCTTAGTGAATAAAGAACATTGGCATTACTGTAGAGTAATTAGCATTATACATTGTTTCCCTCAATTGCCTGCACCTAGGGAGTTGGATGGCATTGTGATCATGCCATTTTTTAACTAGCTCAGCTGCAGAGCTGCTTCTTCTTTAAAATCAGGTGCCAGTGTTGCATTCAATTAGAAATTCTAAAAACCATTTGTTTTTTCTTTTCAAACACTGGAAATTTCAAAAGAATTACTCCATGAATGAGGGGAGGAAATGAAAGCTTGACAAAATGATGCTGCGATAAACCCTGAAGGCTAAAGAATAGAATTTTTTTTTTAAAATAATCTTGATTTTCTTCTACTGCTCCGAGCTGATGATGGCCTACTCATCCAACCAGGGTATTGTGCTGAATCACATGCTCGTCAAGTTTCAGATTGAAGGTAATAGATAGTGTCAAAGGAGGTTGAGTCTAAGTAGGGGTCTCACTCTTTTCCTGGCCATCTGCTGGGGACATTAGATTTTTTTAAACTGTAAATAGCTAAAGACCATTCAACCATGAATACAAACGTTGAATAAAATAAAATTACCATAAAATATAATGGTACTGTTTTCTTGTGTATTTTCTCTATGTTTTCTTGTGTATCTCTGCAAAACTTTCTTCCAATCTTTCCCCCCACAAGTTTGTCTTTTCTTCCCTCCATCATTGTCTTATCTTCCTTCTGTCTTCTCCATACTGATAATATTCATTTTTCTCTTTCCCAAATAGTTTGTCTTATCCTCTTCCTACCCTTTGTTTCCCATATTCTTTCTTCTTCTGTCTACTCTCTGTCTCTCCATCACTACTTAGGTCTTCCATTCTTCTCCCTGAGTCCTCCCTTTCCAATCATCATCCCTTTATTCTTTCCTTTTTGTTCCTCATTCCCTGATCACGCTCTTCCTTTCCCAGTTCCAAAGGGGTAGCTGTGTTAGTCTAGTTCAGCAAAACAAACAAGGAGTCCTGTGGCACTTTTAAAAACTAACACATTTATTTATCACATGAGCTTTCATGGGAGAAAATCCCACTTTGTCAGTCTGACTCCTTGTTTGTTTTCCTTTATCCAAATTGCAGTGAGAAGGGGACAGAGAGTTCAGCCAACCTGGAGAGGAAAACTGCCATAGGCAACCTGTCTTCTTCCACAAGACTTCTTCTCTCCCTTGTAATTGCACTGAGAGTGAAATCCATAACCAGTGCTTGGCCTGAGTAGCTTGACAAACCATTGGTCAAGAGCTGCTGTGTGGAAGCTAGTTCAATCCAATCACTGAATTCATCTCCATTTATTTTTACACAATCCCCCATCCCCTCCAATCAGTATCTCCCCTGTGCTGTTAGACGCAGTATTTTCTATCAGTCTGTGAAAACAAAAGCTGGGTGGAGTAAAGTGGAATCAATATAGTAGCCAAGACAGATAAATGCGGCTAGCAGCAGGCCTGATGATAGGCAGTCAGACTGCTTAGGCCTCAATAAGGCCTAGTTCTAGGAACAAATAAGTATGGCTATGTCTACACTCGCTAAAATTAGTTCCAATTTGTTAGTTCGAACTAACTATTTTGAACTAATTTTAGTTAGTTCGAATTAGCGATCCCCATTCATTTCAATGGCCAGTTAGTTCGAACTAAGAAATTAGTTCAAATTAACATGGCCACATTGGCTAATTCAAACTAGTTAGTTCAAATTAAAGCCTTACTTCAAATACCCTATTTGAATTTATTAGTTCGAATTAAGGAAGCCCTTAATTCGAACTAACTAAAGCCTAGTGTAGCCAAGGAGCCAATTAAGCCTCCTTAATTTGAACTAACTTGCCAGTGTAGACATAGCCTATGTGCTTAAGTTTGTGCATGGCACACACTCCTGTCTCCTTCAATGGGATTACTCATATGCATAAAACTAAAATTGTGCATACATATTAGTAGAGCCCTGCATGGATACACAACCTGTATCTGCATCCAATCTGGGATACAAAGTGGATATCTGTGGATTTGCAGGGTTGGCACCTTGCTTTCTATAACGCCACACAAAATACATCCTAGGATCACTAAATGCACAGATTAAAAGGCATAATATATACTTATTTCCTGCCTACAGATGTGCCATTTTTATTTACACTTCATAGGTGCAACTGAAAATATGGATGTTATCTCGACTCCAATTTTATCAAACTTAGTTCAGATGCCTGGAGACATTAAACAGAGTAATAATGGTATATTGGTGTGTCCAGAAAAATAAAATGCAAAGATTCTCCATGCTAGAAAATATAAAACAGTTACTCTTTGATCGTCAAAATAGTTAAACATAGAAAATGTGGTAGAACCAGGCATATATCAAGGCATGACAGATGAAAGGGTCTGCTTCAAAGAAGAACAGAAACAAACTTAGAGGAAGTTACATTGCTTTCAATCACTATACAATTCCAGCAGTAGTGTGAAAAGACTCCTGCTGATTAATTTTTGCGTAGAGTATGGAATGTTTCCCTGCAGACTGATTTATGACCAATTTATGAGGGGAAATGGCATCTGTATCAAAGCTTTTGTTGCCTTTTTTATGTGGTGATTGAGCTTACTTGCTCCCAGATTCTCATGGCTCTTATTAATCACAGAAACATTAAAGCAGGCACATATCTCTGTAAAAAACTGCATTGCCACCTTTGCCCACATACCTGCACAGAAGACACCATCAAGCCAGCTACTCCTCAAGGGCTCATTCACCTGCTTGTCCACCAATGTGATTTATGCCATCATGTGCCAGAAATGCCCCCGTGCCTTAAATATTGGACAAACAGGACAGTCTCTGCACTAAAGAATAAATGGACATAAATAAATAAATCTTACATCAGAAATCACAACACTCAAAAACCAATAGGGGAACACTTCAATTTCTCTGCTCACTCCATTGATGACTTGTTAATAGCGGAGCTCAAACAAATGAATAACTAATAGCAGATTCAAAGAGAAACTGCAGAACTGGAATTTATATGTAAATTCGATTCTGTTTCCTTAGGGTTAAACAAGGACTATGGATTTTTTTTCCTCATTACAACAAGTGATGTGACCTCACCTTCCTCAATATGCTGTTCCCTAGTGTTTGAATCTTAACAACAGCTCTGATTTGCTGTTACAGCCTGACCTGATCCTATGACTTACACTTCCCTGCATTTATTTTCCTCTCATTCTGTAAGCTACCCATCTTTAAAGCATCTGACGAAGTGGGATTTTCTCCCATGAAAGCTCATGCAATAAATAGCTTGACAAATAAATGAGCTTGATAAATTTATGGAGGGGATGGTATGATTAGCTTATTTTGGAAATTGACTGATATTTGGCTATGTGTGGTGGATATACAAGTGGCCTAAGAAGGAAGGATACATGGGGTGGGTTCTGAGTTATTACAGAGAATTGTTTCTTGGGTAACTGGCTGTTGAGACTTGCCCACGTGCTCAGGGTTTAACTGATGACCATATTTGGGGTTGGGAAGGAATTTCCCCCCAGGGCTGATTGGCCTGGGCTCTGGGGGTTTTTTCGCCTTCCTCTGTAGCACAGGGCATGGCTCACCTTCCGGTGAATTCTCTATATCTTAAAGTCCTTAAATCATGATTTAAGGAGGTAAATAACTCAGTCATAGGTTGGTGGACTTTTGCTGGAGTGGGTGGGTGAGGTCTTGAGGCCTGCATTTTGCAGGAGGTCAGACTGGATGATCGTACTGGTCCCTTCTGACCTTAAAGTCTCTGAGTCTATGAGTCTAAATACATGTGTTAGTTTTTAAAAGGGCAACAGGACTCCCTGTTTGTTTTGCTGAACTAGACTAACATGGCTACCCCATTGGAACTTATTAATCACAGGCATTCTTTGCTGGGCCAATTTCATTATGATGTCTGTTCTTCTTTTGAAAGTACTCTCTGCTGTCTTTGCAATAATCATGGTAGGTGGGTGAATTTACTGTTGACTGAGGGTGAGAGAGTGTGAAGCATAAAGTACTCCCACCTTGTTCCCTGACTTGAATGTCAGTTCTCTGGTTCAGAGCTAGGCAGTATAATGAAATAAGAGAGTAAATAAGAAAAGGGGCATCATTTGAACCCTTTATCTGCAAGTCCATAAACTCTAGCTACTAGAACAGCTGTATTCAACCCATCCAGTTCGCTGGAAGTAAAGGCAGATCAGGAAAAGAGAAAGAGCTTCATAGTCGTTCTCCACCTGTAATTTCTATTTTATGGTTGAAACTGAAAAAATCCAAACCCATCTCCCTTCATCATCATCATCATGCTGGAGTAGATAAAGATTAAAACACTGAATGTCAGGAAGATGCTGGAGATTTACAATATCACACTCATTTTAGAAAGCCAATCAAAAGATGGATAACATTCTTTTATAGAAAATGTTATATTGTGAGACAATCTCAGACAATAAATGTACTAACTCTGTACCACATTCTGTCTACAGATACAGAAATAAGACTGAAATAAGATAAGAACTATTCAGTTACAAAATGGCACAATTTCTCTCATGAAGAGGCCAGATTACAATATATCAGAATTAGAAAATATCTCCTAAAAAGTTTGATTTCTAAGAAACCACATGTCAGTTCTATGGCTCACAGGTATTTATACCTGGTCCAAATCTGCAACCCTAGCTTAATGTGAGTGTGTGTGACAGTATCACCCCCCATATTAACTAGTCCACCCCAACTCAAAATAGCAAAATT
Source organism: Pelusios castaneus (assembly GCA_007922175.1). Classification (NCBI taxonomy): domain Eukaryota; kingdom Metazoa; phylum Chordata; order Testudines; family Pelomedusidae; genus Pelusios; species Pelusios castaneus. Next base: position 4,440,798 of record ML685888.1, on the reverse strand, counting down.
ACCATGCTGACTTTTAATCAGTAAAAAGTCATTACACTGGGAAATAACTGAAAATGGTATCATATATTATAATTCACAGAGTCAAAACAAAAAATAAACAAAAAACCCACAGAAACAAATGAATTCCCTGTCCAGCATGTGCTTAACTGTATGCACTCTGAGTCAGACCAACCCCTTCCATCAGAATACTCATGTGCATAATGGTAATCACATACCCTCCTTTCTGCAGTGCAACATGTAATATAAAGCAATCACACATCACGACCAAAAAGATACCTAAGCACATATATTTAAACAGGGAAAACATACTTTTTTCCTGCCTATAGATATGCACTATTGTTATTTGCTCTTCATATTTGCACCTGAAAATATGGATGCTGGCTCTACTCCAACTGCACCAAATATAGCTTAGCTGCCGGGAGATACTAAGTCACTAAGTAGAATGGTAACAAATATACGTTGGCCTAGCATCACAATTCTTCCCACTAGGAAAGATAATAATCATTGTTCGAGCATCAAAATAATGAACATAGTAAATCCTGCATGCCCTCAACTATAAATGTATATAATATCTGTAATCAGTATATATCCGTAATCAAAATAAGTGTCCCTACAAAAATGTTCTGCAATACATTCTTCTCTAGTACTAGTAATTTAGACCGCCACACATAATTAACTATTATTATCATCATTATAATTTATCTGTGTTACCATAATTTCTAGGCGCTCCAGTCATGGACCAGTACTGAACTTTCCTAAGTGCTGTTCCATTACAGAACAAGACAGTCTTGCCCCCAAGGAGCTTACAATCTAAGTATGAGACAAGCAACAACAGATGAATACAGAGAGAGGAGTACAAGAAAGCAAAGAGACAATAAGGTGAGCCTGGTAGCAATGTTCCCTCTAAGGTTTGGCGGCTTGTGTGCAAAATTTTCAAGCCGTGTGCAAAACTTTTTCTGAATAAAATTTTTGTGTAAACT
>ML685888.1:4424258-4434818 GCA_007922175.1 Pelusios castaneus | reverse complement strand
TTAACAAATCGACTAAGGTGTTAAGTCGATGAAAGGAGTGGTAGTTAAGTCAACTTAAGGAAGTGCTTAAGTCGACTTAATGAAAGCCAGGCATGGATGTGGCTTTGTTTAGGTCGACTTAATCAGATTTACAATGACCAGAATACTGGTTCTCAGCACTCTACCAACACAAGTCGTTATGGAACATGTATGAACTAAGATGTCTCAGAAACTCAGAACTTTCCCAAATTTTAGCAGTTTAGTATGAAGATTATAAAAGGCATGCCCACACCACCAGGGCAACCCTCCTGCCAATTTTCAAGTTCCTTTTCAAAGACATTGTGGTGTTAGAGCTTCTCAATGAAAAAGAAGGGCATTGCCTACCTCAACAGCATGTGATATGGTGTGTCTGGTGGGATCACCTGGATGTATCTTTCCTGATCAATCTTCTGCAGTCACAGGGACCTGGGGCACTGGTAGCTATTCAGTCTCTTCTGATCTGTGCTAAGTGGTACACAACATTTTAGTTTCCTGAGGACTGAAATACTTTAGTCCAACTAAAGTCATTGGGCTTGCTATAGGGGTAACTGGGTGAGATACAATAACCTGTGATATACAGGAGATCAGACTAGATGGTCTATGTTCTCTTCTGGCCTCAAAATCTATGAAATCTATAAAACTATGATCCTTTCCTTTCTGTTGTCTGTAGAGAATTTGGATCTGGTGAGGGATCCCTTCTCTGTTAGTTAGTTCCAAATTCCCACACCTTGCCTTGGGGTGAAGGACCCTTCTAAAGCCTTGGGGGAAACATGGATTTACCCTTGAAATCATGCCATCTTTATCAGTCATTGACCAGTTCTTAGTGTCCCTCCAGCATTAGTCCTTCAGTGACCAGTCAGTGCACCTTCTTTCCTTCAAGCTCTGGCTAATTATTGCCTGTGATATAAGTTCATGGTGACCACACAGACGAGCTCTACCTCGGGCCTGCTCATCTGCTTTGAGCTCAGACTCTCCATCTGCTGTGTCCCTTGCGTGTGCTGTCTCCAGGACTCCAGCAGCCTGTGCAGTCTTTTCTTGAATCTTAATCCCATCTCAAATCCATCCAAAGAGAACTGGCAGCAGCGAGGAGTGGGGTCTCGTGCCAGCTTCTCTTGTCCACCCTTCCCTTCATCCTCCTCAGAAGACAAGGCCAGACTCCAAAATGGTGCTGTTGATCTGTGGAGTGGTGACTCTACAGTGGGTATTTATCCTTCCTCCCTAATTTTAATTTATGTGTTTATTTATAATAATAATTATTTAATATGTATACACAGTCATGGGCTGCTCCCTCCCACGGGCCTGCAGACGGGGAAAGTCTGAGGGCACAAACCAGGAGGATATCTCCACAACCCACAGAATCAGTGACCCGCCCTTAGGGTTCGGGATAACATGGCCTCGCGGCCAGAGTCTATGCACTCCCTAGCATCAGGGCAGCACGGCCTTGCGGCCAGAGTCTATGCACTCCCTGGCGTCAGGGCAGCACGGCCTTGCAGCCAGAGTCTATTATGGGGGCACCAGCTCCAGTGATCGACTACCCTGGGTAGGGGGGCTCGGGCCCACCCACTCCACCAAGCCCCAGCCCAGGGCCCTATCAGTGTCAGGGGTACAGCACCATGCCAGTGGGAATCCACACTGCAACACACTGGCCTGAGGGCACACCACACATGACTCCCCACTTCTAGGACCCCTGGGCCGCTTCCTACCCAAGTTATCGGTGGTCTGTCCCTGGAGCTCCAATCTAACTCCTCCTGTAGCTGTTACTCCTCTTCGGGGTTGTCGGGGGCTGTGAGTTCCTGGGCCTCTGGACAGTCTTCCAGCAATGACAGCTCACTTCCACAGTTGACAGATCCACGCCTGCTCTGTAACAGGGGCTGGTGCAACTCCTCTGCAGGACCTCCTAGCAGGTGTCCTTCCTCCATGCTGGCTTGCCCAGAGTGAACTGAGCAGCTCCCTTTTATAGGGGAACAGCAGGCTGAGCATGCCCAGCAGGGCTTAAGGGGCAGGGCTTTGTCTACCCATAGAGTCTGCTGGGTTCCTGCAGTGTGGGGTGTGACTGCCCCATCACACACACAAATATCATTGGAAGTATGACCTTCTAGCTCCTGTGTTACTTAGCAATAAGGCAGTTAAACAGATACAAGCTATCTCTGGCTGAAATGCACATTTATTCTCTGAACCGCTTTATAATCTAGGGAGAACTCACTGCCTACACATTTTTAAGCACTCTGAACATAATAGAGAGTGATGGGGTGGTTCTAGGCAGCAGTTCTGGCAACATAAAAGGTTTATTTAATATTCAGGATGCACATTCCTAAAACCTTGAGGTACGTTTTAAAATGTCCATGTCTCACTGCAGATTTTATTTTTAAGGTTATGACTCATGTCCTGTTTTCTGATTCCACAAATGGTAAATGTTTGTGATTAAACTAATAAACATGAAACAAAAACTAAAAAGACCAAAACCAAAGAATAAAGAACTACAGAGAGATTTCCCATTTTACTTAGAGCTTCCTAATTTGCTACGGTTAACTGTATTTCTCATTTCACAGAATCACAGGGCTGGAAGGGACCTCATGAGGTCATCTAGTCCAACGCCCTGCTAAAAAGCAGGACCACTCCCACTAAATCATCCCAGCCAGGGTTTTGTCCAACCGAACCTTAAATATCTCCAAAGATGAAGATTCCACCACCTCCCTAACTAACCCATTCCAATGCTTCACCACCCTCCTAGTGAGAAAGTTTTCCCTAATATCCAACCTCGACCTACCCAGCTGTAGTTTGAAACCATTGCTCCTTGTTCTGTCCTTTGTTACCGCTGAGAGCAGCCTAGCTCCCTCCTCTTTGGAGCACCCCTTAAAGTAGCTGAAGGTTGCTATCAAATCCCCCCTCAGTCTTCTCTTCTGCGCACTAAATAAGCCTACTTCCTTCAGTCTCTCGTCGTAAGTCATGTGCCCCAGCCTCCTAATCATTTTTGTTGTCCTTCGCTGGACTCTTTCTAATTTGTCCACATCTTTTCTGTAGTGGTGAGCCCAAAACTGGACACAGTATTCCAGATGTGGCCTCACCAGTGCTGAATAGAGGGGAATTATCACATCCCTCGATCTGCTGGCAACACTCCTACTGATTCAGCCCAATATGCCATTGGCCTTTTTTGGCAACAAGGGCACACTGTTGGCTCATATCCAGCTTCCCATCCACCAGAACCCCCAGATCCTTTTCTATAGTGCTGCTACTTAGCCGATCGGTCCCCAACCTGTAGCAGTGCGTGGGATTTTTCCGTCCTAAGTGCAGGACTTTGCACTTGTCCTTGTTGAACTTCATAAGGTTTCTTTTGGCCCAGTTTTCCAATTTGTCTAAGTCTCCCTGGATCCTGTCCCTTCCCTCCAGTGTGTCTACCATTCCCACCAGCTTGGTGTCATCTGCGAACTTACTAAGCACGCAGCCTATCCCATCATCGAGATCATTAATGAAGGTGTTGAACAGAACCGGCCCCAGGACCGACCCCTGGGGCACTCCACTCGTTACTGGTTGCCAACTTGACATTGAGCCATTGACTCCTACCTGCTGAGCCCTGTGATCTAGCCAGTTTTGTACCCATCTTACGGTCCACTCATCCAACCCATACTTCCTTAACTTGCTGACGAGAATGCTGTGGGAAACCGTATCAAAAGCCTTGCTAAAGTCAAGGTATACCACATCAACGGCTCTTCCCGCATCCACAAATTCAGTCATCTCATCATAGAAGAAAATCAGGTTGGTCAGGCACAATTTGCCCTTGGTGAATCCATGTTGACTGTTCCTGATCACTCTATTTTGCTCTAAGTGTTTCAGGATGGATTGTTTGAGGACCTGCTCCATGATTTTTCCAGTGATTGAGGTGAGGCTGACCAGTCTGTAGTTCCCTGGATCCTCCTTTTTCCCTTTCTTGAAGATAGGTACTATATTTGCCTTTTTCCAGTCCTCCGGGACCTCTCCCGTTCGCCACGAGTTTTCAAAGATAAAGGCCATCGGCTCTGCAATCACTTCGGCCAACTCCCTCAGCACTCTCGGATGCAGTTCATCCGGCCCCATAGACTTGTGCATAGCCAATGTCTTTAAGTAGTCCCTAACCTGACCTCCCATCCCCGAGGGCTGCTCTTCTTTTCTCCATTCTGCGTTACCCAGCGTAGTAGCCTGGGAACTGACCCTCCCTGTGAAGACTGAAGTAAAAAAAGCATTGAGTACTTCAGCCTTTTTCGCATCATCCACCACGAGGATACCTGCCTGATTCAGTAAGGGACCCACACCATCCCTGATCCTCTTCTTGTTACTGACATATTTGTAGAACCCCTTTCTATTATCCTTCACATCCCTTGCTAGCTGCAACTCCAATTGCCCTTTGGCCTTTCTGATTTTATCCCTGCAGTCCCAAGCAATATCTTTATACACCTCCCTTGTCACCTGTCCAAGTTTCCACTTCTTGTAAGCTTCCCTTTCATGTTTCACCTCATCGCAGAGTTCTCTGCTAAGCCACGTTGGGCGCCTTCCACATTTGCTGTTCTTTCTGCACATTGGAATGGTATCTTCCTGTGCCTTTAAACAGGGTTTCTTTAAAATACAGCCAGCTCTCCTGGATGCCTTTCCCCTTCAGATCAGCCTCCCAAGGGATCCTGCCCATCAGTTCCCTAAGGGAGCCAAAATCTGCTTTTCTGAAGTCCGGGTGTGTGTTCTGCTTCTTTCCTTCCTTCCATTGATCAGGATCCTGAACTCTACCATCTCATGGTCACTGCTGCCCAGGTTGCCATTCACTTCGACTTTCCCAATCAATTCTTCTCTGTTTGTGAGCAGCAGGTCTAGAGGTGCAAGGCCCCTAGTTGGTTCCTCCAACATTTGTACCAGGAAGTTGTCCTCAACACTCTCCAGAAACTTCCTGGATTGCCTGTGCACTGCTGTATTGCTCTCCCAGTAGATGTCACTAACTTTGTTCAGACTCCTTCAAGGTACATATCTTTGACCTTTTCTGGAACTGGAATTCCAATCAGCAAGGCCAAAATGCTTAGAATGGGAAATATTGCTGTTTGGGTAATTTTCCAGAAGTCTTTTTGGTCAAGTTGCTTTACTGACTAAAGATCCTGACCCTGCAAAGACTTAGACTCTTGCTTAGTTTTATGCACTGTGATTTCAGTGGAGGGCCAGAATAATGTGGGCACTATAGGGGCTGGAGACCGAGGCCTCAGCCTGACAGGGGTCCCCAGGTTATAGCCCCTATGGCCCCTGCCATATCTAGCCCCACTAAGCCCCTACAGTGCTGGGGGGGGGAGGGCAGCACCCTGCTGGCACTGGGGGGTGTGGGTCCCTGGGCCAGAGACACTCCTGCTTCTCCCTGGGCTGGCTGGCCAGAATTGCTTGGTCTGCTCCATTCCAAGGCTAGGGACAGCTGGTGCTCAATATGGCCTCTGGTGCAGTCCTCTCCTTTGTCCCCCTTTGTGAAGTCAACAGAGTTAAAGCAGAACTGACTTTGACTGATTAGGAGTTATTAGTATTCAAAACTCTTTCATACAAATACACGGGGCTTCTGTTGAATTACATACCTGAGCCTTAGTGCCCTGCTTCCTGATGAATAATTTGTGATGTCTTATAATCTTTTTGCTGGCTTTCTGTCTTATCATAACAGCATTGGTGACATAAGAATTCTTTCACTTGCAACTGTTTTGTATTTTGTGAGTATGGTCTATTTATTTCAGACTTCTTGTGCCAGGCTTTATAGTTTGTCATGATACATAATTCAAATGCAATTAACTCAATGTAGACAGCTCACAGAACAGACAAGTTAGCAGCCTCTATATAAGATTTTGGTTTTCTTTAAGATTTCAAATAGATATATGTGTTGGAGCTTAGTAGGGGTGGGTAATTAATCATGAGGAGGAGGCAGCAATTACATTTTTAGTCAAGAAATTTGGAAGATGCTAAATGATTTCCTACAATTTTTGGCATGAGGAAGGGAGCTATCATTCAAGGCTATTGGCGCACACCATAATTGAGTTTGCTGGTGTAGCTTGGAGATGCCAGTTTAACTTGGCAGGATGGTGAGTTCCAAAATGGAACCAAACAAAAGCATGAATACAAACTCAATTATGACAGACTTTAAAGAAAAAAGATCTAAGACAAGGTACATATTTGTGTTTTTTTTCAGATGTTAGCACTGGAAAGATAAAAAGGCATATAATAAAGAGAATCTAGCCTTCATAAGACAGGGAAGTCAGTGCTAATGAGAAGACTTCAAATAAAATTAGCCAGAATCAGAAAACTCAGAAAACAGTGCCAGATTCACAACAAAGATAGAGAGACAATGAGAAGCTATCCTTGAAATAGATTCCTTAAAGGAAGTGAAGTGTTTACAACCTCTCTCTTGCCATCACTCCCAAACCATCTCATTTTAGGAAACATGACAGAATGTAGTAGACAGGCCATTAGCCTAACACTCAGCAATTCTCTTTGGGGGTGGTCTTCTCGATTTGCCACTGATATATGAACTTGGGCAAGTTATCTCATCTCTCTATGTCGCAGTTTTGCTATCTATAAATTGGGATATTGATACCTACTTTCCTTTGCTTATAATTATTATTTTATATAGTGACCTGATATCCCAGAATCCCTTGTGCCCACCTCCCAAATCTTCTTGCAGCTTTCCAGGAAAACAAAGGAAAAATGATGTGATCTATAATAATTTATGTTTATTAATTTTCTTTTTTCCCCTCTTTCACTTAATTTTTCTTCCTTCTTCCTATATCTGGAGTCTGCCAAGGAACTAATTTACGAGCTTTAAATATGGACTTCTGTAAATAGATCTTTTAGATATTCTATTTACTTTAATATTTCAGATCACAAACAGTACTACATCCCTCCTTTGCTACAATTAATCTATCTTTTCATATATAGCTAGACCAGCCACCATATGTCCAGAATCCTATAGTTAGGGCCTAATCACTTACCCTGTAAAGGCTGGTGCTAATCTCAGCAGTCACTTTTAAAAGGTGACGAGTTTGGATTGGCTTGTTTAGTCTAGGAATACAAAGGCTGAGAGGACACATCATGGTTCTCTATAAATATATTAGGTGAGTAAGTATCAGGGAGTATGAAGAGCTGTTAAAGGACAATGTTGGCACAAGAACAAATCGGTGTAAACTGGTCATGAACAAATTCAAGCTGAGAATTAAAAGAAGATTTCTAATCACCAGTGAGGTGAGGTTCTGGAAAACCCTCCCAGTAGAAATTGTGGGAACCAAGAACTAAATTAGTTTTAAGAGACAGCTGGACAAATTTATGAGTGCAGTTGTATTAAGGGGTTTCTCAGGGTAGAGGGAAGGGCTCAACATCCTTGGGTTTCACTTCTAGTTAATGTCTTATGTTCCTAAAACCCATGTTTCAGAGTTTCAGCCTGTCAGGAAAGGATTCTTCCCTTCCTCCCCTGACAAAGTATTCTGGGAGTGTTTTTTGTTTGTTTGTTTTTGTTTTAAAACCTCTTTCCTCTGAAGCATCAGAGATGGCCAGAACTGGAGATGGGACATTGGACAGGGGAGGGAAAGGGCTCTGAGTTGGCATAAAGCATCCTCCCCCTCAGGTGCTTGGCTAGCTGGTTCTTGCTCACATGTGCATGGTCTAATTGAACACCTTATGGGGGGTTGGAAAAGAATTTTTTCCCTGTATCAGACTGGCAGTAACCTGGGGAGTTTAGCTGCCATCCTCTGCAACATGGGTGTGGGTCACTTGGAAGGACTATCTGGATATATCTCTCACTTATTTCCCTGCCACTGCAGGGGCCTCAGGTACCAATGCACTTCGGTCTCTCCTATTCTCTACCTGTGGCACATAATAGTCTTGTTTCTTGTGGGCTGTAATAATTTAGTCTAATTTTGTTGTTGGGTTTAGTGCAAAGATGCTGGTAATGTTGGTGGCCTGTGATACTCAGAAGGTCAGACTAGATAACTTGGAGGCCCCATCTTGCCTTAAACTCTTTGACACTATGACTTTTAGTTACCCCATCACTAGGGTTAAAGGGTTGACACTGCAGATTTTTCCTGGGAATGGGCTTTTGACCTATAAAAATAAGCCCACAGGTTTGCACAATATTGTTTGGTGAATAATGTGTAGCTTTGGCAGAACCACTTGGGCTTCCACCACAACAAGCTTCTTCTCAGTCACTAGCTGGCTTCCTGAAGTTGAGCTGGTTCCTCCACTGAGCTGCTAATGCAATGTCTTGCCTCCAAGGAGGCAGCTAATTGGAGAAGCCAGCTCACTCTTGGCAGCGATAGCTGCCGTTAGGGATGAAGAGAAAGAGTGAGCCCTCCTGAACTGAATATTTTTTTCTAAATGGGTCACTTGGAGCTGATGGTGTTAATTGATAATGTCCCTTAGCTATGTTGCTGGAACCTAACCAACAATAATTGCTCCCTGTAAGTGCAATGCAGGGGTTCAAGATCACAGAGCTTTTCTTCTAGCCATTATTTCACAGATCCGTGTGGTGGTGACTAAGAGCAATAAAGGCTTTTTCAGAACAGCACCTTGTCACAAAAAAGTGTCAGATTTTCTTTCTTTTCCTTTTGTTCCCCTAAATGAAAACATTTCCTTTTGCTTCTTACTATAACTTCAAGGATTCTTCTTCAAGTCTAATATAAAAAGAAATCTGAATTACTATTTTGAGTCTTCCTGCAAGCCAAGCTGTTTGAAATCTGAACTTCCCGAAAACCAATGGTAATTCTGACTTAGGAAAACAACATATTTCAAAATGCTAGGTAATAATTGCTGTGATCCTTTCATTTATTTCCATCAGAGCACGCTCTAGATGTAAATAAAAGATTTTTGTTTTGATATTTGTTTTTAATGTAGAATCTACTGGCTTGTGAAGGACAGTAGATTGGCAGTTTATGGCTCTGATTCAACAAAGTACTTAAAGATGTGCAAATTCAAGCATGTGAGTAGTCTCACTGAAGTCAAGAAAGTACTTCAGAGGTCTCATATACTTAAAGCTAAGCATATGTTTAAGTGTTTTTCTCAGTCAGAGCCACACAGACCAAAGTCTTCACAGATTGTGAGTGAGAGAGAGCGCGCGAGAGAAACAGTAGCAATAGGAGCTTTTTTCATGCTTCCCCTCTGCTGAACTGGGTCTCTGGCTTCTTAGCTACCTCTTCTCTTGGGGCATATCCCACTTCCTCCAGACTGGTCTTTGGGCTTGCAGCATCCCTGCACTTCACTAAGTTTATCTTAGCAGGTCTGACCTTAGTCCAGACCCTCCAGATTTGTTCTGTCTTTCAAAGGGCTATGAATATAAGCTATCAGCCAGCTTTCACAAAGCACAATACATTTATTTTTAGAACAAAAGCATTAGCGAAAACATATCAGAAAAAATTAAGAGGTCTCCACACGTTAAACTTGCCAGAAGCCATCAGCCTTTCACATGGGGAATATGATAGGTTTCAAAGTCTTTCAAAAGCTTCCCACTGGCATCCATATCATCCCTTCTTCTCTCAGTTAACTAACTTGGATACCAGCGCAGTGAAGGAATGGCAGCATGGTTTCTAGTGTGAACCCTGGGGTAATTACTTGCATGGCTCGCCTATGCTGGTTTGATACCCAAACTAGCTAGATTAAAGCTAGCTTGGATACACCTAGACAAGTTGCATTCACACTCTGTGATTGCAGCATAGACATACCCTCATTCTCAACTGATGCAACCACTGCCAATACAAAGCGTTCAGAAAACATAAGACATCAGCTCTTAGAAGAGGAGCAGCTGACTCAAGCAACACCAAAAAGGAAAAATGATTTGCAGAACTAGTCAAGATGTAGTTTCTACCTCCCAATGAAGGCCTACAGCCCCCTTTCATCAAAATAGTGCAAACCCTCAGGGTCCTGTGTGCCTTCTCCGACAGGGGTATTATTCAGGGAAGGTACGAGGGGGCTCCAACCCTCTCCTGAGTTTCTGACAAGAGGTCTGATCGAGGCCCAGCCCTAGTCTCAGGCAGAGCTCTTAACTGCAGAGCAGCCTGACTGGGGAATGTAAAGATAGGTTTACACTAGTGGTGAAATTCAGTGGCAGTTGACAGGAGTTACACAGAGTAGTTATGCAGAGTAGCTTGTGTAACTCCCATTGACTTTCCAGAGGGGTAGCCGTGTTAGTCTATTGTAGAAAGACAACAGAGTCCTGTGACACTTTTAAAGACTAACAGATTTATTTATCGCATGAGCTTTCGTGGGAGAAAATCCCACTTCGTCAGACGCTTTGAAGATGGGAAACTTACAGAATGGGAGGAAATTAAATGCAGGGGAGTGTATGACATAGGATCAGGTCAGGCTGTAACAGCAAATCAAAATAGATATTAGGATTCAAACACTGGGGAACAGCACATGGAGGAAGGCGAGGTCAAATCACCTGTTGTAATGAGAGAAAAATCCATAGTCCCTGTTTAACCCCAAGACAATTTAAACTTAAACAACTTAGACTATGGATTTTTCTCTCATTACAACAGGTGATTTGACCTCACCTTCCTCTGTGTGCTGTTCCCC
>ML685888.1:4363608-4414258 GCA_007922175.1 Pelusios castaneus | reverse complement strand
CATCAATAGGAGTTCCGGTACCTTTTTTTTTAGAAAAAAAGCACTGATCTCTAGTGATTATAACATTTGCTGACCAGATCAGTCCCACACTGAAGGTTGTCTCCCAATAGCAGTAGATTGTGTGTCCATAGCTTGCATTGCATGATGGGTAGATATAAATGCACCGGAATTCTTAATAAAATGCTTCTCCCTGTGTAAGCTTATCTACATACAATGTAGCGTTTAGACTGCCTGGGGGCAAGTTTAATTTGTAATTGCCTATGCATGCAGTATTAGCCTTTGAAAATATTCAAGAAAGTAGCTGTTTAATTCAGTGACATTACACTCAGGTCAGTATTAGAGTTAGAACTGACATTACACAGCTTCATATGCAAAAGTTATGAGAGAAAGAAGTGTCAACAAGTCCTTACCTCTGCACTGAAGTTGAATTCCAGAAGGGTAGCCTTGTAGTCTATTGTAGAAAAACAACAGAGTCCTGTGGCACTTTTAAAGACTAACAGATTTATTTATCGCATGAGCTTTGTTACAGCCTGACCTGATCCTATGTCATACACTCCCCTGCATTTAATTTCCTCCCATTCTGTAAGTTTCCCATCTTCAAAGCATCTGACGAAGTGGAATTTTCTCCCACGAAAGCTCATGTGATAAATAAATCTGTTTGTTAGTCTTTAAAAGTGCCACAGGACTCTGTTGTTTTTCTGCACTGAAGAAGGATGAAGATCAGGTTACAATTCTTACCAACCACGTGATCACCACATAGGAGTTTTACTCCCTAATAGTAGGAATTCTCCCATCATAACACTTTCATTCAGTTACATTGGTTTCCTCCTTTTTAAGGTTCCATTTGTCCTCATGGCCGCAATATTTAAAATATGAAGAATACTGAACATTACTGTATTTGTGCCATGTGATATATTACCCATACTGGTTCTAAAGTTGTAGCCATGTCAGTCTAATTCAGCGAAACAAACAAGGAGTCTTGGGACACTTTTAAAGACTAAGAAATGTATTTATCGCATGAGCTATCTTGGGAGAAAATCCCACTTTGTCAGACCCTTGAAGATGGAGAACTTATAGAATGAGAGGAAAATAAATGCAGGGAGTGCAATGAATTCCATCTCTGTACTTTCTTTTTTTTTCCCAACTGCAGGGTTGGAATTCATATCCAGATTTGAAACCAATGTCTTAGGTTTTCTTATTACAATAGGTTATTTTGCCTTCTTTTTCCTCCTCTCCCATTGTTTGAATGTAAACAACTGCTTTGATTTGCTGTAATAGTCTGACCTGATCCTATGACTTACACGTATCTGCATTTATTTTCCTCCTATTCTGTAAGTTCTCTATCATCCAGTATCTGACTAAGTGGAATTTTCTCCCACGAAAGCTCATGTGATAAATACATTTCTTAGTTTTTAAAAGTGTCACAAGGCTCCTTGTTTGCATTACCCATACCATATCTTAAACAGTTCTGAAACAGCATGCTTAACCCACTGTTTCCTCTAAACATGCAAACTGTGCATAAGGAATGCACCTATAGACAAGAGTGAATATACCATTAATGTTATTTTGTTAGTGAAAAGAAAACAGCTCCCAGTGAAGCATTTATTTACAGCATTTATTTCAAGACACATCTTGTTTGCAGTTTTGTTGTAGCTGTGTTGTTTCCAGGATATTAAAGAGACAAGGTGGATGAAATAATATTTTTCATTGGACCAACTGTGATGGACTGGCACATTTAACATTAAGCAAATCATGATGTGTGCAAATGATTTTCAATGATTTCATGCCCATTGTATAATCTTTCTTCAAAAAAATTCTGTGTTTAAATTCAATGGGAACATCTTCTCTCATTTTTTCCCATCAACACACATCTATGAATGTGGCTCTAACGCATAGCTACTAAATATAAAAATAAATAAATAAGGACGTGCTTTAAATCAGAACCATGTTCTCATTGTGCCATTTTCTATCTGAATTGCTTTGTCTGCCTGTTTAGGTTGTAAACTGCAGAGGGCAGAAACAACATTTTCCTTTGTGTTTTATACAGTATCAAGCATACTATCAGCACTGAACAATTATCAAATAATTTCCCCTTGTAACTGTGCATGTTTCCATTTAGCAAAACAGGGGAAATGTGGTACTATATTTTACTGGACCAGTTCCCATTGGTGAGAAAGACAAGCTTTTGAGCTTACACCGAGATCTTCAGGTCCCAGAAAATACAGCATGAAACCATTTGAAATCATTTGCACACGTCAGGGCCATCATGATAGGTTACATTTCCCAGTTCAGATATCTGCATATTTGTAGTAAAATAGGTGCATCATAAATGTAATGAACAGAACTCGGGGCTTTCCTTTCCTTTACCTGTGTCTTTTCTGCTGGAAGTAAGAATGATTTGTACTGAATTATGGGTTTTGCTTGACATACTGTTTTTTACTCTGTAGTGGTTTCTTGCATCGCTGGATTGTTGTGATTACAGATGTGCAAATAATGGAGTTTTTGGTTTCCTGGCAGTTCTGAAAAATAGGAAAATTGTTTCACATTGAATGGAAAATTAACTTTTTTAAAATTTTAGGTAAAGAAAAAATCATACCAGGCAAATGAAACAGTTCAATGAGAGTAGACAAAAGCAATATATTTCCTTTCTAATTAGCCATTTAAAAACATTAAAAAAGCATTAATAAAAATTAAAGGAAAATTTGAAATGAAAGTCGTTTTGAACCGAAATATCAAAACAGTTCATTCTGAAAATATATTAAAAAAATCATTTAGCTGTTTTTCACATTTATTTTTGACCAACACATTTTGGTGAAACTGACACATATTCATCAAACGTTTTGGTGTCACTGAATCTGCATTTTTCATCCAAAGTAGTTTTGGAGGAATAATTTCACTCAGCACTATTAAATTAAAATAAGCATGGAGGGTATTTCTACCTAACTGTGATCTGACTATTTCAGCAAAATAAATGTCCTTTTATGAGGCTATAGACAGAATGCAGCATTATTTTTCTTAGATTTTAATTTTTGCCTATAAATAATGACATTTTCTAACAACACTTGTAAGAAGTGCATGTAGTTTTTGTGTGTGCATAAAATCAAGCCTTTCTGTAGTTCTAAAAACTGATAAACATTTGTTTATAATCTTAAATCTCTGACTTTGCTTCTGCTGTCAAAACCCTTGTGCAAGAAACTGTAAGAACTGTCGTGTCTAATTGCATACTCACCAAATATTATGTGTCAGCCATCTGTTCTGGCAGGTGTTTTTCCCCTGTGTCTCAAAATAGAGCAAGACAAGGTTACAATTATCTTCATTCATAATATTATCCTAGCTCTTTCCTCTGATCTGACACTCACTTTTTGTGACCTGTCTTGCCTTCTGGAAATGCTGATGCATAATTGCGGTATCTGACAATCAACTTATTACCTTGTATTATCATTTCCTTACCTGCTGTACAACATGCTCACACTGACCAATCTGTTATAGACGACATACAATGCTTCGTCAGGAGTCATACCCCAGCAGAGCCCTAATGTTGTTTCTGAAGTATTTCTTCATGCTAGAACTGGCAGGCAGTAATAATCTTTCACGATTCAAAAAAAGCAAAGAGATATTTGTACTCTCCGTTGTGTTAAATGAGCAGGCTTAGTTTATATTACACACATTTGACATTGTAAATGCTTTAGTGCCTGTAAAGGATCTTTTGGTAATGACTGGCACTAAAGTACAATTTTATTCAAACAACATTTAGAAACCTTACATTTCCTGAATTCCAATTTAGTTTCCCAGCAACTAAAGAATACTGGCACACCAGGAAACTACCACAATAAATACACACCACTTGTCTCCTGCACTTACCGTTCCCCTCATGTGGTCTGACAATTTCTCTCTTTTTTAACCTATATTTGGGAGACTATCAAATATGTTAGGTCCCAAATTTAGATTTTGTTAAAATAAAACAACACCAATGCCCACAGACAAACAAAGCAAAGAGGCACACTGTTGGGAGATACATACACATGGCACTCTTGTGTCTTGCAACAGCAAAATACAAAACATCATTCACATATTTTAAATTTAAACTGTTTCTGCCATTTGCCTATGATTTTTCACCACACTTCCAACTTCCTATATGTGCAGATCTGTTTCTATTGGTATTTTTACTTTGAAAGAGGAGAATCCTGAAACTTCTATTTTATTAATGAAAATCCGTGCTAAGCTATTCTTCCATCTCTCTGACCTGCTTGAAGCAATGTAATCAAGTTTATTAGAGGCACTGAAAACTCTAAGACCAGTTAAGCTGAGGTAATATCTGACTGAAGGCTCTACTGAGGTGGAAAAAACCCCACAAACATGTCAATATCAGAGGATTTATTTACAGTGGACACAAATTGCTTCCATTGAAGTTATTGAATGTTTTGCCATTGACTAAATAGGATCTCTGCTGATGCTGGTTCAGCTGTTCCTTTCTCTTCCCATCAGAGTTTGCACACAGAAAGTAATTTATAACTTGAGGCTACAGTAAGTAATACTCTTTCCTATTTATAAAATTGTCAGCTGTTATATTGAACTCATGCATTCTGCTTATTAGAATTATATAAACACCTTTTCTTGACTTGGGGCTTGTCTTCACTGATGACAGAAAATTCGCCGCTGTCAGATCCATCTTCTGGATTGATTGATCAGGTTTGTGAAGACCCTCTCAGTCGATCAAGAAGTTGATCCCTGACCATCATCCCGGCAGCTGAAGTAGCGCTGAGTGGAAGGGAGGGCCCTCCGTTTGACTCAGCACAGTGGCCATGCTGGACCTAACAAAGTAGAAGGGAGATACGCAAGTTATTTTAAATAACTTGTGTATCTCCCTTCAACTGCTGCCGAAAATGGTGGGCAGTGTAGACCTGCCCTTGGTCACCCTTCTAGTGTGTGTTAAAGAGCTGAATACATAGAAGAAGTGTTTGAAAGAAATCTTGCTACCTAGAGAGATAAAAGCTAGTTCCACATGACTAAATTCAAATACTTGGGAGTTATTTAGAAAGTGAGTTAGTCATGTCTAATCAATTACAGTCACTGTGGTTACAGACTATTCCTTTGTTAAAAGATATAAATTACAAATGTCTATAAAATTCTTGGTGTGCAGCCTTCACAGACAAAGCGTTTGTTTTCCTTACAGAGGGATCTGAATAGCCTTGAACTTTGAGCGCCCTCAGATGTAAACAGATTGGTCTTTGATTCTTGCAACTCAGACAAATCTCTACTATTTAATATTTATCTATAATAATATAGTTATGCTTTGCCTTTTATAGCAAAATAAAGGTGTGTTTTCTTCCCCATACCGTTTACAATTCACTTTAGATATTATCTAGAGAACACAGAAACACAACAAAAGGCATTTTAGAAGGCAGTAGGTATTATAACAATAAATTCATGGAGGAGAAAAAGCCTTTTGTGCTCGAGTTCTGTCCAAAGGAGGATTTCATGCCAAAGTGACATAGGGCCTAATCCAAACACCTTGAAGTCAATGGGAGTTTTTATATTGACTTCAGTAGGCTGTGGTTCATGTCCAAGATGACAAATGAAACCCTTACATACCAGAAAGGAAGACTGGAATATATATATCTGAGTGCTATTAATTATGTGCTGTACCAGATCCAATATAAACACATTAAGGTTTTTATTCAGTATATGGTGCTGTATTAATGTTTTTATATGCAAATACAAAGCGATTATCTTGCGCATCTACACAAGGACCAGAGTAGAAAAAACAGAAAAACTTTAGGCACATTTTCATTTTAGGGTTCAGGGCTGAAGTTCAGTCTTTGTTCAGCCCTCAGCTATTTGTGATGGTAATTTGTATCTGAAAAAAATTGCAGTTTTATGTACCTGCAAATGACTAGCAAATATCAGCACATGCGGATCTCACCTCTTATGAGTCAGATAGTCAGCCTATCTGCACCAACTAGTCATTTGCAACTGCAAAAATTACAGATGCAATTGGGCATTTGAAAATTTAGAGCTCATTAAACTTCAAATATTTTTGGAAAAAACCCTAAAAGGTAAACATTTTTCCTCATCTTATAAATTTTTTTAAAAAGGTGAAAATATGGGGTTTTACTTTGTATCCTTGTAATTTAAACAAAACTAAAATCCTTATTCATTTTATAGCTCTTGATTTTGATTTGAGATTTTCAGATTTTTTTTCCCTAAAATAAAAATTCATAATCTAATCCTCTTCAGAATGCTCCAGCAGTCCAACTAACAGCTATGCAATCTGCTCAGCCCTGAAATTTATGAAACTATGTTTTTCTCCTGAGTCTTGTTAGAGTGTGCAACATAAATTCAATCCGAGTCTGGAGAGGCAGATACTAAAGGAATATATTAGGAATGCAGTAAGACAGTGGAGAATGGGTGTACACAAGCCATACCTTATTCAAAGGTTTTGTGTATTGATTTTGAACCATTGATGGGACACTGTAGCCCAGCAACGTCCTTAAGGACTGCTTACCATGTAAGGACTTCATCTTGCACATTCAACTCCCAGATCAAGTAAGATGAGGGCATTCATAGATTCACAGGGTATGTTGGCACTGCAATTAAACGTCTGCAGCTAGCCTGTGTCAGCTGACACAGCTCAAGCCTAAATGTCTATACTCCAATTTTACATCCTATAGCCCAAGTCAGCTGACATGAGTCAGCCACATGTGTTTAATTGTAATGTAGACATAACCATAGATTCTAAGGCCAGAAGAGGCCACTGTGATCATTCTAGGCTGACCTCTTGTAAAGCACAGGCCTCAGAATTTCCCCCCCAGAATTTCTAGAGCATAACAGTAACTCACAGGAGGCACTCAGCAACATCTTGAAGGACTGGAGTGCCCAAGACTTTATTTAACCCTTTAATAATATTTTACACTTGTATAGTATTGAGGATTTCAAAGCACTTGATAGGCATTAATTAAATCTCACAACTCATAAGTGAGATAGGTGTCATTATAATGATCATTTTACATATGTATAGACTGAAGCTCCGAAGGGTTCAGTGACTTACCTGAGTTGCACTGAAAGTCAGGAATAAAACTAGGAAAAGAAACCAGTCATCTATTCTAACTATTAGATGACTCTTCTTGTGTGAGATCAAAAGAGAATATAATCACAACCAGTGCTATCTACTAGATAAATATCCTGTACTTTAAAATATATACACAACTTGTCATTTTTATTTTGTTTAGTATTTCATAACACTCATTGGCTATGTCTACACTTGTAATTTTAAGTCGACTTTAAGTTGACCTAGTGCATCTACACTTAAAATTAAAGTCAACTTAGAGGGGAACTTACAATGTCGACCTAGAGCGTCCACACTGGATGCTTGGTCGACTTCTAGGGGTTAGGGGGACCTTGGGCAGGTCCATGGTGGCAGGGGGGGCACCCCTTGTGTGCAATGGGACAAAGGGGTACATGGCCCCTGGCAGGGCATGTGGGCAGGGTGTGATGCTGTCCAGATTTAGGGAAGCATTTATGGTATTATTTTCTATTCATATATCATAAATGTTATAATCCATAGGAACTATGTCATGTTTGGTATCAATAGAAAGGTAGTTATTTGCTGGGTATGATTATATAGTTTATGTATAGGAATTGTATCTGTATTAGAAGTTAGAAATTTGGTGTTATATCTATACTTTAACTTGTGTGATTCTGCGGAAACACCCGAGACAGGCTGTCTACACCCATTGTCTCTTTATGTCCTTAATGGCTCATCAGGGCTATGTCTACACTTGCACTTTTAAGTCGACTTTAACTAAGTCGACTTAACTAAGTCGACTTAAAGTCGCCTTAGTTAAGTCGACTTAGTGTGTCTACACTTAACATTAAAGTCGACTTAAAGGGGAACTTACAAAGTCGACCTAGAGCGTCCACACTGGATGCTCTAGGTCAACTTTGTGGGGCTAGGGGGACCTTGGGCAGGTCCACGGTGGTGGGGGGGGAGCACCCTCTGTGTACAATGGGGCAAAGGTGGACAGGGACCCTGGCAGGGCACAGCCCTGTGTGTGAGACACTGTCTGGATTTAGGGAAGCATTTATGATATTATTTTCTATGGGTATCTCATAAATGCTATAATCCATAGGAACTATGTCATGTTTGGTATCAATAGAAAGGTAGTAATTTGCTGGGAATGATCATATAGTTTATGTCTAGGAATTCTATTTTGATTAGAAGTTAAGAATTTGATGTTATGTCCATACTTTAACTTGTGTCCTTCTGGAGAAATGTCTTAGATGGGAGGGTGTGAACAACCATTGTCTCCTTAATGTTTAGGAATTTTCCAGGTAGAATGGTCCCAGGGAGTATCCTGATGAGCCATTGAGGACATAAAGAATACAACCATTGTATTTGGGGGGCATGCCAGGCTCTCCTTATGCTCCCCCCCGGCAGGGAGGGCATTGGTGTAGTCCTGGGATAGCCCTAAATCGATTTAGGGCTACTCCACATCTACACTCGCTTAATTCGACTTTAAAAAGTCGAATTAAGCCTTAAGTCTAATTAAATCTAGGTTTAATAAAGTTGACTTAATTTTCATTAAGTCGACTTTATTTTCCTTAAGTCGACTTAAGCAAGCTGCTTAAATCGACTTAAGGAAACTGTAGTGTAGACGCAGGGTAAATTAAGTCGACTTAAGCAAGCTTAAATCAACTTAATTTACAAGTGTAGACGCAGCCATTGATTTTAGCTTGATGTTAATCTTACTGTCCCAACACATGGATATGACAGTAAAAACAAGTTGCTCAAACTGTGATAACTAAGTTCTAGATCTCAGTGTAGAAGCCATTCCTATTGTACTACATTTATTCAATATACCATTAATTATTTTTATTTGTAGACCAGTAGCATATAGAAGACTTTACATCCATATAATAAGAGCCAGATTCTATAGTCATGACAGATTAAGGAAGGATTATTATTCCCAGTTCTCAGATGAGGAAATGAAACTCAGAGAAAGTAAATGATTTGCCCAAAGTCCCACAGGAAGTTGTGGAAGAGCTGGGAGATTTGACCCAAGAGTCCTGACTCCCAGGCCAGGACCACAAAATTGTCCTATCTCCTTTGCTTCAGAAAGGAAAATCAGTGCTTATACAAATGCTGCCTGGTATATACTACTTCAGTTTTAGATAGCACTTTTCATCTGTCTGTCTCCTTACAAAAGCAGTTCAGCGCGATTGACCCCATTTTACAACTGAGCTAAATAAAATAAAAAGCATGTGTGAATGTGCATGTAAAAGTGCTCTCTTTCTCCTTGAATATTCCATGTATTCTTTCTTAGAATTGTATGGTGCTAAATTGTGTATGTGGTATTGCGTCCTATCTACGTTGGTCCTCAGAGTGGAACAAGTGCACAATGGAGATCATACCGTGGCCCATAAAAAGTGTAGTAGTGTAGCAAACTCCAGGTTGGCCATCCTAAGGCCATAATCATATTGACCACAAAAAGAAGGAGTTCTAAAAATACATTAGTAACAAAAGGATCTAGACAATGGTATTGGTCCAATACTAGATGGAAAAGGGAGAATTATTAATGATAAAGCAGAAAAAGCAGCATGTTCTATAAATATTTCATTATATATTTGGGGAAAAACAGATGATGCAGACTCAACATATGGTAATGATAATACTCTTTTCATTCCACTAGTATCTCGGGAAGATGTTAAACAGAGGCTACTAAAGTTTTCTACTAAGACTGATTTTTAAATCAGCTGGTCTGGATAACTTGCATCACAGAGTTTTAAAAGAGCTGGATGAGAAGCTTGCTAGGCTATTAGTGTTGATTTTCAGTAAGTTGCGGAGACTGGAAAAAAGCTAATGTACCAATTTTTAAAAATGGTAAATGGGATGATGGCCTTTCCGCCTGACATTCATCCTGGGAAAGATATTGGAATAGCTGATATGGGACTTGATTAATAATGAAATAAAGGGCAAAAAATATAAACAGTGCAAATCAGCAAGAGTTTCTGGAAACTAACTTGATATTTTTTATTTTTTAAAATGAGATTGCAAGATTGGCTGATGAAGGTAACAACGTTGATATAGTATACTTGGATGTCCATACAACATTTGACTTGGTAGTACACAACATTTTGATTACAAAACTAGAATGATATAAAATTAACACGAGACATTGGTACAAGAGTTCACTCACTATTAGGGAACCTCCTGCTGCCTGCTCCAGAGAGCAGCTCCTGGGTCGGACAATCCCGTGTAGTGTTCATTCATGACCCTGTTTGAAAAGGAACAGGCAGGGAAATGGAAGAATAATAAAGCAACTCCCGCTGCAACTGAGGGTGCTTTCTCTTTATGGCTTGGGCCTCTGGTCGGCCACTATAGTCCTCCACCTCTGGGGTAGCAAAGTCCTGTTGGACACCTGTCACAAGCAGTCTTCAGCTCCATTGTCCAGCCTGTGCCACTCCCCCCAGTAGCTGGTAGGGGAACCTCGGCCTGCCGTCTACTCCAGGTTCTAGTCAAGAGACCCTATGTCTAACTTTTGTGGCCTGCTTTCTTCCAGACCTTGCTTTTACTCTGGACATCTTCCTAAATTTTCTGGCTCCCACTCTCCCTAGGTTTACCAGACCAAATGCCCTTCTCCAGTTCCAGGGATTAAACTGCAGACTACTTAACTCCATAAACCTAGGCGTCCTTCTCTTCTCCCAGGGAGTGACTTGAGCCAGCTTCCCCTGCAGCCCCTTTCTGCTACCACATTCCTAGCTTTATACCAGCCCTGCCTCTTCTTTTTCAGATCGGCCTTCCAAGTCCAGGCTCTCCTCCACATGCAACCTAGCAGGTTTATTATCCTAATTTAGCCTGCTCTGCCCTGTGTGGGGTGAACACTCCATCACAAACACATTAGATGGATTAGAATAATACTCATCACTGATAAAGTTTTCAGATGACACAACAATTGAGGGGGAAATAAATAATGAAAAAGACAGATCATTGATTCAGAGCGAGCAAGATTGCTTGCTAAATGGGGTGCAAGTAAGTAGTATTCATTTTAATATGACTCAATGTAAATGTATACCTTTGGGGACAAAGAGTGTAGGCCATACTTACAGGATGGGGGACTCTGTCCTAGGAAGCAATGACTGAAAAAGATTTGGGGAGCATGGTAGATTATCAGATGAACATGAGCACCTGATTTGATGCTCTGGCCCAGTGATACTCAAAATTCTGCAGTTCAGGTGCCAAATCAGTAATCAACATTAGCTGAAAGAGCCACAGTAGTGTGAATGCAGTATTTCATTTACTATAGCATTATATAGTCGTATTTAAACAATATGACAGGGGAAATGATCTAATCTATCTATTTATCACAGCAAAATGGTTGACCAAGCATTATTATTTTATTGACGACAATTGGTTAATAACATAATAAAAGTTTCCTGATTCCCATGTAACACTGACATAGAATTTCACCAAATTACCCTTGTATTGAGCCCAATAACTTGTGCTTGACTAAAACATATTGAATTAGAACCAAATAACCCTGCTGGGCAATTGACGTGATGTGACTCACAAGTTTCATAAGGCATCAAGGAGGCGATGAGGGATGCTAGGGACACAGGCACTGAAAGACCATTTAGAAAGGAAATATCCCCCATTATGAAAAAGAACATGAAAAGAGAGAGAGAGACCAGGCACAACTGGTAGCAACTCTGTGTTCCTAGGATCATTAGGATTTTATCCTCACATCTCCACCACTATCTACATTGTTTGTAGCATTCTTGAGTATGAAAATGTTGTGAAATATAAACAGTAATTTCTTGAACTTGAATGATGCAAATGAGATGGCATACTGCTTGAAACGGAGGCTCTAGAAAGCAAGCACTAAGCAAATCACCATCTGCACAGACTGCAGTAGAATAACACTGAAAAGCTGATCTCTGGATTGATGTTGCTATTTGATGTGTTTTCCAGCAAACCTTTCATCAGATTCATTGCCGCAGCTGATACTTATTAGCATGTCTTTTCAAAAAAGGCTATTACCTAGTAGAATTAAGTGGTGTGTTTGTGCACAGAATCATGTGCATGGTAAACTAAAAAGCATTATGTTCTGATCCCTGTGTTCAGTCTGTCACGACACTCTGGCAGGGCCGTCCTTGGGGGGAGGGGGAGGCAAACGGGGCAATCGCCCCGGGCCCCACGGTTACATGGGCCCCGCGCTGTCCCGCTCCCTGCTGGGCAGTGTGGGGTCGAAGGGGAGCGCTGCCCTTGGCCCGGCCCTCCTTTTCCCCGTCCTCAGGGCAGAGCAGGAAGGCCCAGGGGCCGGGTAGGTGCGCGGGGCCTGGCCTGCTGCTCCCTGCCCATGGCCACACCCCTCACCAGGCCGCATGCGGTCCGGCAGGATGGGTCCCTGGCCACTGCTGGGGCTGGCCCTTGGCCACAGCATGGGCGGGGCTGGGGCCGGGGCCGGCTTCCTGCCACCGGGTGGGCGGGCTGAGCCTCAGCCTCGGCTCCCCACCGCCCCGGAGCTGCAGCCTTGGCTCCCCGCCACCCCGGGATGGGGAGCAGCTGGGGGGTGGGGAGCTGAGGCCGCGGCCCCAGGGCAGCAGGGACCCACGGCTCAGGCTGTGCCCGTGGGGCATCGGCTCCCCGCCGCCCTGGCTGCCCATCACCCCTGCTCTGGGCCGCGGCTTCCGGGACCATGGCCCACTCCCCGACCGCCCCAAAGCACTCCCCTCCAGAATGGGGGAAGGGGCAGCCCCGCTAAGGCCGATTGGCCCTGGCCCCCGCTCCCCCCAAGGGACAGCCCTGCACTCTGGGACAGTCTTTCAGTCTTATTGTTCTCACCTACTCAGCTCAAACTAGGCATTTTCAGGGAACAAGGAGTATAGAGCTGATCAAAACTTCTCTGTTGACATGGTTTTGATTAAAAATTTCCTTTTCCCCCCCACTAAATTAAACCCCTCTGGGATATTTTTGTTTCATTTAAGAGTTTCTATTTTTTCCTGAAAATAAACAAAAACTGACAAATTGTGGTTTTTGTTTTATTTAATCAAAAACCAAAAAAATTTACAGGAAATTTTGATTTTTTTCTTCAAATTTTCTCTAAGAAATAATTTGCAGTCAGCTCTAAGCACATGCATTGCAGGTTCTGACAAGAACACATTCTGATCAACCTGTTTTTAGCAGTAATCTGGAGCATGGTTTTCTGTACAATTTTCTAAAACTGGGACTGTTTTTTTGGTTTTGATTTAAGTACATCAGATGACACGACATAATGAACCTGATCTAACTCCCATTGACATCAGTGAGTATCAGTTTCAACTAATGTTTTGGTAACTTATTTTCTTCTATGGATAGTTGCTTTCAATTGGCGATAGGGCCAAGACAGGGCAAGTTTGTGCAGCCACGCCCCTGGTGAGGCTTCCTTGACAGTAAAACAGAGTCTTGTGGCTCTTTTAAAGACTAACAGATTTATTTATCGCATGAGCTTTCGTGGGAGGAAATCCCACTTGATCAGATGCTTTGAATATGGGAAATCTGTTCCTTGACAGTGTAATTTGTGAGATTCTTTTGTATAGAAAGGGGTGGCAGAGGATGGAGAAAGTGGGGATGGCCTAGTTATGGAGTTCAGTATGCAGAGGTGAGTGGAGATAGAATCAGGTTATGAATTGGGCAGGGATGGAGATTCTGTCCCTATGTGGATCCTTCTGTCCTCTCCCACCCAGCCACCCTCTCATGCACACATTAGAGCAAGCACTCTGGAGCCAGAGAGCTATGGCTGCTTAAGGGATGTAGTAGCAGATACAGGTCTGCTATATAACCACTGCTGTGCATGGGAAGACATTCTCCCACATCACCCTCATGAAGCAGAACAGCAGACAGCCTACATGCCCCAAACAAGAGACATGTTTGCTGTACATAATGAATGGTGGTGACTAAAGTCATGAGAGCTATGTCTACACTGGCAGCTTAAGTCGACTTAAGGAGGACATTTAAATCCACTTTGTTAAGTCGACATAAGGGCAGTTAAGTCGACTTAACAAAGTGGACTTAGTCCACATCCATGGACACCACTTTGTTAAGTCGACTTAATAAGGTCGATTTTAAGTCAACTTAAAGTCGACCTTATGAGGTCGACCTAACAAAGTCGACCTAACTTTTTGTAGTGTAGACATAGCCGATAAGTCTTATACTGAAAGTATGTTAGAGACAGGGTATATTTTAGCTATTCCATTTCGGCCAGACAACTCTATAACTAGCTTCTTGGGGCAGAGGTGGGTGAGGCAGTGGAAAGAAACCAAAACATTAGTTGAAGCTGGAAGTTAGGGTCTCCAGTAACTAGTAACTTGTGGAGTTTCTAGAAAAACAAATAGATATTTTTGCCTAAGTATGTTGGAGGCACATGACAAATACAGTGCAAGTTCCTGTTGTATTTCCACAAAGCTGCTAATTTAGAGCTCTGCTTGTTCAGTTGAAGAAAGGTGTGTGTGGGTGGGTGGGGGAGTAGTTTAAGCTGTTTTGTGCTTCCCCATCTTGAGGCCAATCCTGGTATAAATTAGAGCAGTTTCATGACAGTTCTGATTTATGCTCAGCTGCAGTAGTCCCCAGTTGATTGTTCTAGAGTCAAGGACTGCAAGAGGGTGCAGAAAAATAACTCTATCAGAGGCCAAAAGTCTAGTTGCTAGTCTCTCCTTTGGCTTGAAATTGAATTAAGACTTTAGTTAACATGCTAGTTGACCTGTTTAAACTGGTGACTCAAGTAGCTACCACTGATAATACAACTTTTAATTTTTGTTTGTTTTTTGTTTTGCCACATGACCTGCATCGGCGCCTCCTGCTGTAGAGAACATGAAGTGAATTTGAAATATCACTATGAAAGGTCATATGTTATCCACTACTCAGAAAGCTTGTTCCTGTATTTAATCATCCTTAAAACACTGTGAAGAATTAAGAGCTAAATCATACCTTCTCAGGTAATTTTGCAGGAACAGCCCATGGATGAGGAATACTGTGCAGTTACCATTATGTAATGTCTTCCAAATTATTCCATTTTGAGGAAGACTATGTCCCCTTACAACCAATAGGAGAATCAGGGAATCCAGCCTGAAAACTCAATGGATTAGCAATCATTGGATGAAAATATGTTTTTGTCCCTACTGATTTAAGATGGATTCAGAGTAATTTCTCATTGAACTAACTTGCCATGGGATGTGGTGACTCCTTCATCACGTGAAATCTTGGATGTCTTTGCAAAAAATATTCTCTAGTTCAATCAGAAATTATGGGTGTGGTTCAGGAATTACTGGGAGAGATTCTATGGCCTGTGTTATACAAGAATCAAATTAGATGATCACAATGGTCCCTTTTGTCCTTAAAATCCATTAAACCAGTAACACAAGATCATTTCCAAACTTCTGATCCATCCAGTTCCCCAGCTGTGAACTACTTCACGTATATGCTGCTAAATGTCCCCATCTTATCACTGTATCACATCTAATATCGATATTGTGATCTGAGTCACAGAGAATCTTGTATAAGCACTTAATTTATACAAAAAGTGGAACAGCACAGAACATCTTCCTTGTTTAAATTCTACAATATATCTACGGTCCTCCTGTTCAGTAGATAGAAAACTTGCCAAAAAGGTATGTATGAGGTAAGGTGGGGGAAAATGAATGCCTGAGAAATGCAAACAGATCGGGCGGAGGGGGGGGGGGGTGAGAGAGAGAGAGAGATTTCACATTTTCTGGTTTATAGGTGTTCTGTTTTCATAGGACTTTTTCCTCAAACACCTATATTTATGAGATCCATTTACATGTAAATACCACAATCCTGCTCAGTTTATTCATACAAGCTTGACTTCAATGTGACTGCTTATATGAATAAAATCAGCAGAATATGTTCTATCTATCTATCTATCTAGCTAGCTAGCTAGCTAGCTATCTTCTTCTTTTTGTATCGCTGAGCAGGAATGTAAATAAAATACTCTGTCTTCCTCACTGTTTCCTTGTGGAAAGATCACCCTTCAAGACTCTGTGTCTCTGAGATTAACTATAATTTGAGGAAGATGAGCCCCTGTGGGTATGTCTACACAGCAAGTAGACCTCTGTGACTGGCCAGCTGGCTAGGGCTATGGGGCTATTTCATTGTTGTGTAGATTTCCAGGATTGGGCTGAAGTTTGAGCTCTGGAACCATCTCACCTCTCAGGATCCTAAAGCCCAGGGTCTGGCCTGGGTCCAGAAGTCTTCACAGTAATGAAACAACCTCACAGCCAAAGCCCCATGAGTTTGAATCAGTTGACACAGGCCAGCCATGAGTCTGCAGTTGCTGTGTAGACATACTCTGTGTCTACTTTCTTATTCAGAATCAAAATGGCCTTAATTTGGGTAAACGGAATAAGGCCACTTTAATTCTGAATAAGAAAGTCCACACAGAGGCATAATGTTGTTGATCAGTCTACTTTAAATCCACATTTAATTAATTCAGGTTGACTTTTCTGTGTCCCCTCATGTAGACAAGCCTTAAGAGCATGTATTATTGTACACAGCACACAGAGGCAATATTTAGGATAATATAAATGGAAATGTTGTTGTTAGAAACGTTAGTATGAATTAACCCTACTGACGCAGTTCCTCTGTGCTCTTCTTTTAATTTATCTAAGCAGTTTGTTTGCAGTAACCATTTGTGCCGATGGCCTTCTTTTCTGTAGCAAAAGATTTTCTAAGATATCGCATAGCTGTTCCTTTTTATCATATTTAAAAGGAGTCTGCATGCACATATTAGAAATCAGCACTCGGTTTATTATTATTCTTCATATAGCTCTGTAATTGCACTTGACTCCCTGAAATTTGTCCATTAACATTACAGAACATTTAACTATCAGATGGACAATAATAATTTTGGCCATTAGTTTTGTCCAGGTTAGACCCAAATGGCTTTGTATTTTATAGCAATCCAATGAGACATCCATCTGTGTGCTTGATTCTTTTATGAAACGTGATATCTTTTTGCTAACAAAAACAGCAATCCCATCTCCTCTCCATTTGTAAGCCAAACACATAAGTATGGTTTTCATGTTAAAAAGTAAATGTTCTTATAATGACAATAAATTAGAGTATACAATTAAAATGCAATCACTTTCAACTACTGTGGGGTTAAAACACTGGGCCAAAAGATTAGAAAGCTCTGCTCACTTTCATAATATTTTTCTTATACTTATCTACCTAGTGAATTATTTAATTGAGGTTACATCAATATTTTAGGAACGTTCACTCCCAGCAATCTAGAGATGGAATATAAAATATTTTTGTCTATACCCACACTGTTCTCCCTAGATATGTTTATACTATATGCTCTATTATTTCAGCAATAGGGTCATGTAACAATGAATTTACACCAACTGAGGATTGGGCTCAAACTATTTTAATCTATTATTCAAAACTATATGATTATATGTCCTTATTGTAGAGGAAAACTTGTTCCGTCTAGAGTAGGTATTCAAATTCTTGTTTGTCTTCTGACGTGGTAATCTCACTAATACTGTGTCAAAATTGTCATTAGAAATCCCAAATTTTTAAGGGTTTAAACTACAACCAAAAACATCCTACACTGTCTTAAATCGGATAAAAATAAGTCTAAAGTTCTCTCTTCCATGAAATACATGCAGCATCACTGGCTTCAGTGGGGCTAGTAGTACAGTGAAATAGAGCTAGTTCCTCAGCTGTTGCAAATCAGTGTAGTTCCACTGAAAGCAATCAGAGAGGTCCCTAGCTGCCTCCTTCCTTCTACAGGAAAATATCGAGGAGGGAGATCACAGTGCACCATGGTGGGAGATGTAGTCCAACCAGAGAGTCTGGCCCATAGAAGAGAATGGGGGTAAGAGGCATTCGAACTACAACCCCCAGGATACATTGTGTCAGCTAACACAGACACAGATTGTTGTCAAACGGGCTCAAAATGAAACATCATTATTTTTAGATCTTTCTTATGGAAAATTGAAATAGTTCCTGTGGAAAATTTTAATTTTGTGAAAACTACATTTTTCATCAAAAAACACCATATGATGAAATACAGTCACAAGAATTGGTTATTAACATTGCCTGTTTTGATTGGCTTTCATCACTGACTTTGAGCCTATCTCCAGTTAAAAGAAATATTTTAATTAAACACAGGTGGAGGCCATTGTATCAATTTGTTTTGATTACTTCAATTTTCTGTCTCTAGCTACATGCCCAACTTCAATAAAATTTCTTCAAAAATCTTTTAAGAATTATTTGAATGATAAACCCATGTATTTTAAGTACTTGGAATAATATTTTGAGTTCTGAATAAAGAAAAAATAGCCCCAAAGCACTAGAAAATCAATTGTTTCACTCCACCAGCATTTTACACATATAGCTGATGAGCTGTCCTCATGCTTCATGCTTTTGCCAAAATTTGACTATAAATTCGTTAGTCTATAAAAGTGCCACAGGATTCCTTGTTTGTTTTACTATTATAATGATCCACTGAAGCTAAATTGTTTTACCAGCAATCTCCTTCAGACTGGTTACTTGCTTAATATGAGAATAGAGCTCACATCCTCAGACTTAGTTCAGAACTATTGACTAATGAAGAAGAACAAAAGAATGAGTATTATGTGTTGTATTAAATATCACACAATAAAATTAATCTTTCTCTCATTTCCACAAATATTTCAACAGCTAATTAGCAACACCCCACTGCCAGGTTTCAGCATTTTATTATAAATAGGTACCATTTAGTAGTGTTTCGATATTAATGAAATGCTTAACTGAAAGGAAAGGAAATTGGATTGGCAAACCCTTCAGTAATTTTTTAGAAGACAATAATTTAATAAACAATAAGATCTCTTGAAATGAATGAGTATTATCATGAGATAATTTACCACACTGACTTAAGTATGTGCTTATAGTTAAGTTAAACTTAAGTATATGCTTAAATGCCTTCCGGAATAGAGCTGCTTATCTGAGGCAAAACTTTGATTGAAATTTACTTTCAGGATCTGGTAACGTGAGGTGCAATGCACCAAGAATGCAGTTAATCATAGATTACCATCTTGCCTTTAGTCTTAGTTTCCATGGCTGTGTCAATTTAAATCAGAACTAAAATTATTTGAATACATTTTTAAAAAATTTAGTTTAATGTTTAAATGTATATACATTTTTATCTTTCTGTAGAATTTTAGTATTGTTCTTTTTCTGGAGTCTTTTGAGATCTAGCCAGAATATTACATACTATAGTCCTTTTGAAGCTCTCCTTTTTTAACACTGAAAATACTTTATTTTCTTAACCTCAGGCTGTCTTTTTGGTTTTCTTAAAAAGCAAGCTGTCAGCCCTATCAACTTCTCATCAGTGCATTCATGTATCATGGAGCATTCTTTCTGAAGCACATCAGATAAAAAGACATCTGGTGTGCAACTACATGTAAACATCCTGGCGGTGGAAGGGGTTTGCTGAAGGCCTCTTTTTCTGCTGGTGGTTGAGCTGGTTGTGCATCACTAGATCCCTCAGGGATCAGTTCTGGATCCAATTCTGTTCAATATCTTCATCAATGGCTATGTCTACACTTGGCCAAATAAATCGACTTTGTAAGTCGACTTAGCATGTCTACACTCAAAAATTAAGTCGACTTAAAGGAGACCCTATCAAATTGACTTAGAACATCCACACTGGATGCCTAAGTCGACTTCTAGGGGCTAGGTGGACCTGGGACCGGTCCTCGGTGGCAGGGGGCACACCCCTTGCCAAGTGCCAGGGGGCTCAGCATTTGCCCCATTGTACCTGTGTACCATGGGGGCTGAGCAAGACAGGGACACTGGCAGGGCATAGGAGCAGGGTGGGCAGGGCTCTGTCCTGCCCTGTGGGGGGGGGGGGGCACACCAGGCTCTGCCTGTGCCAGCCACCCTGGCAGGGAGGGCAGTGGGGGAACCCTGGAGCCCTTTAAGTCGACTTAAAGTCGATTTAGGGCTAATCTGTGTCTACACTGGCTAAGTCAACTTAATAAAGTCGACTTAGCCAGTAAAGTCGACTTTAAAGTAGGTTTTATAAAGTCGACTTTAATTTTCCTTTAAGCTGCTGCTTACGTCGATTTAAGGAAAATGTAGTGTAGACGCAGATTAAATTAAGTCGACTTAAGCAAGTTTAAGTCGACTTAATCTGTAAGTGTAGACGCACCCAATGATTTTAATAATGGCATACAGAGTACACTTATAAAATTTATGGACAATACCAAGATGGGAAGGGTTGCAAGTGCTTAAGTCGACCTACACAAAGCTGCATCCACACTGGGCTTTTATTAGGTTGACTTAATAACACCAGCTCTGAAGGTTGACTTAAGCCTTAAATTGACTTCTTAAGTCAACTTAAAGCCAGTGTGGATAAGGAATAGTGCTAATAGTGCTTATTAAGTCGACTTCAAGCCAGCGTGGACGGCTATGCCTACTGTTAAGTCAATTTAACAAGGTCAACTTAAGTCGAGTTAAAGTGTAGCCACTCTGTTAAGTCGACTTAACTTTACAAGTATATACATAGCCCTAGAAACTAGATAATGCTTGGTCCTGCTATAAGTGCAGGAGACTGGACTAGAAGACCTAGCAAGGTCCTTTCCAACCCTTCAATTTTATGATTCTAAGAGATTGCCAGTATTGATTTTACAAGGTAACAAGCAATTCATCACATTTCTGACTATCTTATTTATGAAGATTACTGGATTTAAGTGGTTTAGCAGATTCTCCCAGAAATCTTGTAGCAATTTCTAATGACCAAATTTAATCAATGACAATACATTCAAATAAAAGAATCTTTAAGCCATTGTCTACCAACAGTGATCCCACTGATTTTTATAACAATGATAATGTATACCACATTAACACCAAAAAATGCTAGGTGCTGTACATATTGTAAAAACAGCCCAATCCAGTCTCTAAGGCTATGTCTACACTTGTAATTTTAAGTTGATTTTAATTAAGTCAACTTAGTGAGTCTACACTTAAAATTAAAGCCGACTTAAAGGGGAACTTACAAAGTCGACCTAGAGCATCCACACTGGACGCCTAGGTCGACTTCTAGGGTCTTAGGGGGACCTAGGGCAGGTCCACAGGGACAGGGGGGGCACCCCTTGCCCAATGCCAGGAGGCTCAGCCTTTGCCCCATTGTACATAGGTACAATAGGGCAAAGGTGGTCAGGGACCCTGGCAGGGCATAGGGGCAGGGTGGGCAGGGCTCTGCCCTGCCCTTTGATAGGGCATGCCAGACTCCCCTTGTGCTCCTCCCGGTAGGGAGGGCATTGGTGTAGTCCTAGGGTAGCCCTAAGTCGACTTAGGGCTACCCCATGTCTACACTGGCTTAAGTTGACTCTGGGAAGTCGACTTAAGCACTAAGTTGAATTTAAAGGAGGTTTAATAAAGTCGACTTAATTTTAATTAAGTCGACTTTATTTTCCTTAAGTCAACTTAAGCAAGCTGCTTAAGTTGACTTAAGGAAACTGTAGTGTAGATGCAGGGTAAATTAAGTCGACTTAAGCCAGCTTAAGCTTGTTTAAGTCGACTTAATTTACAAGTGTAGACGCAGCCTATGAGTTGAAAATCAAGATGACAAGGGAGGAGGAGGGAAGGGAGATAATTTACAAGTGAAAAGATTGGAGCGATGATTGGCACACAGCTTGTTAATATCATATTATGAGGACATTATACACTATTCCCTACATTGCCTCTGCTAGCTCTGATTTTTTAGTTTCATTCATTATTACTTGTCTTTTTTACTCATTCCTTCCTATTGCTTTAATTTATTTATTTCAAGACACACACATACGGGTGGAGGAGAGAACCTGGAGAATTTCTGACTTGATGAAATGTTTAATTCAACTGTCTAACTGCCGAGATGAACAGAACTGACCTCAGAAAGGCTTCTGAGACTGTTGCCTCCTTTTCCTTGTCACTTGCGTCTACTGCTGCTTTCCCAGAGTGGCTGGGGCCTTGTTTTTATTTTTTTGAGCTGTGGTAATTCATTGAGGATCAAAACCCCATTCTGCTAAGCACTGCACACACAGAGAAGGAAAATAGATAAAAATCTATCCTAGCAGGTGAAACCCATGAAGTTCATGCCCAGGAGGAATGTGTTGAATGTGGGTGGTCTCTAGGGGGCTCAGTGTTCCCCTTTGTCTGAGTTGCTGGATAGGATGGGGAAGAGAAAGAAGACAGCTTTATCTGCCCCTCATTACTCATTAAGTTTTCCTTATCTCCCAGCATGTGAGGCAGACTATTGAAAGTTGCTGTAGAATTCCCTTTGCCAACCTGGAGAAAATTGCTTTGAGATGATGCAGAATTTCAGGGTCACCACTGTCTATCAAGCAAGTTGCCAAACTTCAGAGACGAGCAATGGCCAAAATAGCACTTCATCTCTTACTTGATTAATTGTAGTGACAACAGAGGCACAAATAACATCATTTATATTGTCAAATTATTCCTGGATGAATAACTTCTTTCCTTTCCAAAACATATAGTAACAATAAGTGCCAATGGATAATAGTCTCAGATTTTCTGTGTTACAGCAAGATAGACTGCTTGATGAGGTGATCTGGCATTGCAAGGAATCTCTTTGTGAAAACCAAAACCAAAAACATGTTTCTTCAGATTGCCTGACACTTCCAATTATAAGACCCTGGTTTGGGTTGCTTTGTCAAACTTCAGGTTGGGGTGAAATGCTCCATGTTAAGTGATTAGGATGATTCTTTTTCTTTTTTGGAAACTTTCAGCTAAAAAGGTTCAGTTGTTTCCTTAACACAGTCATTATGGCTATGTCTACACTTACAAAGTTAAGTCGATTCTATTAAGTTGACTTAACAAGGTTGACTTAAGCTGACTTAAAGTCGACCTTGTGAAGTCTACTTAGATAGTCTACACTAGACTCTTATGTTGACTTACAGTTGACCTTGTTAAGTTGACTTAGAGAGTCTACACTAAACTCTTAAGTCGACTGGCCCCGGCTAGGGGAGCCGCGGCTCCTGGGGACGGGGGGAGGCCAGCTCCCCAACAAGTAGGGAGCTGCAGCTCCCTTGACCCAGGGAACCGCGGCTCCCTACTTCTCGAGGAGCTGTGGATCTCTTGTCCCGGGGAGCTGTGGCTCCCTGTTTGCCCAGTTCCCTGGCCAGAAGGGAGCTGCGGCTCCCTTGTCCCCAGCCCTAGGTCGACTTAGGGAATTAAGTCGACTTAGGGCATCCACATCGGTTTTAGGTCGACTTAACGAATAGACTTATGTGTTAAAGAAGTCCTTAAGTCGACTTAATGAAAGCCAGGTGGCTTTGATTAGGTCGATTTAAGCCTCCTTAAGTCAACCTAAGTTGTCAGTGTAGACGCACCCTATGAGAATGAGGCAAGGGAAAAATGTGTTGCATTGCCCATGTTAAAAATGCTGGTGACCTATTCTTTGAACTAGATTGTTAAGTTAATTTAAAGTCAACCTGTTTAAGTTGACTTAACAAAGTTGACTTAACTTTTCTAGTGTAGACATAGCCCCTTGTCAACCTTATTAAGTTGACTTAACACTTTAAGTCGACTTAATAAGATCGACTTAGGCACTAATTCCTGTCCACAGTGGCTTTAAGTCAACTTAAGGAGTCGACTTAAGGCTTAAGTCGACCTAAAGCCAGGTGTTATTAAGTTGACTTAACCTTTCCTTAAGTTGACTTAAGGAAATGCTTAAGTCGACTTAATAAAAGCCCAGTGTGGATGTGGCTTTGTTTAGGTCGACTTAAGCCTCCTTAAGTCAACCTAAGTTGCCAGTGTAGATGCACCCTATATATCCCAATAACCACTGTGGGGGGTGAAACCAGGTAGTCACTACAATCTCAAATGAACTCACAAGGGAAAATTATAAAAGACAAAACACCCTATTACATGTGGGTGAACGCTTTTCACAAACTGATCACTCTATATCTGATCTATCGGTCTTCATCCTCAAAGAAAACCTATGCCACATTTTCAAAAGACAAGAAAGTAAATCATTACTCTACTAGACACTAAAAAGCATGGACTGAACTGTGACACTGGATTCATGGCTTATTACAATTGTTTGTAACCCACCCCCGTTTTGTGCTATAACTACAGAGGTGTTAATGTGTCACTTCTACCTCGAATCACCCCTTACAGTATGTGCTAACTATTTATGCTAAACAATATGTTCCACCTGGCATTTTTCTGGATTGCTTGGAGTATCATTCTCAGACCTGAAGAATAATTCTATGTGGCTTGAAAGCTTCTCTCTCTTATCAAGAGACGTTGACCCAGAATTTGGGTGACTGAGTTACTGGATGGGAGGCACATTCGTAGGCATCACAATCAAGTTCATAAGCAGTATTACAGGGAGTTATCTGTAGAGAATTCCCATTCAGATGCTGAGTTACCAGATGTTATGGAGTCATTAGACTATCCAATTGTTACATCCAGAAATAGTTAGATTGCTGAAGATCCCAAACCAACCACTACAGTGGACTTGGAAGTTAAGTCTGCAGAGATGGGTGTATTATCAGAAAGTCCTTCTGCATCTGCTACTGATGAAGGACTCCGGATGTTACCACTGAGCCATTCCAGAAGATCTCCCAAACCTAGCAACAGATTGGACTTGTAGTAGTAAGACATTTTTGATAGAAAGGTCAAAATAATCTCTTGAGGATTGGGGTAGTCTACCCCAACCTTTTGGGATGTTGTGTTTTGTTGTTATACTGTTAATATTTTCAGTTTATTGTAACTAACCATTTAAAGGGCAAGAAGTGTAATGTAAGTATTTTATTATGCATATTTCTGCCCGGTGGCCAAGTGAGAATAGCTACTTACTGTTAGAAGCCTGTCGGCTGAACTGTGCATGCTCTAGGGCGAATGGGGATAGAGAGCAAATAAGTTCATCAAAATGGAGGATCATTAGTTGTCTAGATGAACTTGTTCCAGAATAAAACATATTTTTTTCAGTTAAAATACGTGAAAATGTTGGCCTAAGTTTCTCTATGTGTCAGCTTCCTCATCTGCAAAAGGGGTATTATAATAATACCTATCTACCTCACAAAATTCAGCTTATAGGCAGCTAAATTCATAAATATTTTAAAGTAACGGAGGTCCTAGGATGGAAGGGTTGGTAGAAATGTGAAATATTATCATATCTGAGCACACTGCTCTTTTAATGGGCTTAAAATAGCACATGCTTCAAAGCCAGAATGAACTTTTAAAATAAATGATTTAAGTGAATGTAATGCTAGCGGAAGATGTCACATTGTTAGCCTTGGAGATTTAAATCCACTGCTTACCCCTGAGGTAGGAAGAGTACAGTCAATTTTAATGCAGCTTCTCCTCACTACTCTACTTCTGCATGTCATCTGTATTCTGGATTTGCTACTAGATGTGAGGTAATAGTTAAGTCATGATACCTGAAGCTCTCTGCTATGATTGCCAAGAAGGGAACCAGCTAGTGCCATTTATGATATAGATATGTGTCTGTTAGGTAGTGGATTGAAACTACCGACTCATTTCACACTTACCACCAGCCAGTTGTCAGAGGGTGATGACTGGACCACAATATTACTATCAGTTTTGACCAGGTTCACATCACTGAATGCTAGGTGAAAGGTATCCTAACCAGTTATGAACCCCAACACCCACCCAGCTGTCCATGCTCCTTTAGATATATTTTTTTCAAGTAAATATATATTTGACTTTCTCTTTTGGTGACATGCCCTGTGCCAATAGGATAACTACAGATTTCTACAGAAAGGTAACTCAGAATAATGTGGTACTTTGATTGTCTGACTTTTTTATGGGGTCACAAGGACTTTGCTTGCAAAACAGGTAGAAACCAAAACTAACCTTCTGTAACGACAAGACTTGTCTTTGCCTGAGCCTGTTTAAAATGTATATCAGCCAACCGTGACAATTTTAAGAGCTACCAAGGGAGGATAAACCATTCGGAAAATGTTAATCAAACTGATCAGACTGGATAATTAGCCTCAGGGCTCAATTCAGCACATCTGATGCTCAACCTCAGTAAGGCAACAGGATTATGAAGAGAAAACTGTGTACTGCATGCTCAGGTGGTCCTTGGTCTAGCAAAGTGGAGTACCACAATACCCTTGATCAACTCAGCATGGAACCCTTCTTACACTGAACTCTTGACATTCTTTTGTCAATGGGATCTGCCTATTTCCAAGTTATACAGAAGGCCAATGAAGTTAACTGCCCCCCCCAAAAAAAAACCAAAAAAACTCCTGATATGCAATGCTTAGGCAATTGATATATGTATATTGATAGGGTTTTTTTAATATGTTCCTAAGGTCTTCAGCAGGTCTTAATTTTTATAAACTTTAAAAATAAACTTGGAATAATAAAATAAAAGTATAAGTGCCTTGGAGCTGATGTGAGCCTTCTGTTACAGGAAGTGAGGCATGTTGCTTCTAAAGTATTCTGCATACTCATCAATACTGTCGTGACTAAGACATAGGCAAGGTGAGCAAACTATTTATAGGGAATAATTTAGTCAGCAAATTTAGCCTCTCTTTTAATTTGTAAATGATCTGTGTAACCCCTATGAGGGTTTGTGAGCCCAGTCAGCCTTTACCAGCGGAGTCTGTCTCCGTTGCAACGGTGACTCTAGCCCTCACCTGCCTCCATACTAGAGCTGTGATTTTGGCTCCAATTTTCATTACAACACAGGCCCAACTGTTCAGAAACCAAAGACTGGAAAACGCCATCACAGACCTTTGGAATAAACAAAAGGCCAAGAATTTTCCCCCAAGA
The DNA here is from genome assembly GCA_007922175.1 of Pelusios castaneus. Taxonomy (NCBI): domain Eukaryota; kingdom Metazoa; phylum Chordata; order Testudines; family Pelomedusidae; genus Pelusios; species Pelusios castaneus. Next base: position 4,387,464 of record ML685888.1, on the reverse strand, counting down.
CAAGGTGGGGGGATGCAAATTACTCAAAAGAAGCAGGACTGAAATTTGGGTGAGCTCTGAGGTCAACAGAGGTCTCAGCCTGAGCTTTTCACTTTTTCCTGTGCAAGCTCCAGTCACTGCTGTTTGCATAATGGGCTTAATAGCCCGAAAACTTCCTGCAATGACTTTGGGAACAAACACCAGCCCAGAGACCAAGAGATGAGAGAGAGCGACACCTAACAGAATGGCCTATTTTTGCCTTTCTCAGAAATACTTGGTACTCTTTTCCAGCCTGGGGCAAGGGTACCATGACAGATCAGGTTAACATCCAACGGCAGTTTTGGAATAGGCACTCTAGTACCCTCTGGACTCAGTCGTTGCTAAGAGACCTACATTGAGTTGCTGGTTATGTACTTTCCTTCCAACCTCATCATCAGGGTCCCTTACCCATAACAACAGGCCTAATGGTTCTTTTGTGACTGGGGACTTGGTTGTCCTAGCTACATGTGCCGGGAGTCAGTCTTTGTGTAAGGAGAATCCAATCAGTTGGGTTTGGCAGGAGGGAATGTTGTCTTATGGGGACTGTATATTGTAATGAACCCACTGATCTATTACTTTTCACCACAGAATGAGCCAGAAGTCATGCTGAGAATGATGGGGCCAGTTAACAGAGGGCATCGTGTTATGCAGCATGAACAGGAAAAGGAGGTGACATTGAGGGTGAAGAAGATCCAAGTTAGTTACAGAGCTAGAACCTGTGTGATCTGCAGGATGGAGGCAGCACTGTAATGATGGGCTATATGCTAGGGATCAAATTGCCTAGCATAAAGTGTGAGGCAAGCCCTACGACAACTCGGGGAGATGCCCTGATGATGGGAATGACCTCTAGCCAATGGTACGTTAGGGCAGCACCTTTTTGACTGAAAACCCCACTAGTTAATACTAGGCAAAACATGTGCCCCACCCGCACTGGCCATAAACACATATAACCCCTATAAACAGATATAATAATAACAACAATAAATTACATAAATAATAATTAATTACTGTTACCTCAATAAGACGCTAAGCTTTCCCTGGCGCAGGTACCACCACATGCCCCATGTGGCCCCGCCTCTTCCCAGCACTGATGGCTTGAGGGCAACGGAAACAGGCCCTGGCGGGTTGGCCATGGCTGCTCCTCTCTGGCCAGACAGCCAATTGGTGCAGGCCTGAGGGGCTGCTCCTCTGCTCTCGCCAGGGGTTGCTGCTCCGTCACTAGAGGGTGGGGGGGAGGGCAGTTTTTTCCCCCTAGCCCGCTTGGCGTTTGGGGGGGGGGGTGCTGCACCCAGCACAGAGCTTGGAGGGCTAAATTACCTCAATATTACTGAAGCCTCAAGGACCCTCCACCCCTGTAATCTTTGGCACCTTCCAGGGGATCCTGCTACCCAAGTCAGGAATCATTATTTTAGGATATCTGCCAGAGGTGAGGAAACCTTGTGCATTCACACTGGATCCAGGACACTGTTGCCCCACTTCCTTATAGCATGGTTCCTCTAACAGCTGATACCCCAGAACTTCCCACAACTTAGGGGTTCTGCACCAGTTAGTGAAAGTTAGAGCAGCCAGGAAGACATAGTGCTGAAGAGGTAGTTTGCTCTTGCTGCTTACAGGAAGGGGGAAATCTGTGCATGGAGGATCCCCTCTGTCTGTGGATTCTGGGAGAATGATTTCCCCCTTTGGAAATCACTCCTTGTGGCTCCTAAAGCCATTAGAAGACTTTGCACAACAAATTACATCCTTTCACTGGTTTCTTAACAAGTGAAAAGTTCTTTGCTGTAGAGCTTGCTTTGCTTGTTTCTGTCATAAGTGACAAATTATGTGTGACTATAAGTGTAACTGTAGGTTATAACAAAGGTGCTGAGGAGTTAAGGTCAAAAGGTAAATTCTGCTTTTCTGCAACATGTTTTATCAAGCTGAGTAGTGTCCCTGTTGCTATGAACAGAAGTGGTGTGACTCCCTGTGGGCAGAGCTTGGAGAGGGAGAGAGCAAAGACAGAGAAAGAGCATAGAATTGGCCTGGCCTACTGTACTGCGCTCTACACATCAGCTTGCTCCAGCTTTAGTTCCTGATTTCCTGTTCCCAGAACTGCAGATTTCTGTCTGCCCTTTAAAAAACATGTTAGTTTCAAAAAGTTTTGAAAACTCACCATTATCAGGGCAGGGAGGGAGTATATGTGGGCATAGTAGTCACCTATACAGCTTACTTCTGAGGGACGAGTATTCTGGAGGCTGCTGCCTTCCCATCAGAAGCTGGTCTTGGTGGGAATTCAGAGCTTCTGAAAATGCAGCCACTTATTTTGATGCTTGAAAAATGGATTTGGGTGCCTGACCTTAGGGACTCAGTTTTGTCTATGTGCTTGCTCATGGCCATATAGCAACATAATGACAGAGAAGGGAATGGAACCCAGGTGCTCCTGGATGGCTGTCCCATGCTGAGCTCACTATGGGTGAGTCTACACTTGTAAATTAAGTCAACTTAATTTATTCTATGTCTACACTACATTTTCCTTAAGTCGACTTAAGCAGCTTGCTTAAGTCGACTTAAGGAAAATAAAGTTGACAATGAAAATTAAGTCGACTTTATTAAACCTACTTTTAATTTGACTTTAGGCTTAAGTCAACTTTTTAAAGACTTAGGGCTCTCCAGGACTCCCCCACTGCCCTCCCTGCTGGGGGGGGCACAGGGAAAGCCTGGCATGCCCCCCCAAAGGGCAGAGCTCTGCCCCTATGCTCTGCCAGGGTCCCTGTCCCCCTTTGCCCCATTGTACTCTGGTACAATGGGGCAAAGGCTGAGCCCCCTGGCACTGGGCAAGGGGTGCCCCCCCCGGCACCGTGGACCTGGCAAGGTCCCCCTAGCCCCTAGAAGTTGACCTAGGCATCCAGTGTGGATGCTCTAGGTCAACTTAGTAAGTTCCCCCCTAAGTCAACTTTAAATGTAAGTGTGGACATGCTAAGTCGACTTAACTAAGTCGACTTAGTTAAAGTTGTCTTAAATTACCAAGTGTAGACATAACCTATGACAGGAGTGCTCAAACTTCTTTGCCCCTCCACCCTCCATGGCATTCATCTCCTGATGGTGGCTGGTAGTTCCAAGACCACCAGTCACTCTTTCTTTCTCAGGTTTCTCAACACTGCAGAATCCAAGCTATGGCCTCTGAAGGTAGCTTCTATTTCCTATTCTTCTACCCTCATATTGCAGAAGAGCCAGAAGTAGTGGTTAGGTTGGCTTTTCCTGCTCTTCCTTTACAGAGGTTTTCACAATTGCTAAGGACTTTTTGTTATGACACAGCTGGAAACAAGAAAGAAAAGTTCCACCTGAACAAGTGGAACCACTGCACTAGACCATGCTGCTCCTGCCAGAACATCACATGCACTTGATAAGTAGGGAAACTCTGGGCAAGACAAGGGTTGTGAGGATCATGGCCTCTTCATCTGGCCCTTCAATGTAAGCTAAAACAGAAATATTCAGTCTGAGAATTTTCAAGCTGCCCTATAGGATTTTGATGGTCAATTCCCATAAATGTTCATAGGAATTGGGTGCCCAAATCCCTTAGTCAGCTTAGAAATATCTCAATCTAAAGTAAAAAGAATGAATCAGTGACAGAACTGAGATCAGAATTTTAGGATCCTGATTCTTAATACAAAGACTGGCCTTCAGCCAGTATTATTTCCACCATACTATACTTAATCAGCAGATGAAGAGCCTGTTGCTCAATTAGGGGAGACTGGCAAATCTGTTATTCTTTTTAAGCAAATGGATCATGTTACCCAAGGAGAAGGGACTTGGAATCAGGGGGAGTAGATGGGAAAAGTAGATTGCCAAAGATCATAACTCAGCAAAGAAAATGTAATTCAGAAGGGAAACGTTAATTGCACCTGTAAGGGGGTCAGCTCCTCAGCTGATAGAAATCAGCAGTTTCAACAACTTCAGTTGAGCAACAATGCTGAGTTTCTACTCCAATGAATTATTGACTCTAGCAGCCATTTTTAAAACAGACAACAATGGTTTAACACATGACAAAAGTAGCTGAATAGATTTTGCTTAAATGTTCAAACAAACAAGCACCCAAAAAAACCCCAACTCAACTTTTCCTCCATCAAAAGGTATCTTTTACTTAAGAAAAAACATGTGAATGTTTAATCTAAAGCATTGGTTCCCAACCTGAGGGTACTTCAGGTGGTCCGTGGGCAGGGGGAGATAATATAATAAGCCCATGTACCTCTTATGCATGCAGGCAAATGTATTGTGATGAGTGCAATACGCTTGTGAATGAGCATAATAAATTATTAGAAATAGCTGTGTTTTTAAAACCCTGTGATATATTTTTGGTTTTGTTTTTCCTCTAAAACAGCTTGCTTACGTGGTGGTCTGCAAAAGATTTCAATGACGATGTAGTGGTCCGCACAGGGGAAAAAGTTGGGAACCGCTGATCTAAAGGTACATTTAAAGAAAAATCCTACCATACAAGCAAGTGAAAAACTGCTGTTTAGAATCTCCTCACAGCTGAGATGTCACCACCAGTGAAGTCTTTGATACTAAAAATATTCTTTGACATTGGAAAGAAGCTCTTTGCTTTGATGATACTGCAGTCTTTTCAGTTTAGTATAAATGCCCAAAGGGAAGATAACAAATGAAGGGCTATATCTTTAGCTCCATTTAGGTGCAAATCAGGGTAGCTCCATTGACTGAAGGAGAAATGAGGATCTGGCTAAAGACTTTTAAGGAAAATAAGACAATTTATTGAACACAATTCTGCTTTTGTCCTTCCTTTAAGATAATTTTCTTCTCTTTTTCTGTCACCCTATGCAGTGAAGGATGTAGGCTAACTATCCAGTGGAAGAAGTCAAACAAACAGCTGAAAACTAAGTTCTACAGTTTCTGTTTCATGCATCTGATGAAGTGGGCTTACACCCACGAAAGCTCATGCAATAAATAAATTCATTAATCTTTAAAAGTGCCACAGGACTCCTTGTTTATTTTGCTAAACTAGACTAACATGGCTACCCCCCTGGAACTTAATACATTTGTTAATCTTTAAAAGTGCCACACAGGACTCCTTATTTGTTTCATTTAAAACTTGGGTAGAAGGCCATCTGTACCACTTACGCCCCACTTAAGAGTTACATGAAGCAGTCATGAGGGGCTGGGGCTGCGGTGTGCCTGTGCAGTCTCTCGCTACATCACAGAAAGGGTCTCTGGTTCTGCATAAGCCAAAATGGAGACAGACAGTAGACGTGGAAAAGAACCAAATTTATGCTGATTTAACTATTGCAACACCACCAAAAACAAGTGTGACAGGGTCACAGAGCTTAATTTCAGGTCACAGAGGGGAATAGCAAAAGCCAAGGAGGAGGGAAGCTGTACCTGTACGGATTTCATTCCAGCTACATAGAACAGGAATATTTTGTGCATAGTAAATATTGAGCATCATCCATAAATAGTACCACCCTATTTGCATGATACCCATTATCACTGTTTTATCTAGCAGCTTTGTATCAGTGTCATCTGATCCACCACCTAGAAGCTTCTGAGTAGGGAAATTGCACAGACCATCACAATTTTTGTGTTTCTCTAGATTGTCAGTGCATATGTTTGCCGTTGCAGTTAAGTTTGAAACAAAGATTTGTGAAAGAATTCTTCCCTGGGCCAAAATCGTTACCGCTTCCCCCAGGTACTTGTCTGGACTGATTTCAAAGTGGAAGGTATTAGTCTCATTGCATAATATGAAGCAAATATGTTTAGATCAGGTTTTGAGGGGGATGGGATTAGTCAGAGCCCTGGAAATGCCAGTCTTCACCCCTCCATTTACACTCTCCTCTCTTCACTAGCATCGCTATTCTGCAGTTAGCAGGGCTCCTGGAGCCACTGGCTTTGTGTCAGCTGTAGAACACACAACAGCATTGTTCACATGGTGCTCCAACTGGCTTGTTGTTTTTATTTACCAGACCCACAGGGAACCTCTTTGTGGATAAGCCTCAGCCTATCTATTCACCACAGGTTTGCTTTTTCTACCTAGTGGTTTGATAGACTGATGCTTGCTAATTATCTCCTCAGTGATTAATTTATTTGAACACCTCTCCCTCCCCAATCCAATAACAACAGGCTTCCTTCCCCTACCTATCTCTCCATTTTAGAACTACTTTAAAAGAAACATTTAGGCTTTTATCAGAACTTTCAGCTGTTCTTCCCTAAATAATGATAAAAACTTTGGCGAAATTTCAACTCCAAGGGTCTGATTACCTCTTGCCTTCACTTTGTTACATCTGTTTCTCCTGTGCATAGTAGCTGCAAAATAGTTCCAGGTCAGAATGCCAATCCTACTATGCACAACTGAAAATGAGTATGCAAAGTATTGGAGAGGCAGATGCTCTGGAGTAGCTAAGATGCCCTTGACACAAGCCGTTTTTCTGTTCCAGGTGTCATGGGGATGAAGGGAATCACTTTACCCTTCCACAAGGTAAGAATGTTTTATTTTATGCAAGCTGCCTGTGGTCTATAGGGATCATTTTGGCAGCACAGATGCAAGGTTGGTAGTGAATATTATGATAATCTAATCTGACCTATTTATAGCCCATAGCACTAGATTTAGCATTTATTTTATTTAGCAATAACAAAGAAACATACAGGCCTGTATCCTGCAAGACATAAGGCCTATGGACTTTGGTACAGATGAATGGCCTAACTGCCACCCCTAAGTTTCAGGAAACTGGGAATAGAGCATTGTAAAGGGGGATTTTTTTCCAGGCAACCAGAGGAACATGAGCTAACATCATCTTTTGGATTGAACATCTACAGCTGGATGATTTAGTGGGAGTGGTCCTGCTTTTAGCAGGGGGTTGGACTAGAGGACCTCATGAGATCCCTTCCAGCCCTAACATTCTATGATTGTAGGTGTGGGGCCATAAGAGTGCCATGGCAATTAATTGAAGTATATGATAATGACCCGAGGTCATTCATATACTAACTTATAGAAGAAAGCACCCCAACATTAGTAGGTTGAGGACATACAACTAAAGAAGAAGGGAGAAACCCTTACTGAATATGCATTAGACATAGTGGTGTCAGCAAAACAAATTTAAAAATTGTATCCCATCTTGTGTGCAGAAGACAGAGAGATGTAGGCTGTGGGAGGTTCCAGGCTGATGGTCAATTGTAATGAGGAAGAAGGTGATGGTGATGAGGAAGATAATGATTAACATATGAGGTTGTTCTGCAATGTTCAAATAAACATTGTGTATTATCTCTATCTACCTTGTTGGATTAGAGTGCTTGTGACTTTGCTAAATGTATTAATAAACTATTGCAAATACAGAAGACTCCCTAAAGTGTGCTTGTTGCAACAGCGCACGTTGGGGCTCCCAGCTGAACAGTAATTTTAATGATACTGGGCCTATTTTTTGGGATAAGAACCTGTCAAACCTCAGAGTGATTACTGGGAATTCCCAAGTAGTCAATATAATTAATACATAATCTATAGATCAGGCTGCATCCTATATGGCACGGGTTATAGAATTTCATCTAGTGAATTCTGCATTGAGCCTAATAACTTGAGGTCGAACTAGAGTAAATCTTTTAGCAAGATTCCAGTCTTGATTTAAAGATCCCAAGTGATGAAACATTTATTTGTATCCTTTGTCATCTGTTGCAGTGTTAATTATCGTCACTGTTTTATATGCCTATCATTCCCAGTTTAAATCTTCCTGACTTCAACTTGCAGCCGTGGGATTTTGTTACACCTTGCTGTGTTAGACTAAAGAGACATCTGCTAGCAGATGAGTAGCAACAGGGCCAACCCTGGAGGTGGGAGGACCGAACGGGGCGATTGCCCTGGGGCCCCATGGTTACGTGGGCTCCATGCTGTCCCGCTCCCTGTGGGGCAGTGTGGGGCCCATGTGCGCTGCAACCCCTACTCCCACAGCTGCCTGGCTGCATTTGGCAGTGAGCCGAAGGTGGCAGGGCGGGACAGGCCAGGCTGGGACTGCTATGCCCGGCCCCTGGGCCGACCCTCCCCACCCCAGGGCACAGCAGGCTGGCCCAGGGGTGGAGCAGGCCAGTGGGCCCGCCACGCTCCCCTGCAGCGTGGGGAGGGAGGGGTAGAGGTAGGGCCCTGCCTATGCCAATTGGCCCAGGGCCCCGCTCCCCCCAAGGGACAGCCCTGAGTAGCAATGCCCTTTTCCCCGTCCATGTTCTCTATACTTGGGGCTAAGATGGGGTGATGTAGAAACTACTGTCCTTGCTTTACATCATTGGAAGTTTCCCCTACATAAGGTGAATCTTCCATTGTCCAACTATATTGCCTTCAGACCCCCGGAGATGCATAATGCAGGCTTAACAGTCTAGTAAATCTGTCCTTCTACATGTTTCCCTTTAGCAATTCTGCCGTTGTTTGCTCATATTTAATGAAGTTTATTTATACAGACTGTGCCCAATGTGCTCTTTCTGTAAATGTGTATTTTGTTGTGTTTTTATGTAAAAAGTTAATAAACAGCATGAACAGAAATATGTACATGATCTCAAGTGACTTATCCTGTAATATTCTTCCTCAGTGCAACAAGCCAAAGCCCAACAAGATGGGAACCAGACTCTAAAACTGATTAGAAACTGAAAGTAAACCTGGCTAGGCCCATTTCACTATCCCATCTGCGTGAAATGCAAAACATAAAATGAACAACATAAGTAGCACAATGTGCGTTTTTTTAGTTTAAAATGTGTTCATTTTTAGTAGTAGTCTGAGATGTAGAAAGTCATATAATCAGATAAGAATTTTTTTTTAAACTTGAGGATATGATTCTTGTCTTTCATCACTTTTTCGCTGGAGTTGCTCCACTGACAGCAATACTATTGTTCTTGATTTAAACATGCGTAGGTGAAAGGAAAATCAGGCCCATGACTTTCACTTTGACAATATTTTAAAAACTAAAATATAAACGGAAGTCAGAAATCCTGCCAACCAAAGACTATTTTCGAAAAAGCGTATCTTCACATGAATACGCTATGCACCACAATTCACTTTAAAGGAAGTTTTCTTCTAGAAAATGTTCCTTTGTAAAATAAAAATAGTTGTGCCTTTATAAAGCCAGGGAAATTAAAACCCTGATTTTGATCTTATGTATACTTTGTTTAAATCAATGCATTTTAGAGGAAAATCAGACCCCAAATATTTTAGCACACATGTAGTGAGGTAAAACTAGATCCAGGAATTAAACCACCAGAACCAAAACTATTCATGTCCTTGAATATTTTGCAATAAATTCTGCATTGGTTCTCTTGAGATGCAACACTGAACACGTACCTTGCAGAAAGTGGTGACAAAGATGATATCACTTATGGGAACCGTACCTGGTTTGCTCTGCAGCCCAGAATTGCCATAGCACAAGCACGCTGGAAATGGCTCCGGTACACTGGAGCATATGGGTAGGAAGAAGTATAGTTCCATTGATATTGGGCCTACACCACTCCTTTGTCAATTTCCTAGCTCACTGAAGCCCCTCTATGTCACAGAGTGGCTTGGCGGTACATGGGGGAGGAAGCTGGTCTCTGATCCTCTTCATTCTCTTTCAAATTTTTGAACTTGGAGTGTGAGAATTCCAAGCTCACTGAGTCTCCCTCTCCTATGATGTCTTCAAAATGAAGACAAAAAGAGGAAATCGATTTTTAACAGTGACTACTCTAGTAGCACCTTTTCAGAGTGGTGTGACAAAAAGAGGGCTTTTTGTTCTCTCACTCTTTGTCATTCACCATTTGCTACCCCTGCTTTGGAGGCAATGTATCCTGCTAATAAATCTGTTGTCTATCAGTCAACGTAATGCTGTGGGTTGCTCTTTCTCTTTCGAGTCTATTGATAAGCACGTATGCCATGTGAAAAATGTTATAGACATGAGTGGTCCCACGGACAGTGTACACAGTGAAATTAAACACATTGCAGAAGGGTTTGCAGGGTTGGGCCTAGTAACCTGGTAGCACACACACTTCTTTAATGTGAGTCTTTAATATTAAGGTGTGGTAGCGGCATTGGGCCAAGCGCTATGTGTGTGTCACCTTTAGTCACACAAGCAGTCCCATCACTTCATTATGCATGATCGTGTTTGTGAGATTAAGCCCATTTCAACAGCAATGTCCCTCCTGAGCCATTGACTCCCAAGCTGATTAAAAATTTAAAAAGCTGCATTACAAATTAACGGCTGAACCTGCAAACACACGCTACTGACTTTAGTGGTAATTACTAAGCATACTCCTTGGAAACCAATGGAACCACTCACAGGAGTAAACAATCCTCAGGCCCCAAATGGAAAGTCATTGAAAATATATGCCCAAGAGCCTAGAGAAAAAGCAAAGTGATTATTTCCCTCTGTCTGGCACTGTCGAGGCCACATTTGGAGTAGTGTGTCCAGTTTTGGGGCCCTCCACTAAAGAAAGGATGTGGACAAATTGGGAACGGTTCAGCAGAGGTTAACAAAAATAATTAGGGGGCCAGAACGTAGAACTTATGAGGAGAGGCAGATAGGTTTGTTAGTCTACAGAAGAGAAGAATAAGCGGGGATTTGAAGCAGCCTTAGCTACCTGAAAGTGTGTTCCAGGGAGGAGGGAGCTAGGCTGTTCTCAGTGGTAGTAGATGGCAGAACAAGGAGCAATGGTCTCAAGTTGCAGCTGGGGAGGTTGAGGTTGGATATTAGGAAAGCTTTTTCACCAGGAGGGTGGTGAAGCACTGGAATGGGTTACCTAAGGAAGTGGTAAAATCTCAATCCATAGAGGTTTTTAAGGAGTGGCTTGATAAAGCCCTGGCTGGGATGGTTTAGTTGGGGTTGGTCCTGCTTCAAGCAGAGGGTTGGTCTAGATGACCTCTGGAAATCCCTACCAACCCTAATCTTCTATCATTCGCGCCTTTCGGGATGTCTACACAACAGTCGGGAGGTGTGATTTCCAGCTCAAATAAACATACATGCTAGCTCTACTCAGTAAAAATAGCAGTGCGGCTGCAGCAGCACATGTGGTGACTCACATTAGTCTCCCGACTACAATCCCATCTGACCCCTGCTATGTACTCAGACATGTAGGCCAGACTGCCCCCATGTTGCTGTGGTCACGCTGCTGTTGTCAGGGCACTAGCTCAAGGAAATCTAGCAGGTGCAGTGCTTTTTTTCTGGCGGAACGCACCGGAACGGCGTTCCGGCACCTCCCGACAGCGTCGGCCTCCCGGCACGGGGCCAGGATCAGGCTCCGTTGCCGGGGTCTGTCTGCCCTGCCGGGGCCGCGTTCGGTCCCCGCCGGTGCTCCCTCCCAGCTGTGCAGGCTGCGGCCGGGCTGGGGAGATTTAAATCTCCCGCCCTGAGCATGCGCAGATACAGCGTGCTCAGGGCGGGAGCGGCCTGGCTGGCAAGCAGCTCTGCCGGCCGTCCCTGTAGTTCCCAGCCTCCGGCCAGGTAAGGGGGCTGGAGGGAGGCCTGGTGGGGGGTGGGGGTGGGGACAAGGAGACGGCCCGGGTTAGAGGGGTAGGGGTGGGGACAAGGAGGGACCCCCGCGCAGGCCGGCAGCCCCCACCGCCCCCTCCAAACCCCCGGGGCTGCTTCCTTTCTCTTTTTTCTCTTCCTCTTCCTTTCCTTCCTTTCCTTTTTTTCCCCTCTTCTTTGTCTTCCTCTCCCCTGCCCTCCTTTCTCTTCCCTGCCTTCCTTTCTCTTCTTTCTTCCTTTCCTTCCTTTCCTTTTTTCTTTTTCTCTTCTTTGTCTTCCTTCCTTCCTGCTCTTTCTGTCTTTGCTTCCTTCCTTTCTTTCTTTTTTTCTTTTTCTCCTCCTTCCTTCTCTTTTTTCTTTCTCTCCCTTCTTTTTTAAAACTTTTTAAAAATTAATTTTAAATAAAAACCTTTCTTAAAATTAGATTTCAATTCCAAATTCATTCCAATTAAATTAATTAAACACAATTAATTAATTAATTCTATTTACAATCACTTTATTTTCAATTAATGCCTATAATTTCTGTCTTGTGAGTTTTCCCCAAAAATTTATTCTGAAAAAGTTTTTCACACGGCTTGAAAATTTTGCACACAAGCCACCAAACCTAGAGGGAACATTGGCTGCTAGTTGCGTACACAACAGCAGGCCAACAGGCTAACATCGGTCAGTCCCACACTCTGGGCCTGGCCGGAGCCCACAGCACCAACAAAAAGTGTGTGGATGCATTACTGCCTGCCACCCAGTACCCAGAAACACAGGCCAGCAGCAGACGTGATAGCTACGCATTCACGTTTTTTTCTAATTATAATACGGCCCCCCAACAGTCTGAGGGACCGTGAACTGGCCCCCTATTTAAAAAGTGTGAGGACCCCTGCTGTAAGACCTCACAGGTTGTCTTTCAGTATATTAGCGGCCTGCATAGTTAATAAAACTTAACAGTTTTTACCTTGTATTTTTATTTCTTTGATATATTCAAAAATTTACTGTTTACTGCACTATTTTCTGTGTTATTTCTTTATGACACGACGGACATCAATAGGAGTTCCGGTACCTTTTTTTTTAGAAAAAAAGCACTGAGCAGGTGTATGTCTCCCTGTGCCGGGAATCACTCCTCGCAGCTGCTGTGAGGATATATACTTGTATTTACTTTGGTCTAAGGATCTGAAATGCTTTTTGAGAGGTGCTTTTGATTAGAGTTGGGTTAAAATTTTTAGCTAAAACTTTTTTTTTTTTTTGCCAAAACAATACAGGGATGACTGCACCAAAACATTCCCCCAAATTTGTGTTGATTTCACTTAATTGTTTGTGGAGAAAAAGACCACAGACTATCACAAAATTCTGACTAAGTCAAAACATTTCATTTTGACATTTTGTAAATGAAACATTTACATGATTTGCTGCAAGATGACTTTTTGCTTAGAAATATCCTTCAAAATCATTTCTAAAAGTTTCAAAAATGTTAAATGCTAAAAATCAAAACATTTTGTATGCTTTGAAATGATTTTTTTTAACTTTCTAATTTGCGAAAAATTTAGAAAACAATTCATCTACAGTTTGACTTGAAACAGTTTTTCCTCCTCAATTTTTTGGAATGGCCTGCAAACCAAAAGATCCTTGATTCACATAGATCTCATTATTGTGCTCCTATTTTATGGATAAACATACTGATGCTTAGAGCACAAAGAAATTGAGCACAAATTGATGCTAAACAGCTATTTGAGATACTGGCAGGGTCAAGAATAGGAGCTAGGATGCCTGACTCTCAGTTCACTGATCTTAACATTAAGCAATACAGCACAGGAAGCAATATGGGTTTGATATATGCTGCTACCCGTAGCTCAAAGCAATGGAGCCAGTTTTTTATGTCTTTTGTGTCAGGCCTTTAGTCTGAACAGATTGGCTGCAGGTCTTGGAACTAGCATACTTAAGATCCTGAGGTAAGTGAAGAGTCACATTAACAATTTTCTGGACTGATCCCCTGCAGAGATGCCCACCCATTCCCACTTAAATATTCTCCACAATCTACAGCCCAAGACCCAATGCTCCTGTTCTTCACCAGTGAGCAGAATAGATTTCCTTTTTAAACATAGTTTAATCAATACTTGCATGCATTAAAGGCATTCTACTCTCTCACACACAAAAACCTGGTACCATAATACACAGATTAAAAGATCTGAGTGTTTTTTCTGGATGTGTACATTCAAAAACATCCATTTATCTCACGAACCAAAAATTCAGACTCTTTAAAAATAATAAATAGAAAATATTTATTATACAGCATCATCAAGATCATTTTGACAAAAAGGCAATTTTAATCAATCATTTGACAGGTCAAAAGAAATAACTTTTACAGAACTTAATAGCTTGTACAGTCACATACACCAAGGTGAGTTTTTGCCCTTTAGATACACTTTATCGCTGTGTATGTTTACAGTTTTAACAATTACAAACTAAGAACTACTATACTGGATTTCAAGAAAACTCCTACATGATATTATGATTAAACAGTAATAAAGTCAGAGCTTAATGTGTTCAAATCAGCTATACCAAAACCCCCAAAACTTGCCATAGCATACATATCAATCTCTTTGTCATATCTAATTCATCTCTTCAAAGTACAAGCCCTGTACTATAGATAATATATGCTATTGGTAGCAGCACAAAAATCTTATACTAATATTAGGTATGAGACGATATAATCCTTCACTAGTATGGTAATCAAGAGACAAAAACACTGATTTTTTTCTTATATCTTTAATCTGTCTACAGTAAAAAAAAAAAAATGCGAGCCAACAAAAATCAACAAACCCAAAGGCATTGTTATTTGATATCTAGCAACATCAGTCTTGTAACTAAGATGTAGCAGTTTCTTTGGGCAAAGTCAATTCATGCTTTTCACATCAAGATGATGAAAGCAACTGGCAACAAGTCATACTGAAAGGAATACCATAAAAAGAAAAGAGGAAGGAATAAATATTGGAACTTATTTGATGCACCAACCCAATTCTTTTAATGTTGCTGCTATATAATTAGATAAAAAATGACAAATGTGGATCTTAAACAGAAGAATTGATTACTGGCAACAGATATATTTTAGAATAAAAATGAAATAAAAGGGAAGTATCAAGTATAAATATGAGGAATTCAGAATAACTTTGGCAGAACAAGACTTATGACAAAAAGCAGTCAGGTAATTCCATTGGCACAAAAAGAACACTTCACAAATATAAAGAGAAAATAAAAGTATAGAAATGATGAGAAAGATCTTCGATGAAGTCAATTGAGCTATGACAGTTTGCACCAGCCAAGGTTCCACATGAGTGGCCTACATGACACAATATCACATATATAAAAAACCAAAGCAACCAGCCAAATCAAACCACACAAATCCATCAGAATCCATTGAAATGATGACCTCAAGCCACAACGTTTGGATCTGCATTTTGAAAACCAGAACATTTAGGAATGTTTGGGTTGGGTTTTTGATTTAGGTTCACCTCTGGACAAACGTGGAATGTGGAGAGGAGGGTGTGAAGGACAGAAATACAAATACATAGAAATGATCATTAAAAATGAAAAGTTCAAAAAGAGAAACTAAATAGGAGAAATGGAAATGGAAGGAAAAAAATACAGACATCAGGAAGAAGAAATGTAAGTAGAAGAGGCTGAGGGGTAAACAGACAACTCTGAATAGTTCAGCATCTTTGCATACACATTAGCACTGATGAAAAGTTCTTGGCTGAACATGATTTTATTTTCAACTATTTGAAATAACTAGAAATGGTCTAAATACTTTTTCCAGCCTTGCCGTTATAGTTTTAATACTGGCATGTGCAAAATTTCTAAAACAGACTTTTTGTTTTGGTTAACCACACTTGTTGCAAACACTTAAAGTAACAAGCTCTCAAAGCACTAATTATCAATAGCATATTTCCACATCTTAAAATATCTGCAAAATAAAGCACCTATTATAAGGGTAACAACTGTCTTACCTTGTATATGAAAAATGTGTTAGCACAGCATACAAACCTTCAAAGATCTAGTGTATATTTGTAAGAATGCTATAAAACATGATTGGAACATAAAAATATTTAGATATATTTGTTAGACAATCTTCCAGTGGCCATTATTAGACATTACATTTCACACATACTATGCACACATACGCAGACACAACTATACACTCATTCTCTTGTTTCTACAATGGATTTTATGACCCAGGATAAAGAATTGCCTTTTTGTTTAATGTAGTAATCGTTACTATAAGTATACAATTATTTCTGATGTATTAGTTCCTATAATAACACAAAAAAACAATGGAGTGACATGGCAAATATATTGTATTATGAAAAGTTAGTTGGTAAATATTTTGCTACAGTAAATGTAGTGTAACAGTTTAACCATGTGGCTTGCAATCTTATACAAAAGGGCAGTATTTCTAAGTGCTCGGTACATTACAAGTACTACAATAAAAGCTCCTTTAACTAGCCCTCTTGAGTCTTCATCACAAAAAAAGTTGCAATTATCCTGGCCCCTTTTCAAAATCAGCACAAGGAAAAAAAATCTAATGGGAGGAGCTGATTGTTCTGACAAAACTCTTCTAAGATCATATGACAGCATGCTGTCTTTGCTTTTCCCCAACAGAGACACACTGCAGTGACTTGCATTTGCACTTTATCCCACCTACCAAACCAGAAGAAATAGATCAATATATAAACTCTCACACAGAGATCTCTTTTCTTCCCTCGTTCCTGCCACACACTGCCCTTCCAGCTCTTGAGTATGCTGCTTCTGCACCAGATGAAGAATTACAGCCATGGGATGTGCTAATGACTTATCCAGAGTTGCATTTTCCAGAGTCAGTTTCAAGCATCACCAAGAGAGAGTGTGAGTGTGTGATTTTTATGTTTATTCGTTTTTTGCTGTAGAAGTTGTTTATTGGGTTTGTGCTTTGTCAGAACTTCCAATTGTCTTCTCAAAGTACAATACTCTTACTATTATTTTTTAACAGCTAAAGAATTTGAGACCTCAAATGGATCATTTTTAGTGCAGGATGCAGTTTTTATCCCATCCGATGTAACATCACATTCTGCTTTCTCATGCTCTCCCATCCGCACATCTCAGTGCTTACCCCACCCAATACCTTCCACTTGACAGCAGCCAAGTCCTCCTTGGTCACCCCTTGATGTAATCCTCATTCTACAGGGTGGATGAGCTTTGTTTATAATCCCTCAGGATGACTGACGCATAGGTCACATTCGGGGGGGTGCAGAGCACCGACTCTGACACCGGGGAGCTGGGCACAGAGCTGCCGGAGGCCACCGAATCTCTGAAAGGGGATGGGGGTGTCAGCGCTGGTGAGTCTTCCAGAGTCAGTTTGCTAGTTGCCTGCTCTTCTTCCTCCTCCTCCTCCTCCTCTGTGTTCTCTGGCCTCTCATACACATATCCCTGGATGAGTTTAAACTTTTCACTTTCCATCTCATCAGCTGGTGGCGAGGCCGGCTCTTCACTGAAAGTGGCCATCTGGAGAGGAAGCACCTGCTGTTGCTGGGCTGGAGGCTGGTAGAGAGGCCTCACTCCGTTCCCTGTATTGGGCCCCGGCATCACAGAGTTGAAGTCGGGAATGCCAGTGGCAAACTTGTTGACCACGCCTTGGAGCTGCTCCATAATGGATCTTTGCTGCAGCACCAGATTCTTAGGGGGCTGTTCTGGTAAGAACAGGTGGGTCTCTTCTGCTGTTGTCTGAAGCGGAGGTGTTGTCAGCCGCCTGTGCACCACCATGGGAGGGCTGCTGGGCTGGCTGAAGCGCACCGGCTCGCTCTCTTCTTCCTCCACCACATTGTACAGAGTCTTACTGCTGATGTCTGAAAAGGTCAGGCTCTTGCCTTGGCCATGGTAGCTTTTAGCGAGGGGCTTGATTACCGCTGTCTGATTGCATCCTGGCTCCTTGCTCGTTACATGCACTGAGAGTCTGTGCCACATGTGTTGTCCCTTGGGAACGTGTCTTCCACCTGGTTCAGACCATGACACAGACTTTCCATTAGAACTATGAATAAAATAAAGATGGGTTTATTTGCACTTACAATACGCACACATGTACAGCATAACAAACAAACCCGCAGAAATACTTGGCTGCTTTGCCTCATTAATCATTTCCCCTGCTAGTCATATCAGCTCAGAATGAGGCACAGAGAAATACTATGAAGGGAAACAATAATTTCTCTTAAAAGCAGCAATTACCACAATTTGCAGCTGAATCCAATTATGCCCTGCTGGCTCCTGAACCGGCAGCCAAAACAGAAAACTTGATACTGAGGACATTGGAAAGGTTACCCAAGTTTTAGGGATGGCAGTTGTTTTGGTTTACATCTAATTTTGCTCACTGCATCTTAGAGGCAAAAATAACTGACAGCGCTCTAATTAATGCTGACTGCTGTTTACATGAAAGATTTCCAAAGTGTTGGAAGAAAAAAACCCCACAGTTTTAGTCCTTGGCATTTAAAATATTGATAGCAGAAGGTACCGCTAACTCTTCCTGTCCCGTTAGCCAACCCACTCCCCTCCAACACACTCAGACATAATTAAAAGTCCCAGATATTAAAGAATCTGAAGGCCTTTCTAGAAGTACGTTTGATACTTTGCTCTGCTTTTAAGACTCTCCATTCATTTTTGTTGCTGCTTTCTGATAATTGAAGGTGTGACACTGTAAACCAGGTGCCAGCTCTTGCCAAATCTGCTGAGCATCAGCTGAGCACTGACAAATTCATAGCTAGAAACCAAACCAGCTCATCTATGTGTTATTATTTTTCAAGGTAGGTGTACGACTTGTAAGGATATGTTCAGTGGTCAGAATCTATGAAATGCTTATACATTGCTGCATGCATTAATGTTATTTGTAATGCCTGTATTCCATGTTAGAAGGTTAAATAAATATTTGTTTTATAATTATAAAAATGCCTGCTCTGAACTCGCGAGCTCAAGCAGAAAGATTGGCTTCTTCCACCCATCTAGGAAGACTATCAAAATTAAGTGGACTGTCATAGGACAAAAACTATATTAATTGCCCCATCCACCCATGGAGAAGTATGTGCAGCAGGCCTCAGCCCATCAATCTGGTTGCCAGAAAAGGGAAAGAGTTAATACAAGGATTGTTCATTTCTTTGCTGTTTGCACTCTTGCAAGGGCTGGAGCTAAGAAACAAAAACATAGATCTTGTGAGTTAAGCCCTCAGAAGGTATCCAGTGCTGACAGATTACTACATCTGTCACCTTTTGGAACAGTAGACTGTGTATACATATGCCCTGCTTTAACCTGTAAATAACATTCTCATTTATTTTTCCTAGTTAATAAATCTTTAATTAGTTTACTATAGGAGTGGCTACCGGCTTTGTCTGTGGTGTGAGATCTAAGGCAGTGGTTCCCAACCTTTCCAGTAACACGGCACACTTCAATGAGACAAACAATTCCGTGACACACTCACTTTTGTCAGCTGAATTGATTGCTCATTTACTTATATTTACTAGTGTTACAGTCTTACTAGAGAGGTTTGCAGCACAGTGCATACAACAAGCTAAAGAAGGATCACATGCAGTAATGTTTCAAACCCACTGGAAAAAAAATAAGTCATCTCAATCTTGCCCTTTGGCCACCTGGGTTTAGAATGTCCACGTTTTAGAATGGAAAGACCAATACCTTGCTTTTAATTTGATGATTAATTTTCACAAATTTTATGAGTTGTAATTTTGGTTGGATGGAATGTTGTTTAAGATGAAACAATGTTTATTTTACATTAATTTGCATTACCTTTGTACAAAACTTCCTGACACATTTAGATAGTTCTCATGGCGCACTGGTTAAAAACCACTGATCTAAGGGACAAAGTAATCTAGGCTAAGTGACTGGTCTCTTGGGACTGAGAGCAACCCAAATATTTTGTGATCTATTTGGTATAAAGGACTAGTTAGCATTAAGGCCAGCTTGCCTGGGTAGCAAGAAGATGGAGGAGCCCAAGGGGACTGTCTGTGACGCCATGGTAAGACTGATATAGAAAGTCAGTAGTTCACTTTTATTACTTAGCTGGTGAAATCCAATTATAGAATATACCATCAGTTTGGAGTGTCTGCCTGTTTTTGACAGTCTGCTCTGAGGAAGGTGCTCATGGTCGTGAGCCACTCCAGGGAGCACCAGAAAGAACAAAAATAAAAAATTGGAGGAAGTTGTGCACAGTTTGTTGGTGTACTTGTCACTGCAGAGCGTGGCCCCTGGATGTGGAGAACAAAGTGGGATTATTTTCAAGCAGGGAAGAAAGTGCTAGAATTTAAAATGGTTGAGCCAGGAAAGTGCAGGAATTAGCAGCTATATAATTATCCTGGACCAAATATTCCAAGGCCTTGTTCAGGCAAAACTCCACCAAAGCAAATTCTAAATGGGGCTTTGGGCTAGAATGAAAACTTGGGGACCTGGCCTATGTTTTTGTTCTCAGAAGAGGAACCGAAACCACAATGAACCAAAGAACTGTGCTTTCCTATCTTCCTATTCCATCACTAGAAATAGTGCCTGAAGGGGAACTAATACCTCAGTTACAATAGCGCACGTTACAGAATGGTTGTCAACAGAACCAAGCTAAAATGTTCTCATTGCTGGCAAAACCAGTAGAAATAATTAATGGTGAAATAGCAACCACTTCTGCAGGGAGGAGAAATAATTAATGGGGTTGGCCCTCTAGAAGAATAAGCAGGGGTCCAAAGCAATCCTGTGTCTCTGTATTACCCCACATGGGTCTGTTCCACAGTGCTCAGTCAGCACAGCTCCACCGCAGTCATGTAAATTAGTTTTTTTTTCCTACTAGCCGCTGCTCAGGAAAAAATGATCCTGAATGTTCTGTTTTTCTCCTGCACAGATTCCTCCTCAGCTCTGTTCATATAAACAATGAAACAATATATTGTTTGATACAACAAATTGTCATTGCCCAAAGTTTGTAAAAGTGACAGTAGCAAAATGCACCTCTGTGGAAATTGTAGGGAAATGGTGCAGAACACAATCCTGTAAATTTGGGGTAGAGAGAGATTTACAAAGCGACATGCCATTTTCTATTGAGGTGCAAATACTCCTGGAGAAAAAAGAATTTGAGATGGATCTAGACTATAAAGGTCAGATCTAGAGCCAAAAGGTGGGCTTTGGAAAAAAAAGGTCTGATTTGGCCCACCAGGGCCAATCACATTGTTCATACCCTTCAAAATATGGAAATGATTGCCCCCAGATTTTGGCTAGAAAAAAGTAGAGATTTCCCAGTATTGAAGAATATGAGCTGTATAGTAATCAGTGAAAAGATGAGGAGGATTTAAAAAATATTCTGCAGATTGTCAGAGTTATGATCAAAGTGCGATGTATTACACTATTTTTCTTTTAAAATGCTGTTAATGTAAGCAGGTCAAATAACTGAAAATGTTAGATTATAAGGGTTTGTAGACATAGGAATAACACTTTAATATATCAAGTTTTATAAAAACACTTCCCACAGAAAACCATTTGGTCTGCCATTGAGTTCTCTGCAATTATTTGTGGCATGCTGGCATTACATATAACTGATGGAAGTATAATGCTCCCTCATGATAGTGCTGTTCTGGGAATTAAATATAGTGGTAGTAATTCTGGCTATGTCTACACTTGTTCAAATAAGTTGACTTTTGTTAAGTCAACTTAGCATGTCTACACTGTAAATTTAGGTTGACTTAAAAGTCGACCTTGCCAAATCATCTTAGAGCGTCCACACTGAACTCCTAAGTCGACTTGTAGGGGCTAGGTGGACCTGGGAGTGGTGAATGGTGGGAAGGGGGGGCACCCAAGAGGTGCTCCCCTTCCCTGGGCACCCCTCCAAAAGTGCCAGGGAGCTCAGCATCTTCCCCATTGTACCAGGGCACATGGGGGCTGAGCAGGACAGGGACAGGGGCAAGGTACAGGAGCAGGGTGGGCAGAGCTATGTCCTGCCCTGTAGGTGGGCACGCCAGCCTCTGACTGTGCCAGGCACCCTGGGAGGGAGATCAATGGGGGAGCCCTGGGGACCCTTTAAGTCGATTTAGGGCTAAGCCACGTCTACACTGGCTTAAGTCGACTTAATAAAGTCAACTTAACCAGTAAGTCGATGTAAAACTAGGTCTTATTAAGTCCTTATTAAGCTTAAGTCGACTTAAGGAAACTGTAGTGTAGACGCAGAGTAAATTAAATCGACTTAAGCCTGCTTAAGCCAATTTAATTTACAAGTATAGACGGACCCTCTGAGATGTGTATTATAATGAGAAAAATGACAGTGAACATGAGAACTGGGGGTAGCTGAATTATGCTGGAGGCAACTTATGACGAATGGAGGAATAGCCATAGTGGGTCAGACCAATAGTCCATCAAATTGAGTACCCAGGTTTCTACAGTGGCGGGGGCCAGTTACTTCAGAGGGAGGGAACAGAGCATGGCAGTTATCAAACGATCCATCCTTTGTCACCCAGTCCCAGCTTCTAGCAGTCAGAGGCTCAGGGACACCCAAATCATGAAGCTGTTTTCCTGAACATTTTGGGTAATAGCCACTGATGGATGGGACGGACATATCCTCCCTTAACGTAGCTAATTCTTTTCTAAATCCATTTATACTCTTGGCCTTCACAACATCTCCAGCAACAAGTACCAAAGGTTGACTGTGCATTGTATGAAGAAATAGTTCCTTAAGTTTGTTTTAAGCTTGCTGCAAAAAAAAATGTGATTGGGTGACCTCTGATTCTTGTGTTATTGTGAAGGGGTAGATTACACTTCCTTATTCACTTTCTCCACACCGTTCAAGATTTTAAATAGACATCTATCATAACCACACTTAATGGTCTCATTTCTAAACTTAACAGTCCTCATATAAAGCTGTTCCATACTCCTAATATTTTTTGTTGCCATTCTCTGTATTTTTTCCAGTTCTAACATCTATATTTGAGATGGGGTGACCAGAATGACATTCAGTATTCATGCTGTGAGCATACCATGGACTGATGTAGTGGCATCATGATATTCTCTATCTTATTTTCTATTCCTTTCCTAATGGTTCCTAACATTAGGTTAGCTTTTTTTGACTGCTTTTGCATAGTAAGCAGATATTTTCAGAGAACCATCCACAGTGACTTCAAAATCTCTTTCTTGAGTGGAAACAGCTAATTTAGACCCCTTCATTTTGTATGTATAGTTGGCAGTATCTTTTCCAATGTGCATTACTTTGCATTTATCCCCAGTGATTGTCATTTTGTTGGCCAGCCACCCAGCTTTGTGAAATCCATTTGTAATTCTGCACAGTCAATTTTGGACATAGCAATCTTAACTAATTTTGTTTCATCTGCAAATTTTGCCATGTGATGTACTGCACCCTCCACACCTCTGTAATGTGATCTTTGTATCTTCCCTGTCCACCCTTGTAATGTAATGGTGTGGTATAATGCAAAATATGCCATGTGCGGTATTTTTTTAATGCCCATGGCATGCTCTACATTATTGTTATGGTAGCAGGTTTCTGGCAACATCATACATGTATGCAGATATAAAACATGTCCCCAAGCCCAAAGATATTTTACATGGTTCAAGTAGGAGCAAGCAATCAGGGCTGCAAACACATGTCAAGAAGAAATATGCATAACAATGGACTAGCTAAATGTCTGTAGCACCTTGGCTGGAGGGGGGAGATCACCTGCCCCTTCTGAACAAAGTGATTCACCTGACCACAAGGAGGAGGAGAGGAATGGTATCTGGACAGAGGAAAAGAGCCACTTTAACTGGTGAGGTGTTTTCAGTTTTGGTCTCCATCTTGTAAGCAACTTACAGAACTGGGGTCCTGATCGTGACAGAATGGAAGTTCACGGTTTGGCATCTGGGGGTTGGGGGTGCGCACTGACTGTTTATTCATATGCTTTGCTTCTATTCTTTAATCAGTTCTTGATCAAGGAGAGGATCTTCCCTATTATCTTGTGACAGCCTTACTTTGCTTAAGACTCAAAAGCCTTTGGTGAGGGACCTTGCCATAGGCTCTCTGAAAATCTAAGTACACTATATCCAGTGCTTTTTTTCTGCCGGAACGCACCGGAACGGCGTTCCGGCACCTTTTTTTCCCGCCGGTGCTCCCTCCCAGCTGTGCAGGCTGGGCCGGGCTGGGGAGATTTAAATCTCCCGCCCTGAGCATGCGCAGTTACAGCGTGCTCAGGGCGGGAGCGGACTGGCCGGCAAGCAGCTCTGCCGGCCGTCCCTGTGGTTCCCAGCCTCCGGCCAGGTAAGGGGGCTGGAGGGAGGCCTGGAGAGGGGTGGGGGGACAAGGAGACGGGCCAGGTTAGAGGGGTGGGGACAAGGAGACGGGCCGGGTTAGAGGGGTGGG
>ML685888.1:4323459-4358608 GCA_007922175.1 Pelusios castaneus | reverse complement strand
CATCAATAGGAGTTCCGGTACCTTTTTTTTTAGAAAAAAAGCACTGACTATATCCATGTAAACACTCTTGTCCACATGCTACTGATTTAAATGAGAGGTTACATATCAGATATCCAGGGCCATCCTTGAAGGGCAGGGCCCAAGCAATTGACCTGTGGGGGTCCCCATCCCCATGCTGGGGGGCCAGGCAGGCCAGCCCAGAGACGGCGGGCCCTGTGCACCTGCCCCTCCCCTGGCTGTCTGTTCCACCCCTGGGGGCGGGGTGAGCTGGCCCAGAAGTTGGGCTCGGCTTCCCCGCCCTGCCCCTGGGCCAGCTGCTCTGCTCTGGGGGCACGGAAGGCCAGCTCAGAGCCTGGGCTTTGCACTCCCTCCCCACCTTGCTGACTTTGACTTGCTGCCAAAGAGCAGGGCCCACGTAACTGTGGGGCTCAGGATCGTCACCCCACTCGCCCCACACCCTCCAAGGACAGCCCTGCAGTTCCACTTTTTGAAGTTAAATGCGACTGTGGTGGGCTTCTTTGGTATTTCCTCCGCACAAGAATGTTAAACTTATATAATGGTCACTATTACCAAGTGGTTTAGCTATGTTCACCTCTTGGGTCAGATTCTGTGCACAACTGTGGACTATAGCAAGAACTACCTCTTCCGCTGTCACTCCAGGACTAGCTGCTCCAAGAAGCAGTCATTAGTGGTGCCTAGAAATTTTATCTCTGCATCCCATCCTGAGGTGCCATGTACCCAATCATATAGAGATAATTGAAATCCACCATTATTATTGCCTTTTTTGCTTTTACTGCCTCTCTAATCTTCCTTATCGCCAACACCATCCTGGTCATGTGGTCAGCAGTATATTCTTACTTCTATCCTTTTATTATTCATATTATTCAAACACAGAATTTCTATACATGGAGATTCTAAGCTACAGTTTGATTCATTTAAGGTTTTTATTATATTTGCCACTATGCTTTCTTGCACATATAGTGCCCTACCACCAGCACAACTTAAGCTGTCATTCTTATATATTATGTCCCGTGTCCCATTCTTATCATTCCACCAAGTTTCTGCGATGCTTATTATCTCAACATCTTCACTGAATACGTGGCACTCAAGGTCACCCATCTTAATATTTAGACTTCTTGCATCAGTATACAAGCACTAGTAAAATTTTCAGTATTTAGTTGTGTGCCTTTGTGATGTAACTGAATGGGACTTTTCTTCATTTGACTGTTTCTCTTCAGCTTTTATCAACTTCTGTCCTCTCCTCTTCACTAGGATATAGAAAATCCTTATTAACAGATCATTCCCTAAGGGTTGTCTCTGTTTGAACCATGTGTGCACATGTTGGCTTTCCCCCAAGCCCTTAGTTTAAAAATTCCTCTATGACCTCTTTAATTTTATATTCCAGCAGTCTGATTCCATTTTGGTTGAGGGGAAGCCCATCCTTCCCATATAGGCTACTCCTTTCCCGAAGGTTCCCCAGTTCCTACTAAATCCTCCTCCCTATACCATCGTCTCATCCATGCAGCAAGACCCTGCAGTTGTGCCTGTCTAACTTGCTCTGCATGGGGAACTGGAAGCATTTCAGAGAATACCACCCTGGTGGTTCTGGACTTTAATATTACCTAGCTGCCTCACTCTGGCCTCCAGGACATCTCTAATACCATTCCCTATGTCATTGCTACCTACATATACCATGGCACCATGTCCTCCCCAGAACTGCACATAAGTCTGTCTAGATGTCTCAATGTTATCAATCTAGATGTCATTTGATTTGCTCTTTGGAGGCTATATCTGTGCGAGAGCTTATAGAGTGCAGGGGCAGGTCAGAATAATCTGAAAGGAATAACTGAAAGTTGCATTCACACAAGACAGCTGAAAACAGATTTTGTCTTTTATATGCTGCCTGCAAAGAAGGGCCAAGAGGGGAAGAAGAGTTAAATTGGAGCAGACAGAAGTCTTGCTTATTTTTCAAAAGCAACATGAAGGAGACCTATGTTTACTAGCCTTTGCTGAATATAAAAATATAAAATTCATGAATGTTATTTTAGTTTTTCTCTTTTTCTGTCTATTCTTGATAAAACAATGTACTATGACTGTTGCAATCTTACACTTCATTCGGACTACCCAGAACAGGGTGATACAAACTTCAGTCTCTCAGAAAAGAAACTGTAGTGATGAAGGGTGAGTCTCTGGGGCCTACCCAGCATGGGTAGCTTCTGACAAAAATATACGGAATAAAGGTCCTCTCCCATAAGGTGTGTCACTTTCAGGGCCACCATCTTAATGATGTACAGTGATTACCTAGTGACCATGGATGAGAACTGTGTTCAGTAGATGCGATCCCCTTTTGTGGCTAGGAGGAGCATTTACAGCTCTGACATGTTCAGGAGGGGAGGGATGAGTCTTTTCTTCCTGCCCTCCCTATCTGTTGCCAGAAAAAAGGGGAAAAACTTGGGGTGCTGGGTTTTTCCCCAAAGTAGGCCAGTAGAGAGATCAGCATATTTCACTCTTCTAATTTGGCCAAAGACCAGGCAAAAACTGCAGAGTGCAAATTCATTATCTCAGATCACAGAGCATATTGCAATCCAGTGTTAAATCTGGGTCTGTCCTACAAGTTGCTGCCCCATTTGTGAAGCTCAGCAGCAGGCAATGATGAGATCACTGCCCTGACTGTAGTTTCTCAATACACAACCTATTTTTTCCCTGCCCAGGGCACGACACTGAGTTTTGACTCAAAGCTGAACTGTTATTTTTCCTGCCCAGTTGCTGATTGTGATAGGTTTGGTGCCAAGAGAACTGATGAAATTATTTATTATTTGGCTTCTGTTAACTGTGTGTTTTCTAACAACTAATTTGTGGGTTGCGCTCAATGCTTTACAAGATTTTGATGACAGCAAGTCCTTTGAATCATCCAGACACTACAGGCTTAAGTTAATGTCTACCCAGTACAACGTATCCTCTGAATACCATTTATCTAAATCCCTGCAGCTGAGACTTTCTATATGCTAAATGCTCAGGTAATTTCATGCATGTTCTATTGACATAACTAAGATGGGTTTATTTCTGCTTTAGTGCCAGGGACAGGTTTTGAGTTTAGATGCTGTTTCTCCTTTTCCATGATAGGTATGTCTTGGGCAATTTGTGTGTTCTAGAAATAAATCCCAGGATTTTGTGTGTGTGTGTTCTCTGTATGCTCCTCTGTTAAGTAATTTGGACATCATAAGTATTTTTCCACAGAGAATTCAAAATCATAGTTTTAATTTATAAGCCCTAATTCCCAGCTCTTCTACATACTCCCTGTGTGATGTTGGGGCAAGTCACCTAAATTTCTTCTGGCTTTGATTATTATATGCGTAATAATTTCCTAAATGTGTGAAGATAAATTCATGTTTTTGAGATGCTCAGATGTTATGGTGATAGGAACCAAATAGATAAATATATATAGATAAATGATTTGTCATCTGAGTGACTGCCTCTGTACTTGTCTGATATTATCAGAGATGAAATAAGTAAAGGAACCTGAGCTTGAGACCTCTAGGTTTAAGAGAAGGGGATATTAGCAAAACATTTTTTGAATCCTTAGCTTTAGAATTCATTCTCCTTTCTACCTGTAATATGCCAAAGCCCTGATATGCTAGCCTCTCCAAACACCCTTGTAAGAAGGAGGGTTTCTAATCATGCTGGGACAGGGAATGTAGTAGATTTGGTCTAGGCCTGGTATTTTTAGATGGATTTGATTTATTACTAGCATGGAGGCAATTTCATAGCTATGCTGAAGGGCTCTTTAATATTCCAGAGAAAGGCATAACAAAAATCAATGGCTGGAAGCTGCAGCCAAACATATTCAGATTAGAAGTAAGGTATACATTTTGAACAGTGAAGTTGATTCACCATTTGAACAAGCTACCAAGGGAAGTGATAAATTCTCAATCTCTTGTTGTCTTCAGATTAAGGCTGGTTGTCTTTCTGGAAGATATGCTTAATCCATACATAAGTTTTGGGCTCAATATAGGGGCATCTGGGTGAAATTTAATGTCCTGTGATATACAGATCAAATTAGATGATCTAATGGTCCCTTCTGATCTTAAACTCTATGAATTTATAAATCCTGAATTATTTTTTATGCATCTGGAGACATGGCTATCTAATCCATCACCAAAACCTAAGGTACTGAGACAGTTCAAACCCTCTTGTGGCCAATTGGTTCATAACACAATAAATAAATGATAAAAATGAGCCAATTGTCTCCAGTCTCTATTTTTTATTATGGCTGCTACTGCCCAATCATCAAGCAAAGAACCCCTCAGTTGCAGAGCTGAAGCCATTTGGTCATTTATACTACTGCACTAACCCTGCTGGGATGGATGTTAGTCTAGGACAGAGCCGAAGCAGATGTCTTTGTACAAGGGTTACCACCATGTACAGGCTGCCAGCCCTTAAGAAAGCCCATAGAGAAGCAAGTTATATAGCAAGTCCCTTCTTAGTGCAATTACCCTTCCCATCCTAGGAAGGCTAGCAGATCACACTCTGCTTTTCTTCATGACAGGACAATGAATCATTCACAATGCTCCTTCCATCAAACCAGTCTCTACAATAAGGCCGCTCTTGCATCAAAGGAGATAAGGGATAAAGGAAAAAGCATTAGTCTAATCTCCAAGCCTCTCATCCCAGTATGGCAACATTGACCCTGGTTTAATGAAACCCTTAGTCTTTTAACCTAATGGGCAACATATTTGGAAACTTTTCTCTGCAAGACTAATATTTGAAGTGTTCTCTCTATGGGCTCCTCTTTTTCTCTCAGCCTAATAAAAAGGTTCTCCCAAGGGTGAGGTAGATACATGCTGTCAAAATCTCATTACAACACATGCTCAGGTCTTGGTCTGTTTAATGTACTTGATTATCACCAAGAGGCGGAAATCACAAATTATTTTGGTTTTAGTCCATTTGCAATGTAATTTCTAGCTCAGGGATAAGAGACTCTCACAACAGTTCTCACTGTCTGACTCCAGGCCTCTCTGCACTGCTGTATAATTAGAACAAATTTTAACATCCCACTGGCATTTTTGGAACTTTAGTAAATTAAACTAACCTTTCCTTTTCTTTTTTGTAGCACAAAACAAATTGCTTTCCATGCACACGGGACGTTTAATGTTCTGTGTAAATTAAAGGCTATTTTAAATATATCTTTGAAATTATTTGCTTAAAAAGGAGGCATATACAAAATGTTCAAACTCATACCCTGGCTGGCTAGGTGTTGGCTAGAGAGAGACTTAGGCCTGGTCTAAACTACAGACTTTTGTTGACAAAAGTCAGCTTTTTTCACTAAAACGGTGGTGGTGTACACTGCAGTCCCACCGCTGCCACCCCAACTCCTCTGATTTTGCAACAAAATAAAACCACTTCAATGAGCGATGTGGAGCTTTTTGCGCCAATCTTTTAGGGACAAAACATTAGTGTAGACACCGCATTTGGTTATGTTGCAGAAAATGGTCCTCAGAAAGTATTTCACAATGTCTGTCCTGACCGTTCTGGCCATAAATTTGAAGTCCACTGCCCTGAAGACATCCACCATCCCCCTGTATATTTTTGAAATTCCACTTCCTGTTTAATCAGCGTGAAGAGCCCATGTCTCATATTCCCAGATGATCACGGCAACTTCCCGCATCAAACGCTCTCCCATTTGGACTACACAGGAGCGTCTGGATCTGATCAGCATTTGGGAAAAGAAGGCTGTGCAGTCCCATCTCCCCTCCAGCCAAAGGAACTTCAATACATATAGTCAAATTTCTCATTTAATAGCAGAGAAGAGTAATGAATGGGACATGCTGCAGTACTATGCAAAATTCAAGGAGCTGCAGCAGGGTTACCAAAAGGCTCTGGAGCAAAACCATTGCTCTGGTGCAGAGCCAAAGACCTGCTGCTTCTATAAGGAGCTGAAAGACATGCTCAGCAGCAGCCCCACTTCCATCACCAACAGACCCATGGTTACCATGGGCTCAGAAGCAGTGGACACCAGACTCACCCCTGACAAATAAGTTATGGATGAGAAGGCTGAGTTGGAGAATAAAGTGGAGCAGGGGACTGGGTTCTTTGATGACATGGGGAACCAAGGCCTCTTCTTGACCCTGGAGGCTTCGAGCCAGTCCCAGCCCTCCAGCTCTGGTGTGCAGGATGTAGGAAAGGGGAGCTTAGGTAAGTGATTTTTTTGAGCTGATGCTGCTTGGTTACATGAGGTACAGCTGTCCTTTGCTTTGTACAACTTTGTATATTAGATTATACAGCTGGATGAAGAGATAGAAAAGCATAAAAGTAGATGTGTTTGCATGTGCTTCTCTTTCCTTTGTTCAGCTAGACAATGTGGTGGAGAAGTGTGTTAATGCACACCAAGATTTCATAGGTATTCTCTGGTGAGGTCTCTAGGAAACTTTCCTGGAGGTACTCGCCAATCCTTTGCCAGAGATTCCTAAGCAGAGCTCCTTTGTTTTGACCCCTCTTGTGGAAATTTTTCCACACCAATTGGCAATTACTTGTGCAGAGAACAGAGTGGCACACAGGCCTGAAGCATAGGAACCTGGTTTGAAGCTGGAGGAGATGCACCCTAGCATCCTCATTTGGTTATCCCATCTGTCAAGCACCATTATACTACTTAAACCCTGGTCTATACACATTTTGGATTGGGTATCTCTAGGCTGGTGAGGGATTTTTTTTTAACTGAATTAGTTATATTGATACAGCTCCTAGTGTGGACACTGGTATAAATGTGCTTATGTTGGTGTAACTTATTTTCCTTCCAATATGGTAATAAGTTATAGCATAATTATATCAGTATAAGTACTTTTATACCAGTGTACTTGCACTCAAACTAGGAGTCGTTGTTCTGCTGTAGGTGTACCGGTATAGTGATCCAAGTTGTATGCAAAAAAGGCCTTCATTACTAGCCGATAAGGGTGACAGGAGGATTAATTAGTTAATAGCTAAAAAGTGCTGACTGCTAATTATTATCACCAGTATTAATTTTTAGTAGTTTGAATTAGCATCACCTGAAACACAAGACTACTTCTTCTTTTCAACCATCTATGCAGTTAAGAGCCCTTGAGCACTGTTGACCCACAATTGGTAATTTGGAAGGATTCGCTAATAATGTCCCAACATTTTGAGTTGTTTGTGAACTGTTGGCTTTGATTATTTGTTATTTGCATTGTGTAGATGCATTACAGGACATTGTTTCAACTCCCAAGATGGATGACAAATATTAAAGAAGAATAGTGAATAATGACCAAAGCATTTCTGAGAAAGTACTTGTGCTAAAAATTCATGAAAAGTTCAGCATTGTGAATATTTTTCCTGAAAGCAAGGCAAAATCTTCTAAATGCTCAAGAAAATGAAGATCAGGGGTCCGTGAATAAATGTGAAAGTAAGACAGTGCTTTCCTTTGTGAAAATATTTGTTGTGAATCTAATAAGTTTCTTCTTTTGACCAGATTTCTGATTAATACAACAAAGTTCTGAATTGTAGCCCAGAGACAGAAATGATTTTCTCTAGAGGATTATTGAGCAATGAGCATTAACCACAGTACATTTAGAGAGAATAACTTTGGTAAATCAATTTGTTATGGCAGCAAACTTAGTAGATAAAGAGAATGGGGTAGTCATAATGGGCCAGACCTTGAAGTGATGTGAATCAACATATGTCGATTAACATAAATGAAACTGTCAGTTTGCATCTGATGAAAATTTGGCCCCCTCTGCTGAAAAATAGTGGCTGTTGCCTGAAAATATGGGAGTGGCCAGAGCTGGAATGGGAGGGACACTTCCCAGGCATCGTGCTGATAGGAACTGCTTGCAGAAAGAAGCCATCCAGAGTGAGTCCTTTTGGTGGTGACAAAGAGGAACTATTCTGGGTGGCTTTTTTCCATGGTATATCTGGGGCATGGGCATGGCAGAGACACCCTCCTCCCCCCCACACACATCTCAGCCCCCCAAAAGAATCTCCATGGAGTGGCTTTCGGTGGCAGGAGTGATAATTTCGTTGGGCCGCAGAGTATGTTGCATGCCGCTCCGAATGGGCTTGAGTGCCACTGTCAGTATATGTGCGGGGGGTTGCCTACCCCTGGGCACAGGCACAGTCCTTGTTGTAAGATCTGGGTACCAACCTGTTTGGGGTAAGTGGCTCTTTAAGAACCTATCTTAACTCATTACTGACAACAGCTATTTTTAAGGCATTTCTTTATTGCATTTCCATTAGTGGTAGGTCTCCTGACTTCACCTGGATGAGGATTATTTGTTGTTTTACTACTTTTTAACAAGTTGCAAAAATAAGATCAAGAAGCTAATGCCTTTCCTTGCAGAGCAGAGTTTCAGAGCACTTTTTAGATTGTTTTTATTGTTGCACTGTTTTCTATTTGTCTCCTAATGGCATGGCTATGTCAATCTTCCATTTCTTAATCCATCCTCCCTGACAATGTACTTGACAGCAGTACTCCTGAGACTGTGGGACTTGTTCTAGACCAGAAAAGAGGGCATGTTGACTTTGGACTGGGCGGTAATGCGGAAATGTTTGTGCTAATCCTTAAATTGACTTTATAAGGTTTGTCTTTCATGAGACAAATATAGATGTTGCCCTAACACTGCAATGCTATCACTGTTTACATTAAATTCTTGCACTATATGCTGCACCGTACGTATTGTTTTCTATTAAATAAATTGGAGGACTGATTTGACTGAAACTAAAATTAGTGCGCCTTGTCAGTAGCATGGACTCCTGAAAGCAGCTCAGAAATGCTGGACCACGATGACGGTCAGATTGGAGGAGAGAGAAACTGCAGCTCCAATTATAAATAGATTTGTCCATTGCCCAAAGAATTTTGCAAGTGTACAAGAAGTGAACTTTCACCAAGTCATTGCATTGTTTTCCGTCATGCAGCAAGCAGGGTTATAAAGGAAAAGGCTAGGAGTGAACAACAGCTAGCACGTTTTCAGCAATAGTCTTGTTTGCTGCCTTAGAAGGTTACCGCAAAGGTTTATTGCTAATAAACCAATGACAAAACTGTCACAGTCTGATGGGGGAAAGCATTTCAGGTTGTAAATATCTTTTAAAAATAAGATGAAGAATTAAAAATAATTCTCATGCCATTGCCTTAAAGAGACATTTTTTAAAATAGCCATTATAGCCAAGATCCTGCAGATCTCATTCATACAAAGCTCTTCTTGCCTTCCCAATTTTGGTGAAGCCCACCAAACTAATGCTTAATGTTCCGTTGGCTGGCTCTACAGCAGCCGTTCGCTAACAAGTGCTGTTAGCAAGAGCAGTGCACAACAAAGATGTCTTGCCATGAATCAGCCACTACAGAAACTGAAATTGTTAAAAGCACACAGGATAATCTGAATTCCGTGCAAAACTGTAAAAAGGGAGAAAAAATGCTGGCTAAATGGAAAAAGATAAAATTAGTATGGAAATATGTATTTGCAAACTTGTAAGTAGGCATTTACAGACAAAAGTGAAAATCATGAAAAATTTAAGCTCTAAAAAAAGTATTCAACTGTGTTCTCTTAAGAATGGATGGACAAATCAGATTAAGGCATTGTGCAAAACAGGGCACATAAGCAAATTCCCCAATCTTAATGGCATGCACCACATTTGTCCCATTATTAGAAATGATAAACCCATGAGAAAGAGAAAGGAAGGGGTAAAACCACTCTTTGTCATGCAGCTTTTCTTACACATTCACTGCAGTGTGGGATTTTTCAAAGCTGCACATGTGCCGACGGACAGTGGCTGGTGGGCGAGAATTCTGGCTGCCTCTTCCTGAAGATTGAAAAGAAAAAGACACCCAGTGAGTGGTTATACACATGTACACACATGGTGGTGATACCACTCAATAGGGTGCCTGTCCCTGATCTAGTCCCACGCTTCTTTATATCTTGCCATTCCTCCTTCTCTGCTTTATTTGGTGATCTACTGCAACTTGCAAAAAGACTTTTTCTTTGCTACTACATGACTTGCTTTCAAGTGGCTTTTCATGGTTTTATAACTATTCTCTCTTCTTATACTTTAAATACTTGAATAGCAGATAGCAATACTGCTGTGCATTTAGTCTTCAGTGGAGACTCTCACCTGGCCTTCTCCAAGCTGTGGAGGGATAGTACAAAAGGAGCAAGGCACTCTTTTCATTCCACCTTTACTTTTGATTTACTATAGGCCTTTTTTAAAAAAAAAAAAAGTATATGCTTAATTTGTGCTGTTCCCTTACTTCAATAGTATTCTTTTCTCACTCTTACCTTTCAGTGACTATCTGGCTACAGTGAACAGTCTGGTATTCACTGAATTCATCTTTGTTTCTCATGGCTATGACAGTACTACTGAAGGGTAGGCAAAAAGTTTAGGCTCTCTTAGATGATTTAATGCTTCAAAACTGGGAATGGCTGTCACTTTGGATGTTAACAGTGCAGATAATGAAAGGCAATTTTCTCTTTCATTTCTCCTCCCTGCCGTGCTATAATGTTAACAAAAGCAGATGCAAGTTTCCATGTTGTCTTTCACAGGACCAGTAAAAAAAAAAAAAAAACTTGCACAAAAATTTCATGTACTTTTGTAAGTGGAGTGTGTGGACAGCATTCTGCAAAAAAATTTCAGTTGGGCTAAAATGAAATGCAAAACAGAACTCAGCGTTTTTTGGCCACAAACAGACAATCATGGTGCACACTTGATACCTTTGTTTACTTCTCATAACAAAGGGTTCAAAGGTGGTGGCATGTACAAATACAGCATATTTAGTTTAGCTTCTAGTGATTAAAACAAACAAACTTTTCTCAAAGCACTCTGATGTACAGTAGCAAGTGATGTATACAGTAATGCATGCATTCTTGGTTTGGGGCTGTAAATGCCTTGAGATGATTTCCATGCTACTATAAATTGATTACAAGTAAGATTTGCCACAGGACTCTTTCTCAGCATTCAAACTGTCCACTTTAGAGTCTCTAGAATAATTAAAACGTTACCAGCAATAATAAGATATCTGAGATGTGAAAATTTCAAGCCAATCATAATTAGCTTAGCTACAGTGATTTCTTCTTCACTTTATTAGGTTCACAACGATTATAGATTAAAGATCATAGAGTTTCTGCTTAAACAGAACAATCAACATTTCTATAAGTTTTTCCATTTTCTTGGTTTATTGGCAGAGCCAATTGCTACATTTAGTGGGAAATTATGTGAATTGTGCTTCATTGCTGATTGCCTTGTTAAAAATTAGTAACCAATATGTATTCAGTCACAGTGGCTGATTTTACAGGATATTTGACAATATGCAACTAATTATTTGAAAGAAACATCTAGCTCTAAATACATTCCCATCATAGGTACAGCTTCAGCATTCAAACCATATATACAAGAGAGGACACAAGGACACAAAGGACCTAGTCACACACCACTGAAAACAATATTAATACTCCTTTTGAGTTTGAACTATGGTATGATATTAGGTGGCTTTTGAAGCAACTGATTCTATTGGATCCAGTCCTGTTATGTTTGGTTATCATTTGGTGGGGAGGGGGGGATTGTCTATGTACTCTGTGTTTCTTCCTCCCCTGACGTCCTCGTAATGACATTTTCATATTCTAAGGATATTTTCTTGCTATGAATTCTTCATGTACAAAAGGGGGAAACATACAGACTTCTAGATCCAATTGAAAATCCACCTAATACATTCAGAAAACATCTTTATTCTTTTCTCCTTCCACGGGTGGCCCATATTAACAGCTGAGTGTGCTGACCAAAATAAATAATAGACGGATAATACAACAACCCCATAAATGCCCTGTAAGTTTAGCTGGAAAGGAGTCCTCCTTCAATTCTGTCCTTAAACTGTTGTGCAGTGTTGCTGATACTGTTAAGATGGTTGCCAAATTCCAACAAAATGGAATTTAGGAAAGCGGTATTTAGTGGTAAATCAAATGATCACTATATTATGTGCATGATTCTCTGCTTTCAAAAAATTTGGTACCCCTCCATCATTGTAACACCATGATTAAAAGGCCATTATTAAAGGCTCTAGTCTCTCACTGTAGAATATGGATAACTCCTACTGAGGCAATGCCAGTTATTCATATATCTTGAAGACCAAGAACCAGGTCTATTGTGTGTTCAAAGGAGGAGAGGACATACCATAATGAAGGTGTTCAAAATGCTATCTAATAAAGACAAGGTTCCATCAACACGGAGTCTTTCAGAGAGAAGTCTATGACAGAGCATGTAGGGCTGGCTTAGCTGACCCAAGCAGGCCCCAAGGGTAGACACAGCACGCTGAAGTAACTGCTGTACAAGCCTGAACAAGTATTTGCTGAAACAACTAACTGTTTGGGTATGTTTATAGAATGTAGAGTAGGCAGAAACACCCTGATCACCCTTTTGAAATCTGGAAAGTGCTTGTTCCACATGCAACCTGAAAACTGACTGATCTATACATGCAAGAAGTATAGATGCTAGCACCTCGGAACGATGTACATTACCTGTGTGGTGTCTGACATGAATTGGAATTGTGGTTTCACCCTGTACCTAACCCTCCTGCATGTGGGCCTGACCAGCCTGGGCAAAAGCTGGAGTTGAATGGAATGTTTTGGATCCCAGAGAACTGCATAAAATGTTCTGCCAGAACTGGACAAGGTGCTTTGAATAAGCAAAGTGGAAAAGGTCTTGGAGGGAATCCTAACAGAATACAGGGTTCCAGAATGAAGTCCATTAATTGCTTAACTTCAAGTTCTTTGAAGCATATGAATTTTTCTAGCCAGCTGGTCAGAATTCAGGAAAAGTAACAAGTCTCATGAAATACACTGTGAAGAATGGGTCTGACAGAAGAGCTGCTCTTCTCACTATATTTTTCCTTAAGTGTAAATGAATCATCCCATGAGTCAAACAGCTGTCTCAGGAAGGCAGGAAAGTGTAAATTGCTATCTGTGATGTTTTATTTCTGTATAGCTGTGAACCTTGATACAGTCAACCATGGCTCAGGAAATACCCTCTGATTTTTTTAAAAATTGAAGGAAGTTTTGAAATAAAAAGACATTTCAAATAAAAAAAAGTTCAGTTTTGAATATATTGACACAAAAATGACTATTCTGGAATTTTTTTCCCCCAACATGAACAATTGGGCAAATTGACATGAATTTGTAAATGATCTGACCTCTTTGAGATGAATGAGCTGCCAAAGGCCATTCCAGGACAAATCGCAGAAGGTAAGCCAAACAAAAATGATTTTTCAAAAAGGAAGCTTTCTCTGGTAACAGAGGGGAAGAACATTAGGGAATAGAAGTGAGTTACCCAGGGGCACAGATAAGTATCATCTTTACATAACCTCCAAATGCTCTGAAGAGTATTAGCAGAGAAGATTTAATTATTTACTAGCACTATGGTTGGTAAAAAGTTAAGAACATTCATGTGAAGGTAGGAGGACACTTATACTAACTAAAGCAGGGGGCAGCAATCTTGGCCAATCTCTGTGCCGGCCCCTCCTCCTCAACCCTCAGCTGGTGCTGAAGGCCCTCTCGCAGAAAGAAGCCACCTGAAGTGGCTCCTTTTGGCAGCGTGCCTGGGGACCCCTATCCCCAGGCAGGTCACGGGAAGAAGCTGTCTGGAGCGACTCCTTTGGGCAGTGGCACACCACAGAGAGGAGCCGGTCCAGGTGGCTTCTTTACATGGTATGCCTGGGGCGTGGACGTGGCAGGGACCTCCGCACTGCAGCCACTCCTGAAAGAAGCCACTTGGAGGCTGCGTCTACACTGGAAAATTAAGTCGACTTAAGCTTGCTTAAGTCGACTTAATTTACCCTGCGTCTACACTACAGTTTCCTTAAGTCTACTTAAGGAAAATAAAGTCGACTTTATTAAACCACCTTTCTACTTGACCTAAGGCTTAATTCGACTTTTTAAAGTCGAATTAAGCCAGTGTAGATGTGGGGTAGCCCTAAATCGACTTAGGGCTACCCCAGGACTACACCAATGCCCTCCCTGCCAGGGGGGGCACAGAGGGAGCCTGGCATGCCTCCCAAAGAGCAGGGCAGAACCCTGTGTGATGCTGTCTGGATTTAGGGAAGCATTTATGATATTATTTTCTACCCATATATCCTAAATGCTATAATCCATAGGAGCTATGTCATGTTTGGTATCAATAGAAAGGTAGTAATTTGCTGGGAATGATTATATAGTTTATGTCTAGGAATTGTATTTGGATTAGAAGTTAGTTTAGTTAGGAATTTGGTGTTATATCTATACTTTAACTTGTGTGATTTTATGGAAATGTCTGAGAAAGGCATCTGTGTAGAACCATTGTGTCCTTAATTTTAAGGAATGTGCCAGCTCAATG
Source organism: Pelusios castaneus (assembly GCA_007922175.1). Lineage (NCBI taxonomy): Eukaryota > Metazoa > Chordata > Testudines > Pelomedusidae > Pelusios > Pelusios castaneus. Next base: position 4,344,253 of record ML685888.1, on the reverse strand, counting down.
GGCCCAGGGAGTATCCTGATGAGCCATTAAGGAGACAATGGTTGTTCACACCCTCCTGTCTAAGGCATTCCTCCAGAAGACACAAGTTAAAGTATAGATATAACACCAAATTCCTAACTAACTAACTTCTCCAAATACAATGCCTAGACATAAACTATATAATCATTCCCAGCAAATTACTACCTTTATATTGATACCAAACATGACATAGCTCCTATGGATTATAGCATTTAGGATATATGGATAGAAAATAATATCATAAATGCTTCCCTAAATCCAGACAGCACTACACTCTGCCCACATGCCCTGCCAGGGTCCCTGTCCCCCTTTGCCCCATTGCACACAAGGGGTTCCCCCCCCACCACCGTGGACCTACCCAAGGTCTCCCTAGCCCCTAGAAGTCGACCTAGGTGTCCAGTGTGGACGCTCTAGGTTGACTTTGTAAGTTCCCCTTTAAGTCGACTTTAATTTTAAGTGTAGACTCACTAAATCGACTTAACTAAGTCGACTTTAAGTCGAGTTAGATAAGTCGACTTAGTGAAAGTCGACTTAAAAGTGCAAGTGTAGACATAACCGAAGTGTCTTTTGGTGGCAGAAGTGGCAATTTCTGTGGCGCCACAGAGGATGCCGAGTGCCACTCTGAATGGGCTTGTGTGCCATTGTTGGCACGCATGCCAGGGGTTGCCTACCCCTGAACTAAAGGATGAAAATTTAAGGGAAGTTTGGTTCTCCGGGCACTTCTGGGACAAAGTGAAGTAAAACTGCAGCAAGAAACTGCTCTGCTTTAGTCAAATATACACAAACCACTTACAGTGAAGAGCAGGAAGAGGTGGAAGATCAAAGAGTATCTACAGTGCTGGAGTTAAAAGATCAGACTTTACACTTCAATGCCACAGCAAAAGGAGAACCGTCAAAGTGGAGAAGTCAGAAATAGTATGTTAAAAAATTTAAGGTTCTTGAAATATAGTTTCAGGAAAGCTGGAATTTCTAGCTTTGAAATGAGGTTTGACAAATTTCATGACTACCTTTATACACAATCATTCATAATTTACAGGAATAATAACCCAATTACGTGTGTTTACTTTTGCAATACTGAATGGCACAGCATACTGTTGGGCTGCAGAATTAGTTGAATTTAACATCTAAGTGAAATATTCTTCAAGGAAATCTAATATAGCAACAGATGCCCCAGCCAGAATGCCCATCAATTTAGAAAGCTATCACAGAAAGCGCAAGAGAGACAAGCAAAGATGTTATTAATGCTGTCTTACAGACCTTGGATATACAAGAGATCTTGATTGGGAGCTACTATTACAGTATAAAACTTGGCGTTATAAAACTTGTTCATAATATTAAACACACCAGAAAGCCGATTTCCATAAGAAGAAATTTTGGCAGTTCAGAAAAAAGTCCAGCTATTGTTAAAATTCTTCATTGTAAATCATTGGGTTGCAAACCTAATGGGAATCGAGAAAGATTGAACAGAAATAGTGGCTATGTTAAGAATCTTGCCAAAAGAACAAAAGTCAAAATGGAAGGCCTCCTTTAACAAGGTCATCTATGCCTATACCTGTATGTGAAATGAAGATGTGGATTCTCACTATTTTGTTTATTATGTGGTAGATCACCATGTTTACCCACTGACATCCTGCTTCGTTTACCTATAAACGCTATATCTGAGCCTGAGGACCATAAAGATTACATCGAGAAATCAAAACAGCAGATGAAAGAAGCTTATGAATCAGCATCAAAATGTTCCTAAAAATCTGCTATTTGTGGAAAGGATTACTTGTCAGGAACCTTTCAGAGAGAGGGACCAGGAAAATTAATATCCTTTGGGGAAGATAAAATTCATGCACAACTTCAAAGGAAAGGAGATAGTTTATTCTATATTTTACTTCCCTGCGATCTCTTACCCTTGGGCATAACACTGCCCTCTAAACCACCAGAAAGAAAGGCACAGAGAACAAGGCAAACTAGCACAATAAGAGATCAAACCTAGGACAGGAATTCAGACTCCAGTGATTCCAGTAATGACAGTGAAGATCAACTACTTTACGTGATGGTACCGGAGACTGAATCCAGAGGCAGAAACATTTTATCCATGTCTGGGAAATGAGGGTGTTATTGATTGTGTAAACTTGGAAACTGTTGATCAGATTGAGACATTTGCACCTGCCACTGAAAGACATGAATGTCAAAAAAAGACTATGGAACCCGAAATCTGTACTGCACAAAAGAAGAGAGTTTCAGAACAATCCACTGATATCTGAGGTCATGTAAACATTGAGGAATGCCTTTTATCATTGTCTAAATCCAACTTTGGGACTGGTGAATGCCCCATGGGATTATCCTCAAGGCTATCACATGCCATGTAGTACCTATTTCTGTATGTTGTCCTGTATTTTATCCAAGACTGAGGTAATATCAAAAAAAAAGAATTAATATTGCCTTCTGGTGTGAATACTGGTCTGAATCAAATTATTTTATAGTTAATATTTATTATTTCATAGATTTTTTTAAATAGTTTGCCATATGCTCAGTGTCTGAATTACATCATTCTACCATAGATCATATAGAATAACTGAAATGGATTTAGCAGTATATTTTGCTGGTAGAAATGTCAGGATGACATTAAGTTTACAAATTACTATGTATGTATGTTAGTGTATTTTAATTTGAAAGTGAATCTTTTGCTTAAGAATTGGCTGGAATACCAGGGTCATTTTACTGCTCGTTGTCCTGCTAGTGACTGGAGCTCTGCTAAAAAGGTCAAAGGGGACACAGCTGGTAAGTAGATTGTGGTCCTAGGAGAGTTTTGTGATCTCTGAAGGACTCAGTGCCACTGAGACTTGTATAAGCTGTCTGTGTTCTTTAGATATTAAAGTTAATAAAACTCCAGTGTTTAAAAGAATTCAAAGCCTGGGAGTGTAACTCTAATACTGATGGAGTTGAATCTATGTTTCCGTGAGTGAGAAACTTATAGAAAGTTTCCCTGTTGTAGACAGACAGAGTCTATAAGAGCATTGTCTACTTTCACTGAATAGCAATGTTTGCTTTGGCGCATGTGTGATTGTGACAACAGACATGTTTGTAATAGCTTAACTTCATCAGTACAGCAGTGGACATTTTACAAATCCACCCATGTGTTGGTCTCTTCACAACATTTTCTGTTTACCATGTGCATCATTCTGTCTGTCTAATCCAGAATGGATTTTGTATTCATTTCTTTATCAAACAGAACACTGTGGTACTGAGACTGACTTTATGTGAACAACATAAAATCTTTGCCAGATATTTGGACAACAGCATAAGTTTGACCAGGAATATTATGGCTTTCGTTCATATATAGGTAGTCATGATTTCTCATAATTTCTCATCTTGTGTTTGTTCCATCATAAATTTTCAGACGGTTTATCACAGCTATTCACCTTGTCACTATGTATTAAAAACACTTACAGTTAAGCTTGCAGCATTTTGTGACATGTGGCATGCTGCTCAGGAAAAAGAAAGGCCCATCACAAGCTGGCTTTAAAACTGTGGCATGCCTCTGTGGATGTGCCTTTCACTTCACTAAGAGACAATCATATCTCAGAAATTGCTTCGGTCCCCATGCATTTTTATAAGATCTTGCCATCTGTGTCATCGCATTCATCATGTTTTGACAGAGTTAAATAAAATAAAGGCTAAGTTATGTTAGTAAATTGCAATGAATTACACTAGGCTAATTTAAAATAAGAACATTATTTAGACTACATCTGTCACAGGTTAAAAAATAACCCTATACAGCATATGGATCACTGTAATCCATTCACTGTTTTATAGACCCACTATCAGCTAGAGAATGTCACAAATTCAAATGGTATCTCAATGTTAAGTTTATGTTTTTATCTCTAAGTTAGCTGAAAGATATATGAAATGATATGTAGACTGAGAGATCCCTACTGATTACACAGCTGAGGAGTTTCTGTGTGTGGCTTGCTCTCGTGAGTACTAGCAGTTGAAATACCTTGTGCTCATAAAATGTGTCCCAGCTAGGCTTGTTTTTGCTGGGAATGTGTGAATAATCAAAGCACAGGGATGAAATGTGCTCTACCTTTGGGGATGAGAGATTGAAGGCAGTTTCAAATTTAAAATTCTTGAAGTCAGTTTTCATGAGCTACTTTATTTCAATTCTTGATTTTGTTTGAATTTTTTTAATTACAAGAAAGCAGGAGCTGTTTTCATTGTATTTCTGACCCACCCAAAACCAGTAGCATCACAATAAATAAATAAATAAATCCTGATTTTATGAGATTTACAGCCAGAATTCTGGTCCAAAGAAGACTGAATTTTAAATGCAGTAGCATGAGATTCTCAGCACTAATTAGACCTGGTTAACTTATTACTGTTGTACCTAAGAGCTTAGTAAAGATAAAAATAATTGTCCTGGTAAGCCACTACTGAATCGGAATGTATTTTCATACCAAATTAGGATACTTGACTGGGTCATGGCTGCCTTTTTCAATTGCAGAATCAAAATGCAATATGTAATTGTGATGTTGTATCATCAGCATATAACCATGTATAACATTGTTGCTACCACTGTTGTACAGTTGCAACAAAACTTATGCAAAGTATGTCCTATAAGGGACCAATGGAAGTTATGATTTTTGAAGTATGATTATCCTGTGTGTATGAATATATCATTTTATATCTGAAATATAGATATTGAGTATGTACTGGCATCCTGCACATATGCTGCATTCCTGAGTAACACCCACCAGGTAAAATTTACATTGAAAGCCAGACATCCCACTGTAAAAGGACCGTGCAAGTTGATGGCCCAGTTAAGGACACTCAGCTTACACAATAGACCATAGAAGAAACCTGTCCCCAACTGATGGGCCTCCCTGTGAACGTTTTAACCAGAACATGGACAATGGCTGCTCCTCTGAGTCAACTAAGCATCCAAGGACATGTGATTTGCACATGTGACCCTGAACTCTATTTTGGGTTTGGAATTTTCCACAATCTGAGATTGAAGGGACCTCCACTTACATGGGAGAAGGTATATAAGGCAGCTGCACCATTTCCATCTTGTCTTTACCTCCAGTTTCATTTCCCTGGACTGGATTTTAAAGAAGGAAGCTTTAAATAGGGACTGATGACCCCCAAGCTATTTGGGTAATTTCCAGAGACTTTGCAAATCAGCACTTTATTTTACCACTGATAAAACATGACTCAAGAACTTTGCAATAATTGTATGTATGTGAATCTTTGACCGTTTTAACTCTCTATTTCTTTTTTCCCTTATGGATTAACCTTTAGATATTAGATACTAAAGGATTGGCAGCACTGTGATTAGTGGGTAAGATCTGATTTATATAATGGCCTGGCTGTGTGGCTGATCTCTTGTGATTGGAAGTATTGTTGATGCAATTGGCTTTAAATAACCACTCATAGGGTGCGTCTACATTGGCAAGTTAGGTCGACTTGCAGATGCTTACGTCGACCTAAACAAAGCCGTGTCTACACTGGGTTTTTATTAAGTCGACTTAACTTAAGGAAAGCTTAAGTCAACTTAGTAACACCACCTCTTTAGGTCGACTTAAGGCCAGTGTAGATGGGGATTAGCGCTAAGTCAATTTTATTAAGTCGACTTAAAGCCAGTATAATGGCTATCTCTGCTGTTAAATCGACTTAACAAGGTCGACTAAAGTGTAGCCAATTTATTAAGTCGACTTAACAAGGTTGACTTAACTTTTCAAGTGTAGACACAGCCATAAAGACTAGTGTCTGGGTGGTGAAACAAAGGCTGTGATATCTAACGGGGCTGTTTTTCTGACTTCTTGTTAACCAATGTGGCGAGACAGATGTTTACTTTTATTGCTGGCTTGGTATATATCTTGGTATTTCCCTGCCTTTTTATATCTTATGAAAAAATAACCACCAGTCAGGGATGTGTTTGCTCTATTTCTCTATAGTTTGTCCAGAATCTGATATCCTCAGCTGTAACCAACTAAGGTATGGTGAAAATAATAAATATAAACAAATACAGATATACAATGAAAAGGAATAAAGTATCCAATCAAGCAAGAATTTAAATTATAACTGCTGGTTTTTATTCTTGAGTTTTATGCCAAAATGATGGTAGACTTCCTTAGGTTTTCCCACAGTGCTGTAATTGCTTTCACCATGCTCAGTAAATAAGGAGCATTTTAATTAATTGTAAGACTTCCCTTCTGTAATTGTGCATCTATGTACTAACCAGTGTTCCCTCTAAGCTGTGCGGGTGCACGGCCATGCAGCAGCCGTTGCAACCCCCGCGCAGCACTGACGGACCCCCACGCAGGCTGGCAACCCCCACCGTCCCCTCCAGACTCCCGGGGCTGCGGCTTTGCTGCAGCAGACCCGACCTGAGCCCGGCCTCTGGGCTGGCCCTCCCCGCCCCCAGGGCGGAGCAGGCAGGCTCAGGGCCGGGGCATGTGCATGTGCCTGCCTGCCTGCCCCATGCGGCCGGGGCAGCAGTGTGGCCACAGCCGGGGCAGGCTCCCGCTCTCCTACCCGCCGGCCACCTCGACTTCCCGGCTCGGGGCCGGGATTGGCTCTGCTCTGCCGACAGCCTCGGCCTCCCGGCATGGGGCCAGGATCGGTCTCCAGTGCCAGGGTCTGCTCTGACCTGCTGGCGGCCTCCTGGGACCGCGTTCGGGTCCCCACCGCCAGCGGCCTCGGCTTGTTTCTTTCTTTTTTTTCTTCTTTGCCTTCCTTTCTCTTCCCTCCTTTCTCTTCTTTGCCTTCCTTTCTCTTGCCTTCCTTTCTCTTGCCTCCCTTCTCTTCTTTGCCTTCCTTCCTCTTGCTTCCCTTCTCTTCTTTGCCTTCCTTCCTCTTCCCTCCTTTCTCTTCTTTGCCTTCCTTCCTCTTCCCTCCTTTCTCTTACTTCTTTCCTTCTCTCCGCCTTTCTTTTCCTACCTTCTCTCTTTTCTTCCCCTCTCTTCCCTTCTTTCTCTTCTTTGCCTTCCTTTTTCTTTCCTTCTTTCTCTTCTTTGCCTTCCTTTCTGTTCCCTTCCTTCTCTTCTTTGCCTTCCTTTCTGTTCCCTTCCTTCTCTTCTTTGCCTTCCTTTCTGTTCCCTTCCTTCTCTTCTTTGCCTTCCTTTTTCTTTCCTTCCTTCTCTTCATTCTTTCTCTTACTTCTTTCCTTCTCTCCGCCTTTCTTTTCCTACCTTTTCTCTTTTCTTCCTTTCTCTTCCCTTCTTTCTCTTCTTTGCCTTCCTTTTTCTTTCCTTCTTTCTCTTCCTTCTTTTTTCTTTCTCTTTTGTCTTCCTCTTCCTTCCTTCCTTTTTTCTTTCTCTTCCTTCCTTCCTTTTTAAAAAGCTTTTAAAAAATTAATGTTAACTAAAAACTTTTCTAAAAATTAAATTTCAATTCAAAATTCATTCAAATTCAATTAATTAAACACAATTAATTAATTCTGTTTACAATCACTTTAACTTCAATTAATGCCTATAATTTCTGTCATGTGAGTTTGCACAAACATTTTATTCAGAAAAAATTTTGCACACAGCTGGAAAATTTTGCACACAAGCCGCCAAACCTTAGGGGGAACATTGGTACTAACTATAGAGATTCATGATGGAATGTTGTCTAATGCCAGAGACAAGCCTACAGGTAAGATTAAATGTAGTGATTCAACATCACAAGAGTAACAAGGAGAGAGCACGATATAAATAAAAAATAATGTTTCCATGTCTTTTTGTGCAAGAACCAGATTGTATCTGTAAGGCCCTTGGTGATTTCACTTTATTTTCCTGTTAAAATCATGTGGGAGAGTAGAATTGTGGACATCAGTGGACAAAACAAGTGTAAAAATGCTCAGGTCTGGGATCTTTCAAATAAGTTTAATAATAATTTACAAATAAAAAAAGCTTGTAATCTTATATGACAACTTTTTCAATTAAAGGTTCCAATCCAACTGAAACAAACCTCAAAAGCTGACCCACAGTTGCTTTACGGTGCTATCTAGCTAAAAGGGCCAATTTCAGGGGAATTTTTCCTTTCTTAATTGCAATAGAATACCTCACTTGGCAGTGCCCCTACACAAATAAAGGTCTTGTCCGATTAAAGACCTTGTCTCTCTAATTCCTTCAGGAATAAAGCTGGAGGACACCACTGTCCCTGCAAATATCTCCCAGTGCAGAGCTTGGGTTCATCAGCAGCTGATTGAATTGTCATTTTGTGAGGGAATGGTGTTGTTATTTTGTTTTAAAAGAGGTTCCCAATAAATGTAGTAGTTGTCCTATTATCTGCTTCCCCAGTGCATTGCTGAGGTCGGGAACTGACTACGCCAGTCATTGATCTATTGGCCTTTGCCTATCTTTCTTATGGCATACTGTTCTCTGGCTGAGTTACAGAATGGAGGACAGAAGAGAGCTGGAAAGAGTTAGAGAGAAAACAGAGAATGGAAAACTGAGGCAGTATCTGCTAGAAAAGAGTTGGGGAAACCAAGACAGCCTCCAGATAGAAAGGTGATGATCAAGAAAAAAGGAGTGGGGTGTATTGCAAACATGATCAAATAATAAACTGCACACTGCTCAAAGGGAACAGGAAAATAGATATGGATGAGAAAACTTGCTTAATTGAAGTCAATGGTAAACCTTACCCATTGGGTGCATCTACACTTACAAATTAAGTTGACTTAAGCCTGTTTAAGTCAACTTAATTTAAGCTGCTGCTTAAGTCGACTTAAGGAAATTTGAAGTCGACTTTATTAAACCTGGTTTAAAGTCGACTTTACTGGCTAAATTGACTTTATTAAGTCGACTTAGCCAGTGTGGACACAGAGTAGCCCTAAATCAATTTAAAGGGCCCCAGGGCTCCCCCACTGCCCTCCCTGCCAGGGTGCCTGGCACAGCCAGAGCCTGGCGTCACCACACACAGGGCAGGACACAGCCCTGCCCACCCTGCTCCTATGCCTTGCCACAGTCCCTGTCCTGCTCAGCCTGCAGTGTACCAGGGTACAATGGGGCAAATGCTGAGCCCCCCTGGCATTTTGGAAGGAGTGCCCCCCTGCCACCATAGACCAGTCCCAGGTCCACCTAGCCCCTAGAAGTTGACTTAGGCATCCAGTGTAGATGCTCTAAGTCAATTTGACAAGGTCCCCCTGAAGTCAACCTAACTTTATAGTGTAGACATGCTAACTCAACTTAACTAAGTCGACTTAAAGTCGACTTTATTAAGTCGACTTAGCAAAGTCGACTTATTTGGCCAAGTGTAGACATAGCCATTGTGTCCTTTTTGTGGTTGTAGAAGTGAGGCCACCCTACACTAGGCAGTTAAACCATCTTAGCACTGAAGAAATCCCCATGTGCAGCATGGCCACAAGTGTACGTAGATGTGTGGATGTTGGTTTAAAAGCATTGGCGGCATATGCCTGTTGTATGCGAGCCAATGGCTGTGTGTGTGTCACTCACACAGCCAAGTCATGGGCAGCCAGATCTCATGGTCAGAGCCAAGGTGGGAATCAAGAATCAGCTGGGTCAGTATACCAGGGGATCAGAAGCAGACTAACTTGAGAGCAGAACCACAAATCAGTAACCAATCAGGCCAGGCCAGGATAGCAAAAGGTCAGAAATGGGAGACAAACCACAGATCAGAACCACAAGTTAGATGCCATGTAATCAAGCCAGGGGAGCAGGAGCAGATGGCACATGGCCCTGAGCAGGGTAGATGCCACTTGTTCCTGTGTTGAGTTTATATAGAAGCTGTGAGCCAATCAGGATCCCAACATTTTGCCAATCAGGTGCCAGGACTGGAGTCCTCTGCTGGAGTCCAGTTTCTGCCCTAGCAACTGTTAGCAGGTCACTGGATGGCAAGTTGGTGCTTACTACCTCCTAAGAATCCAGGAGCAGCATTGGAGATCCTTGATGTGTTGCTTATTGCTTGTAGGTTTCTCGTGTTACAAGATGAGGGGAGGAAACAAATGTGGTTTAGCAAATTGCTTGCTGTGCACCTGATGGCACTCCCCCTTGAATTAGAGACATTCCCCAGGGACATCTTGGCAACTTTCTGGCTGTAGATTATAGGGTTTGGTAGTATAATAAGGCCACAGCACAATGCTGAATTCAGCCCATAACTCATGCAATCCTACCACATATTTCCCTATTATAGGAGGAGAGGAGTGTTTTTTAAAGTAATTTTTTCCTTGACTGCTTCTTTGGCATTGTGATTAACTCAGCTAGTTTAGTAGGATACTCAATGGAACTCCAATTTAATTAAATGTACAATGGAACTGTGCATGATTTAATTCTAGTTTTCATTTTCTATGTATGAATATTGCAGTTTCCTTTGCCACACATAGGATAGGCATAGGGTGTTAGGCCTTGGCTTTTTGGCTAAGCAGTGGCAGCTGTATTAGGAGAGGCTGCAGCCATAAGCTAAAAAAGCATGTGGTCACATCTTCACGTTCCTGAAATTACATCAAGACCACATAATATCAGGCTGTTCAGAAGGTGCTCTTGTCTTAATAGTATCTACCATCACTAGACAAAGAAATGGATTTTAAGATGTTTTAAGAAAACTTTGATAGCATTCTGTCTGGCAAGGAATAACTTAACAGCTGTGGTTGTAAAATCTATATTTACTGTTTTGTCTTTATGGCACACACTTCTCTGTTGTTTATCTGAATGGTTTCTATCTGTTGCATAACTAAGTGTGCAATATTTAAATCAATTCCAGTGGTCAGGTATGACTGAATAAAGAACTGTTTTATAATGGGCTTGGGTTGGTGTTTTGTAGTTCTTTAGTTTAAAATGGTGGTAATGGTATAGCTAAGCGGGACCCAAGTTTTAACTACCTAAACTGAGGTCCAAAAGGAAGTTCTTTGGACTCTAATTCCAGAACACAGTCCAAGATCAGATCTGCCAGACTTCAACACCCTGCTAACTCTATTTACAGAAGCTGGAGTCCCCAGATGATCTAATCCTGACTGGCCCCCAGGAGATGTTTTTCTGCCTTATTGGAAGTGGTGAGTGTTGTATGCTTAGAACGTATATTCTGCTTTGGTAACTCTTAATAAATAGAGAATAAGGATATTGTTGTGTAAGGTTCCTTCACTGGTAAAAGGTCCTGCAAGCCTGCAGGGAACATACACATGGAGCCCTAAGAATTGGGAAAGGGTAGGTACTGAAATTAACTAGAGTACACCTGGGTCACTATGCTCTGAGCATGGGCAACCCTGAGCCCTAAAGTGTGAATTGGGTAAGGGTAGGTGCCTGTCTCCCAGAGACCTAGGAATTGGGAATGGGTGGGTGGTTGCCTTGACCAGGTTATGCCTTCAGCCTTATGGATTGGGGTAAAGGTGGTGTGCCTTAGTGCATGGGTAATACACGGCAAAAGAAGGGGAATCCGTTTGGACATTAAATAGTGTCTAAAGACAACTCTTTTCATTTATTTTACAAATGCCAAGTCAGAGTTTGAGCAGTGGTTCATACTTGACCTCTAAATATATTCTATGCTGGTGATTTTATTGAATACTGAAGATGTAAATCTGTGAGAAAAGAAATAAACCACCTGGTTATAACTATTATCCTAGATGGAACTAGATCCAATTCTATAAAAGCAAATGCAAATCTAAAGCTACAAGACTGGACACAAATGCATTGCTCAAATGTAATGAACAATCCTGCCATATGGCCAATACAGACTGCCATTGAATTATTAAGATTCAGTTTGTTTCAGTGTGTGTTTCTTTCTATTTTTCGCTTTACTTCTAACAGCCCCTTTGGAAGTAGGTAATTCTCTGTCTCATGAGCGTTTTAAAAATTCTCTTAAATCAATACACTGACAAGGTTTGAATTGCCCAACCAGGCTTGCTGAATTTCCTTCTTTGAAATTCATATCAAACCTACGGTAGAAAAGGGTAAAGGTCGTTTCTTGCCACAGACAGTGCATTCAAATAACATCATTAATAGTTTAAGTTCAGTAATTGCCTAACAGTGCCAACAAACGCCCTCTATTTGGCACTGGTCAGGCCACATCTGGAATACTGTGTCCAGTTTTGGGCTCTCCACTACAGAAAGGATGTTGACAAATTAGAAAGACTCCAGCGGAGGGCAACAAAAATGATTAGGGGGGCGGGGAACATGATTTATGAGGAGAGACTGAAGGAACTAGGCTTATTTAATCTGCAGAAGAGAAGACTGAGGAGGGATTTGATAGCAACCTTCAACTAGTTGAAGGGGTACTCCAAAGAGGAGGGAGCTAGGCTGTTTTCAGTGCTGACAGAAGACAGAACAAGGAGCAATGGTTTCAAGTTGCAGCTGGGGAGGTCGAGGTTGGATATTAGGAAAAACTTTCTCACTAGAAGGGTGGTGAAGCATTGGAATGGGTTACCTAGGGAGGTGGTGGAATCTCCATCTTTGGAAATATTTAAGGGCCGGTTAGACAAAACCCTGGCTGGGGTGATTTAGGGGGAGTGGTCCTGCTTTTAGCAGGGGGTTGGACTAGATGACCTCATGAGGTCCCTTCCAACCCTATGAGTCTATGATTCTATGAAATGTGCCATTGCTCAGGGACAGATATTAGGCACCTAAACTTTCAATTATCCTTGTAAAAATGCAAGATGCTTTTCTTAAAATGATTGCTGCCACAGAAATGGAGAAAAGAATACAATAATCACAATATTTTATAGCGACAAGAAACAGTGCAACATGGTACCAGGAAATGAGTCAAATTAGAAAACAAAGCAAACTATCTATCTATGTAAAACTGTGGAACTCAGGCACTAATGATCTCCATATGACATAAAAGAATGTGAAGCAGCATAAAGTGGATATAACAGAAGCCAGGACCTGACCATTAGTATTATTGCTGAGACCATAGACTGTCATGATAACCAATTTTATCTCATTGTTTCCTGGTACTCCCTCATCAGTTTATCTGTATCCATCTATTTTCCCTTGTCTTAGACTTCTGAGGGAAATGTGGGAGCACACCCTTTCCTGCACTGAAGGATTGTTCCAATACATTTTCAAATTGCAAGAACACTTGATCCACACAAGGGCACAAAAGAACCTCTGGGCTGCCCAAGAGGCCCAAACATGACAATACAATTGGGACATCCACAAATGGGACTTCAAGACAGGGAGCTTGGACAGTGCATAGATTAGACTAAATCATTTAAAAGCCCATTTAAATTAAACCAGTGGAAATTCTGTGTGTGGACATACAGTAAGAGGTGGAAGGGAATTGGAACTGATCGGACTAGAAGTGGGAAGTGACAATTAGAAAAAACAGAAGTCAGAAAACAAATAGGAAAGAGGGGAGACACGAAGTAAAGAAAAGGAAAGTGTGGTATAAAAATCCCTCTGAAAGGGTGGTGCTTGCCATTTACAAGCAGGCAGGATGGGCTCCCAAAAGAGTCATTTACAGGTTTGAGAAGTAGAGTAATATGAGCAACAGAAAAGGGTCTGAACACCAGAGTGAAGAGAGGAAAGCTGAAAATAAAACACTGGAAAGACAAAGGAGAAGAGATTGAAGGAAGTAAGGGTGCAATTCCTTTGGGCATGAAATATGCGTCTAGACAGCATTTATACGGCAAATATTTTTTCATTCATTCAAATTAGATTTCAGATTCAAAACCTCCAGCAAATTCAACTTCTTCCCTCCTTGATTTCATCAGTGGCAGTCCCAGTGCCTGCCTAAATCATCTCTTTGCTGTTTCTGCAAGTTTTGCAAATGGATCCTATTGGGATCTTGAACAGCGTCCATAATCCTGAAGCTACCCTTTCTGATGACCTGCCATCTCACTACCAAAACTTTCTTCTCATATGTAATCGGGTTGTGCAAAAGGGGGAAAGGGCCAGCAGGGGCACCAGTTCACCCAATAATTGGCAGGGACACAGAACTCCTCCAGTCCTAGAGCCACAGCATTGGCAAGTGCAGTCCTTCAACCCCAGGGCCACGGTGGGGAGAGCAAACTTCTCTGGCTGTGGGGCTGTGGTGGGGGCACAGAAGAGGGCCCTCCAAAAACCATCAAATTTTTAGTCCTGCATACACCCCTCTATGCCACACTGCTATGTACTGTATATGGAGACAGAGGTATACAGATCTTTCTCTTTCTTTAAGCAAGCTTATAATGCTTCTACTTCTGTGCTAATATAAATGAAGCAGACAACAATAGTTAATCAAGAGGCTGAGGTCAGAGTTTTGACTTCTGCTGTGTAAAAAGACCGGAAACCTGTCTATAGACAAATTACAGAAGGCATATTAACTGACTAATGAACCTTTAGTTCGGAACACAGTTTAAAAGTGCTATGAGGACTTTTTGTTCCATGTAACTAAACACATGCTGGGTAGAAAAGAACGAAATGTCAAGAGATACTTATTAAAACATATGCAGCAAACAAAATTGGTAGAGCTTAACTGAGTTTTCTATCATATTTATAAGCTACAAATGCAGTTCAAAAAGCTGTTTTCTAATTAGGAGTAATGTTCTTTCATTATATGCTTTGTTCTAAATTTACTTTATTAACTGTGAATATGTCTATCAAAATGTGTATTCTTCTCCATCCTTTAAAGCTTCCACAGATTCAAAGATTCTATTCTATTAAGTTAGAAGAGAAGTCAACTAAGCACAACAAAGAACTAAATTGCCAAACTTGTTCATGTGCAAAACACACAATAGCCCTCTTCTGGCAGCCTGACCCAGAGATTAGAGTAGAACCAACAAATTAAATTCACTGTTTTCTTGGAGAGATCTGGTCTGCCATAACTTCCAATGAATCAGTGAGAGTTGAATAGCCATATCTATCCTACCTTCAGGAAACACAAGTTTATGACTTACAATGGTCAATATTTTGATACCCTGTTACAATCCAGAACACATTTCAAAGATGGATTCTCAAAAATGACCGTTAGTCATAGTTCTTTCTTTACATCATCTTAGGACTCAGTGTGTATACCCTTATTGCTTCATCCTTGACTGAGTTGAATATTGCCACTGTTTATACTTGCCCTTTATTCCACCCCCTGCCTTCTGATAAATTAAAGAGTAACGATGTAGTATGAAGTCAAAATTGATCACAGCAAGGGTTTTCTATAGTCTTAGTTGTATCCCCCAGCATCTCAGAAAGGTATGAAAATTGTTCCTGTGCAAAGTGAAGAGAAACTAGCACAAAGGATTTCAACAAGCTTATATATTATTCAGCATAGACAAAAGGATTGAACTTAATTGAATTCTGATGCTATCAAAGAGCTCTAAAATGTGGTCTCTACCTCCTCTCTTTCCTATATTGTTTTCCATTTTGGTTACAACTGAGAAAATGTTTTAATAATTACACCTCCAACAACAGTACTCTAAGCCTATGTCTAGCACTGTGATGCTTCTTTAGAGAACCATAGTACTACTAAAGAAATTAAAAAAGTCAAGTGTGCTAGTGTTCAGACAGCTGCTCACAGGGAGTCGTTGCTTGAATTAACAGTTCTCTCTCTCTCCTGTAGTTTAGTTATTTTCCATTATTCGTGAGAATATATTCAAGCTGGTTACAAATGCAGAACTGCCATCATGATCATTCAATCCTTGTGACTTTTGGAGGCAAACACTGGCACTGGGAACAAAGACTACTCAAACTAACAGTGCTCACAATCCTGTCAATCAAATAAAAAACACAAAACATTGAGGGGTGCAGTTTGATGACAATCATGAACAGTGTATCACAAAAGGCTACCCTGGAGATGAATGAAAGGCTTTACACTTTCACATATAGACTCCAGTGGTCATTTGACAGGCATGTGTAATTGATACCTAGTCACCCACAGATTTCTCATCCACTTTTGAGGAGGGGATACACTTGCACTTCAGTCTGAATGGTAATGCAATGCAATGCAAATGCGTCTGGGAGTTTCAAACTTACACGCATGGAAAGATGAGGGAGGCTCAAAACTGGAGCTCGGGTTACTCTGCTGCTGAATGAGCTGCACCGAAAGGGGAGTATCTAGAAAGCTACCTTCAGAATGTGAGAGAGAACCAGAAAGGGGGAGCTATGACTATTGTAGCTCTACCCCAGCCCTACCCTCAGCACCACAGACAAGATGAGATAGCATTACATACCTTATTAAAAATGTAGGTCTCTACTGTAGATCGAACGAGAACAGGAGAAAAGGACAGACAGACACGTATATACACACACCCAGTTACTCACTTTGGATTTCCAGCACCTGGTTTCTTTCTTCGGAATATGCTGAGGAATGTGTTGGACCTACAAGGAGCTTTGCCATCCCCAACGTGCATACGCACCACATCCGAGGTGGTGAAGGCACTGCGGACATTCCTCTCGGGCTTGGCAATGATGATGTACATCTTGGGAGTGAACATGCACCCCAAGGCCACTGTCACACTGAGGCTCACTGCAAAGCAGGTGGTGATGATCTTGTAGTTGCTCCCAAAATAAATAGGCACGAAGGCCAGCCAGATGATACAGGTGGTGTACATGGTGAAGGCAATGTACTTGGCCTCATTAAAATTGGCAGGCACATTGCGAGTCTTGAAGGCATAGTAAGTGCAGCTCATAATGAGGAGTCCATTGTAGCCCACCGGGGCCACCACACCCAGGTTGCTGGTGTTGCAGATCAGGAAGACTTCCTTGATGCTAGGGTAGGAGAGGATTGGCATAGGGGGCTCCATGATGATGAGTGTGACCACCAATGTCAGCTGCACGCTGATCAGAATAGAGGCAATGACCACTTGTGCCCACGCACTCATGAAGCGTGGCTTGCGGGTGCAAATCTTCTTCTTGCTCCCTGCCAAGATGCGTGCAATGCGGTTGGTTTTGGTCACCAGGGCAGAGTAGCACATGGCAGAGGAGAGGCCCACCAGCAGGCGCTGGAGATAGCAGGAAGTGACGGTGGGCTTAGCTATAAGAGTGAAGGGGCAGATGTAACCCAGAAAGATGCCAGCAAGTATAATGTAGCAGAGCTCCCGGCTGGAGGATTTGACAACAGGGGTGTCCCTGTAGAGCACAAAGATAAGGGTGACAAACATGGTGACCAGGATCCCTAGGCAGGAGAAGACCACAGCCACAATAGACTCTATATTACTCCACTGGAGGTACTTTACAGGGATGGGTTCACAGCCTGCAGTATACAGAAAAGAAACAAAGTGTTAGAAGGGTACCTGCTAGAATGAGAAACTGCTTTTTTGGGACCCAAACCACAGTACATACATCATTGTAAGATGGCATGGTATGGGTTATTATACTCCTTTTACAGATGACTGAATTGACGCATAGAAAAGTTAAGATTAAGCAAATTAAAAAGCAACCTTTCATTTAAGGTGCTCTGATTGCAAGAGGAATCCAAAACTCCAATGTTAGTGTAGCCTTTTTACAATTGTTGTTCAAGTGACTTTCCAAGAAGGACAGAACAATTCAGAGGCAGAGTTGTGAACAAACCCAGAAGTCTTTGCTGCTAAACCCAGCACTCTCTCCTAACTATTACAACAGTGAAGTGCTGGTAATCAGCAGTGAAGGGCAGGGAGAGGAAAATCTCATGGGGAGTTCAAGGTTTTCAAACTTTGAAAACTATTTTGTGTATTTGCAAAACTAATGTAATTTAAACTCATGTAGTTTTCAGGGGCTGCTTTTATAAGAAAAAATAAACAAAAACAAGACATACTATGTTTTATTTATTTATTTTAGATAGAGGGCTGAACACCCAGTAAAAGTTGGACTGGAACTATTAGGTACCCCCATATGATAATTAGATACACATGTAACTGTGGGTGCATCTACACTTACAAATTAAGTTGATTTAAGATTGCTTAAGTCGATTTAATTTAATCTGCGTCCACACTACATTTTCCTTACGTCGAGTCAAGCAGCAGCTTAAGCTGACTTCAGGAAAATTAAAGTCGACTTTATTAAACCTCGTTTTAAGTCGACTTTGCTGACTAAGTCGACTTTATTAAGTCGACTTAGCCAGTGTGGACACAGAGTAGCCCTAAGTCGACTTAAAATCCACTAAAAGGGCTTCAGGGCTCCCCCACTGCCCTCCCTGCCAGAGTGGCTGGCACAACCACAGCCTGGCATGTCCCCTCACAGGACAGGACAGAGCCCTGCCCACCCTGCTCCTATGCCCTGCCAGTGTCCCTGTCTGGCTCAGCCCCCATTTTACCCAATGGGGCAAATGCTGAGCCCCCTGGCACTTGGCCAGGGGTGCTCCCCCCCGCCACCGTGGACCTGTCCGAGGTCCACCTAGCCTCTACAAGTCGACTTAGGCATCCAGTGTGGATGCTCTAGGTCGATTTGGCAGGGTCCCCTTTAAATCGACTTAATTTTTGAGTGTGGACATGCTAAGTCGACTTAAATTAACAAGTGTAGACATAGCCTGTGTGTGTGTAGTCATTAAAATGGTTATCGCTGTCTTTTCTTTACAGTGCCTTGTTACACTTTTCCAGATCCCTGTTCCATTTTCACCCTATATTTTCATTGGATTTTTCCTCTTTAGGCTCTTTCACACATTCTCCTTTAAATATAACATGAATTAAGTGACATCAAAGTCAAATCCATGACTGTATGAGTGTATTTGACAATAGGAGATCACCTATTCCTAGTAAAATACAAGGGCCTGTCAGGAGTGGCGCTTGCTTTAGATGATCTTTTCACAGGCCAAAGTTAAAGGAAACTTCATGACTACTGTCCTACGTGGCCTCTAAGGGTGCATCTACACTTACAAATTCAGTTGATTTAAGGAGGCTTAAGTTGACTTAAAATACTCTGCGTCTACACTGGTCTTTCCTTAAGTCGACTTAAGCTGCTACTTAAATTGAATTAAGGAAAAATTAGTTCGAATTACTAAGACCTCGTTTTAATTCAAACTAGTGCTTAAGTCGATTTTATTAAGTTGACTTAAGCCAGTGGAGATGGGGATTAGAACCTTGGTGGAGCTTATTAAGTCGACTTAAAATGTTAAGTCGACTTAATAAGGTCGAAAAGGGGCCACGACTACACTTGAAAAGTTAAGTCGACTTAATAAGGTCGACTTTAAGTTGACTTAAAGTCGACCTTATTAAGTCGACTTTATAAAGTCAACGTAACTTTTCAAGTGTAGACATAGCCTAAGTGCTAGCACAGTATAAGTTACATACTAAAAACTACAATTACATTAAAAGAGTGTAGAGGCTGCCAAGTTAAACACTCAAAAAATAGGATATGCCTGAATTAAAGTAGGCAACCTTCATTTTGACAACCTAGCCAGGGCTGTCTTGGATGGGGGTGAGGGAAGCAGGGCAGCGTGGGGCCCACGCCACTGCCCCCCACCCCCACTGCCGTGCTTTGCCTTACTCCTGCCCTGCTGCCTCCGGTGGCAAGCCAAAGGCAGCAGGGCAGGGCAAGGTGGAGCAAGAAGCCTAGCCTCTGGGCTGGCCCTCCCACACCCAGAGCAACAGAGCAGCCGGCCCAGGGGAGGGGCTGGTGCATGGGGCCCAGCCTCTCCACCCCCAGCATGGTGGGGGTCGGGGCCCCCACCAGCTGATTGGCCCTGGGCCCTGCGCCCCCCCTCAGGGACTGCCCTGAACCTAGCCCATCTAGCTTGTCTTCAAGGCCCACTCTTCCCTGCCCACCTCAATTCCTTTTGGTCTTCTCCCCTTCCACTCAGATGTCCATGTCCCAGTCCCAGTTCCCCCACCCACCGTTGCACTCCAGTGGCTCTTTGTCCTAGCTCTAAACCTCCCCTCAAGCTTCACATTCTAATGCCTCCCTCCATGCAACTGATTCCTCATTGTAGATCCAGTTGTACCCCAGCCCTCTCATCCACATTGAGCCCCTACTCCCCAACCTAGCTCCTCACAGCTGTGCAATCAAGTTGAGTTGTCTCTCTTTCTCCTCCTCCCTGCCTGGCCACCAGCAAGAGAAGCAATGAGAACACGAGAGAGACATTCTTCCTGCTCTCAATTTTGGTGTCTAGCACTACACTGGCCCCAGGGTGCTGTTAGGAGAAATTGTCAGGAAAAGTCCTTCTCAACTTGTGCAGCCCTGGGATGGAGTATGCTTGATACAGATGGAATCTTTGGAGAGGTCTCTGTTGAGCATGTGACCAGTATGACTAGATAGGTGGTATGAAAAATTGGGACACAGAATAGAGGGCAATAGGCCCTTACTTAAGAAAAAGCCTTGATTATCAGGACTACATTTATAAAACCAGGACATATGGTCACCCTAGTGCACACTTAGGCTATGTCTACACTTGCTAAAATTAGTTCCAATTAGTTAGTTTGAACTAACTAATTCGAACTAATTTTAGTTAGTTCAAATTAGCTTAATTCAAACTAGAAAAAGTTAGTTCGAACTAAGCAAGTGCCATGAATGGCACTTGCTTAGTTCGAATTAGGGATCCCCATTCATTTCAATGGCCGGTTAGTTCAAACTAAGAAATTAGTTCGAATTAACATGGCCACATTGGTTAATGCGAACTAGTTAGTTGGAATTAAAGCCTTACTTCTGAAGCCCTATCCGAACTTATTAGTTCGAATTAAGGAAGCCCTTAATTCGAACTAACTAAAGCCTAGTGTAGCCATGGCTTTAGTTAGTTGGAATTAAGCCTCCTTAATTGGAACTAACTTGCCAGTGTAGACATAGCCTTGGATTGTCAGAGACTCATATCTTGACGAAATTTAGATGGACGCAAAAGGTATCAGGTGCCACCATTATTCCGAAGTGCGAATGCGAAGGATCTCAATGAAATATGAAACAGATGTAAGCATCTTTTAAGATGAGCAAACCAACATATTTTCTTTAACCTCATTTTGAGAAACATCTGAACC
>ML685888.1:4246490-4323059 GCA_007922175.1 Pelusios castaneus | reverse complement strand
CAACCTCCCTGCTCACTCCCTTAACGACTTGTTAATAGCTGTGTTGACACAGATGAATAACAAATCACAGCTTCAAAGAGAGTCTGCAGAGCTCGAACTTATATGCAAATTTGACTCAGTTGCCTTGGGGTTGAACAGGGACTATGGATTTTTCTCGCATTACATCAAGTGAATTGACCTCCCCCCTCCTCTATGTGCTGTTCCCCAGTGTTTTGAATCCTAACACCTACTTTGATTTGCTGTTACAGCCTGACCTGATGCTATGTCATACACTCCCCTGCATTTAATTTCCTCCCACTCTGTAACTTTCCTATCTTCAAAGCGTCTGACGAAGTGGGATTTTCTCCCACGAAAGCTCATGCGATTAATAAATCTGTTAGTCTTTAAAAGTGCCACAAGACTCTGTTGTCTTATAAGAGAAAGGCATCATTAACTGTAGGTGGCACTATCTGCACTGGCTATCACAACAGCAACAGCAATGCTAATTTTTGCAGCTGGGGGAGCTGGTTTAAAAGAAAAGCAAATGTACTCAAAACTCATGTGGTGAGGTAAGGAGCATGTCTCACCATGTATCAGGGTGAAATGTGACTGAAAATATTTTAATTAGGGCTGGAAGTCTGTTGCCAGTAGCCAAGACAGCACTGAGAAACAGAATTAGAATTAGTGCCCATTTTGCATTTGTAATAGATTAACAGTCAGAAGCAACTGAGCATTTTGGATAATATTAAACAAAGGTCGTTTCTTGATGGATATGTCAGTATTGCAGCAGTCATGGGCACAAGAAGAGTTAATATTTAATGTGTAGTCTAGATTTAGTAACACCAAGCCACATTCTCATTCAACCAGAACAGGGAACATATTCAGTGCCTTGGCCTCATTCAGCCATGTGCTTAGCTTGAAGTCTATTTGATGTAAAACAGTCATGACTGACAGTGACAAAATTGCCGTCATCAGATTGACATTCCCAATCGACTGAGTGGGTCTGTGGTGACCTATTGAATCGATCAGGAAGCTGATTTATTAAGACCACCCCAGCAACTGGAGTAGAGCTGAGTTGAAGGGAGGCCCCTCCCTTCAATTTAGCATAGTGGACATGGTGGGGAAAGGGTAGTCGAACTGAAATATGAAAGTTATTTTAAATAACTTGCATATCTCCCTTTGACTGCTGCCAAAAATGACAGGCAGCGTAGCCCTGCCCTTAGAAAGCGGATTAGTTCCCCTGGTGCAATTTCTGTGTACAGACAAGCCTTGAGGGCCACAACATGTTCTCCGTGGGCTGAGTACATTCCACAATTCCAGCTCCAACCATGAATTGCTCAAATCAGTAGAGCGCTCTCTGGTGCACTATGATGATGACATCTGAGTAGGGGGACAAGGGGTCAGGGAAGCTGTGTAAAGCAAGACAAAGACAGAAAAGATAGGCAATAAATGGAACATTTGCATGCTTTAATTTCTATAATGGATTTCTTTTTAACATTTAAGACTACAGAGTTAATTTACCATGTGCAGTGAAAACCAGTTTGTTCAATTTTTTTCTACTTCCCCACCCTCCCCCATGGTTAACTATGAGCTATTTCTCAGGGCAGAGGGCTAATTGATTTTTTTAAATTAAATAATATTCATATTATAAGACCAACTGTACACTCCTGGGTGTTTCCCAAGATCATTAACATGTCTCAGGCAACTGAAGGCATAAGACCTTTACAATGCATGTTGTAATAGCCTTATTAAACTACTTGTCCTGTCTTGTTTTATTGCTTAATTAAAGCTGGAAAAGCTGCATTTTCTAGCTCTAACATTTGTTTCCCTTCCATACATTTTGATAATATAAATGACAATAGTTGTCAAAAGGAGGTTCCTGGCAACTTGTGACTCCTATTGTACTGAACAAACTGTCTGGTGAGGAAATTTCCTGTAAACCATTTGACAGTTCAAAAAAAAGAAGGCAGCGAACAACCGCTGAACACCAAAATTATTCAGCCTTTGATGTGGGACAATGGGAACCTTGAGATATATGCCTAAGGAAATAGTATACTAGACACTTTGGGGTTTTTAAAAGAAATAGAGTATTTAAGAACCTCCTTTTGCAAGGGAAGCAGCTGAGGACCATACACTTTTGTACCATGCAAGCTTTAAAGGGAATGAAAATATAACACCCAATACCAAAATTTGAAAAACCACATGTGATTGGAGCAATACTGGCAAGGAAAGAGCATTCCATCAGAAGTGGTTAAAGTAAACACTCTTGCAAAGCCTACAGCCCCAATTTGGGCTAATCAAATGACTTTTTATATAGGATGGCTTGACATTTCTTTAGATTCTCTTAATAGTTTTGCACTTATTTACTGCAATTCAAGAAAACAATGTGAAGGTTTAAAAAGAACCAAACCCCAAAACCTCAGCTAACCAGGTGGAAGTGGCTGATGAGGTTGGCTGACATCTTGGTTTTCCTATTTTTCGTACCATGTGTTCTCTAGGACAGTGGTTCTCAACCTTTTGTGGGTTGCGATACACTTGGCGGTGTGTCGTGACCCTACAGAACACACCAGCCCCCACCCCCCACCCATCCGGTAGAATCCAGCCATCTCCCCAGCTCTCTGCAACACACTTACCACTGTGTGGCGACACAGTAATGTGTTCCAACACAGTGTTTGAGAACTGCTGCCCTAGGAAAATTTTAAGTATTTGCATTGTAGTTTGGGTACTTTGGTTTTAAAATACGATCTCCTTGTAGAGATAGGATCCCCAAAGTCAGCAGACAAAAAGCACAAAATGACCTGCTATACTGCCATGGGAAAAAAAAAATATTAGTAGATTTCAACTGCCTCTGAGGTTTCTGCAGCGCTAATAATGGAGACAGTTTCTTAGATTCTTTTTGGCAGTGGCTCTCATTTTGCGATGTTCCCTTATGATCTATTTTGAGTAACTGATAGCTCTGGCTTGCATTCACCTGAGTGCATACTGGTAACTCATAATGCCCTTGCTTTGTTTCTTTACTGAGAAATGAAGTTTCTGTTGTTTTACCTCACAAACTATAAAAAAGTGAATATAGTTTTCTAGGTCATTACTATTTTTAAAAATTATTTTACCTGGGTAGATCATCAGTTTTCCTCTACACGGAAAAAAAAAAACAACCCCCCCAAAAAACAAATAAACAACAAAAAACCCAAAGCCTTGCTCAAATACATTACACAATGTAATCTCTCCTGGAAATGTATTTTCAGCAACCAGGTAAACAGTATTTTGGCGCATGGATGAAGAAAACTAGTGTTTTCTTGCCCTGTAAAAATACCATCCTGCTGCTCAATATATGAAGAGAAGAAACTCAGCAGACGTGCAGGAACACTAATACACTTTGGCTATGTCTACACTTGTTAATTTAAGTCAATTTTAGCTAAGTTGACTTAAAGTCGACCTAGTTAAGTCAACTTAGCATGTCCACACATAAATTTAAAGTCGACTTAGGGGGGAACTTACAAAGTTGACCTAGCGCGTCCACACTGGATACCTATGTCGACTTCTAGGGGCTAAGGGGACCTTGGGCAGGTCCACGGTGCCAGGGGGAGGCACCCCTGGCCCAGTGCCAGGGGCTCAGCCTTTGCCCCATTGTACCTGGGTACAATGGGGCAAAGGGGGACAGGGATCCTGGCAGGGCATAGGGGCAGGGTGGGCAGTGCTCTGCCCTGCCTTTTGGAGGAGCATGCCAAGTTCTCCCTGTGCGCCCTGCCCCGGCAGGGAGAGCAGTGGGGGAGTCCTGGAGAGCCCTAAGTCGACTTAGGGCTACTCCAGGTTTACACTGGCTTAAGTCAACTTTAGGAAGTCGACTTAAGCCTAAAGTCGAATTAAAAGTAGGTTTAATAAAGTTGACTTTATTTTCCTTAAGTTGACTTAAGCAGCTTGCTTAAGTCGACTTAAGGAAAGTGTAGTGTAGATGCAGAGTAAATTAAGTTGATTTAAGCAAGTTTAAGTCGACTTAATTTACAAGTGTAGACGTACCCTTTGGTTGCTGTCTGAGGTGTCAGCAATACAAAGCAATTACAAAGCCAGTTTAATGGGCCAGCCAGGGCTAGATTATTAAAGGGGCTTTAGGGGCTTAAACCCTGGGTCCCAGTCAAAAAGGGAGTCATGGGATCAAGCCCCTAAAACCCCTGAGGATAATCCGACCCTGCCAGGCTTAGCACTGGCAGGTCAGGAGCACTGAGAGCGCTCCTTCTCTGCTGGGGCTGGGAGGGCAGGCCCCAGAGTCAGAGGCTGGGCTCTGAGCACCTGCCCCGCCCCTGGGATGTCAGGCCCACCACCGGGGGTGGAGCGGGGCAGGCCAGCCCCTGTTTGCTCTGCCGGGGGGTGGGGGAGGTGGCTAGCAGCAGGGCCTCTGCTGTGCTGTGCGCCAGCCAGTCCCCCTGCCCCACAGACTGTCCAGAGCAGGGCCAGGAGCACCCTTTAGCCCCAGCCCTGCCCCAGTGAGGCTTCTGGGTTGGTTAATCTGGCCTTGGAGCCAGCTAGGCAGGGTTACAGCTGCTTTGTGTTGCTGAATTGACTAAATCAGCACAAATATCCTGATGAATCTGATCCCACATACATTCATAAATTCCAAGGCCAGAAGGGACAATTTTGATCATCTTGCCTCACCTTCTGTATAGCACAGGCCATAGAACTTCCCCAGAGGTTATGGAGCCTATTTTTTAGAAAAATATCTAATCTTGATTTAAAAATTGTTGGTGTTGAAGAATCCACCACTAACCTTGGTAAATTGTTCAATGGTTAACTACCCTCACTGTAAAATATTTACACCTTATTTCTAGTCTTAGTTTGTCTAGCTTCAGTTTCCAGCCATTGGATCAGGTCATACATTTCTCTACTTGACTGAAAAGCCCATTATCAAATATTTGTTCCCCATGTAGATATTTACAGACTGTAATCAAGTCACCCCTTAACCATCTCTTTGTTAAGCTAAACAGATTAAAGCTCCTTAAGTCTAACACTGTAAGTCATGTTTTCTCATCCTTTAATCACTCTCATGGCTCTTCCCTGAACTCTCTCCAATTTACCAACCTCCTTCTTCAATTGAGGACAACAGAACTAGACACAGTGTTCCAACTGTGGTCTCATCAGTGCCAAAAATAGAGGTAAAATAACCTCTCTGCTCCTGCTCAAGATTCTCCTTTTTATGCATGCTAGGATTGCATTAATTCTTTTGGCCAAAGTGTCATTGGATACTCATAGGCTATGTCTACACTTGAAAAGTTAAATTGACTTTATTAAGTCGACTTAACAAAAGTCGACTTAACTTTTCAAGTGTAGACATAGCCCCTTTTTGACCTTATTAAGTTGACTTAACACTTTAAGTCGACTTAATAAAGTGGATTTAGGCACTAATCCCCATCCACATTGGCTTAAGTTGACCTAATAAGGTTGAGTAAAGCATTAAGTTGACCTAAATCAAGGTGTTATTAAGTTGACTTAACTCTTCCTTAAGTTGACTTAAGGAAATGCTTAAGTCAACTTAAGGAAAGCCCAGTGTGGACACGGAGTAGTTTAAGTCGACTTAAGCCTCCTTAAGTAGACTTAATTTGTAAGTGTAGATGCACCCATAGTGTCATGAGACTCCCATGAGAACATGGGACTCATGTTCAGATGATAATCTACGACAACCATTAAAGTTTAGCGTTGATTCCTTACTGCAGAGTCAACCCAAGAAACAGATACCTGGGAGAGGTGCTTGAATCTTACTATCTGGTGACTGCTGGGAGCTATCTTGGCCACCAGCACAGATTAGTCCAGAGGACTGCCCTAACTTGTAACTCAGCTGTAGAGTAACTGGGGGGGAGAAATGCTCTAGCCACATCCCCTCCCCTCAATCACCATCACTCCCCAGAATGTCTCTGACATTTTCTGTGTGCTGGGGACTTCCTAGGGAGGTAGAGTTGGAGTGGGGTGGGCTTTGCATCTGCTGAGCATAGAGATATTCTCATGGAAGAGTGGAGAAACATATGGGAGTTTTGCAAAACAGCCACAACCCACTGATCCATTGCTCTATCTTGCAAGATGGAAGAACTGACAAGATATCAAGTAAATCAGCTGATGCACTATCACTGGTAAAAAACCAGCAGAAATTGTACTAAAATTAATAAGGTTGGCAGTTTTATTAATAACAGAGTCCTGTGGCACTTTTAAAGACTAACAGATTTATTTATCACATGAGCTTTCATGGGAGAAAATCCCACTTCGTCAGACGCTTTGAAGATGGGAAACTAACATGGCTACCCCTTTGGAACTAGTTTTATTAATGTTCGTGTTAACTGAACATGTGTGGCACTGATAGACTGTATCATTTCCCCCTGTAGATATTTATGAACATACATTAATACTCACCTGGCCCTTCTTCCTTGCACTTTCCAGGGTAGAGTTATAAGGTGCAGTATTATCCAAAGAATGACCTACATTTTAAAGGCATTGCATTTGTATTTAAAGTGCCCTATTAAATATTCTGGCCCTTTGCCTTCTCATACATAGACAAAGACTTGTCTTGTGACATATATTATGAAGTGAAGATGTGTATGGATGGGCGATTTCCCTACCTGTCAGGTCAGCATTAGGCCACCAGCCCAGGTCACAGGCTTTGCATGTGAACTCGTCCTGCACAAATTCATTTTCCTTGCAAGCGGTGCAAATCCAGCAGCAACTCACTTCCCCTTTCCTTATAACCTGCAACACAAAAAACAACCTCATTCAGGATTCTTGTTAAAAAGGGTCATGAGTCTCCAGGCACCACCCACAGTGTTGTAAAACAATGAAATATGATCACTGGCTATTGAAAGTTTCCAATGGTGGGTGAATGTTAAAAGCTGGCATCCTATTTGAACCCCTTTGTGCTAAAACTGTGTTTGAACTCTCATAAGAATAAACTTTCTCAGGACATTCTCATTGTCACTTCTGATTGATAGATTAGAAATACGAAAAGAGCTTCTCTTGTGGTACATCTGAATTTCTGCTTCCTCTCCTAGCTTGAATCAGGAAGTACACAAGCCCAGAAAGAGTTATATTTTAAATTAAACCTCCATAGAGGCTTGATTTGAAGAATAAGTGAGTCCAGTTCTTATTTTATTTGAACTACCTCAGCCAGTGTTTGATTTTTTTCTACTTTTCTCTGTGCATAATAAAAAGTAGCAGACAAAGAAAATGGTTAAAAAATTATAAATTATTAATAAATGTATAAAAACATAAACTTTATATTATATGTATCTCTTGTATGATATGTTATTTCTAGTCAGTTTAGAAATCTAATTGAACATTATCTTAAAGCTGATGCAGAATTCTAAAGCTCCAATTCACAATTGCAAAAAGGCCTCTTTGGGACCCACTCTGGCAACATAAAGGGGACTTTAAGTGGGCACAAATTATACTTTATGTTGCTACAGTGCTGTGTCAATGAGAATCCGCCCTAAATGTGAAGAGGATTCTAATGGAAGTAGGAAAGAACCCACCAATTGTCCTTCATGTAGGTATATATAAAAGAAGACTATGCTAGGCTGGGGAAGACTCTTAAGGAAATCAAGGCTCAGGTGATCATCACTGTGATTCTACCTGTTTCTAGAGGATGACAACAAAGTCGTGATGAGATTCTAATGATAAACAGATGACAGCTCAGGCAGTGGTGCTATAAGGAGGGCTTTGGGATATATGGTGGCTGGAAGGCATTCATGGACAGAGGACTGTTCTCTTGGGATTCACTTTACCTGAGATGGGAGGGAAATGGTCTTCTAGCCTGGAGGCTGGCACAACTGAGTAAGAGAGCTTTAAATTAGGCAGTTGAGGGAGATGGTTGGGAGATATCCAGGTAATCACCACGTGTCACTGAGGGGGAGGAAAATGAAGTAAGAAAGGACACAGCAGTGGGGAGCAGAAAGGACATTAAGAGAAGCGTAGTGCAGAGACCAATCTAAAAGATGATAATGGCAGTAGACTGACTGTGCCAAATCAGATGAGTAATGTGAACAAAAACAAAGAGCAAAAATTAAAATGTTTGTATACAAATGGGAGAGCCTGGGTAACAAAAATGAGGAATTAGAGCTACTGGTAGAAGAAATGAAACCAGATATTATACGGATAACAGAAACAGGGAATAGTAGTCATGACTGGTGTGCAGATATTGAAGGGTATGTACCGTTTAGGAAAGACATATAAAGGCAAAGATAGTGGAGTAATACTGTATATCAATGCTGTGGTAGACTTTAAAGAAATTAGAAGTGATAGAATTTATAAGACAGAGTCCGTCTGGATAAAAATTGCATTGGGGAAGAAAAGTACTAGAGTTTCCCTGAGATAGTGCTTGGGGTGTGTGGCAGACCACCAGGATCTGATATGGAGATGGATGGAGACCTCTTTAAGGTTTTTAATGAAGTAAAAACGTCTGGGAACAGTGTGATTGTGGGAGACTTTAACTTCCTGGATATAGACTGGAGGACATGTGCTAGTAGTAATAATACAGCCCAGATTTTCCTGGGTGTGATAGCTGATGGATTCCTTCACCAAATAGTTACTAAAACAACAAGAGAGGATGCCATTTTAGATTTGGTATTGGTGAGTAGTGAGGACCTCATAGAAGAACCTTGGTTCAAGTGACTATGAGCTACTTCAGTTCAAGCTAAATGGAAGGATAAACCAAAATAGATCTGTGACTCGGGTCTTTGACTTCAAAAGGGGTAACTTTAAAAAAATAAGAGAATTAGTTGGGGCGGTGGACTGGACTGAAGAACTCATGGATCTAAAGGTGGAGGAGGCTTGGAACTACTTCAAGTCAAAGTTGCAGGAACTATCTGACGTCTGCATCCCAACAAAGGGGGAAAAATTCATAGGCAAGATTTGTAGACCAAGCTGGATGAGTAAGCATCTCAGACAGGTGATTAAGAGAAAGCAGAAAGCCTACAAGGCGTAGAAGATGGGAGGGATCAGCAGGGAAAACTAGCTCTTGGAGGTCAGAACATGTAGTAATAAAGTGAGAAATGCTAAAAGCCAAGAAGAGTTAGACCTTGCAAAGGAAATTAAAACCAATAGTAAAAGGTTCTATAGCCATAGATTATATGTTTTATATATATAAGAAGAAAACAAAGAAAGAAGTGGGACTGTTAATTGCTGATGATAGGGTGGAGGTTAAGGACAATCTGGCTGAATATCTAAACAAATACTTTGTCTCTGTTTTTAATGAGGCTAACAATAAGTTTGGAGATAGTGGTAGGGTGGTTAATGGGATTGATGATATGGAGGTAGAAATGACCACATCTGAGGTAGAAGCCAAACTTGAACAGCTTAATGTGACTAAATCAGGGGGACCAGATAATATCCATCCAAGAATATTAAAGGAACTAGCACATAAAATTGTGAGCCCATTAGCAAGGACTTTTAAAGAATCTGTAAACACACGGGCTGTACTATTTGACTGGAGAATTGCCAATATAGTTCTTATTTTTAAGAAAGGAAATAAATGTGATCCAGGTAACTACAGGCCTGTTAGTTTGACTTCAATAGTATGCAAGGTCTTGGGAAAATTTTTGAAAGAGAAAGTAGTTAAAGACATCAAGGTTAATGGTAATTGGGATAAAGTATAACATGGCTTTAAGGTAGATTGTGTCAGATCAAATCAATCTCCTTTTTTAAGAAGATAATAGATGCTTTAGACAAAGGGAATGCAGTGGATCTAATTTACCTAAATTTCATTAAGGCACTTAATAAGGTTCCACATGGGGAATGATTACTTAAATAGGAAAAGATGGGGATTAATATGAAAATCAAAAGGTGGATAAGGAACTGGTTAAAGGGGAAACTACAAAGTGTCATACCGAATTGTCAGGCTGGAGGGAGGTTACTGGTGGAGTTCCATAGGGATCAGTCCTGGGACCAATCTTATTTAACTTTTTTATTACTGACCTTGGCACAAAACATGGGACTATGCTAATAAATTTTGCAGATGACGTCAAGTTGGGAGTTATTGCCGATACAGAGAAGGATTGGGATATCATACAGAAAGTTCTGAACGATCTTGTAAACTGGAGTAATAGAAATAGGATGATATTTAACAGTGGAAAGTATAAGATCATGCATTTAGTGACTAATAACAAGAACTTTTCCTATAAGTTGGGGATGTATCAATTGGAAGTGACAGAGAAGGAGAAGAACCTGAGGTTATTGGTTGACCGCAGGATGACTATGAGCTGTCAATGTGATGTGGCCCCGAAAAAAGCTAACACGGTCCATGGATGCATCAGGTGAGGTATTTCCAGTAGATATAGGAAGAGGTTACTACCATTATACAAGGCGCTGGTGAGACCTCATCTGGAATACTGTATGCAGTTCTGGTCCCCCATGTTTAAAAAAGATGTATTCAGATTGGAACAGGTGCAGAGAAAGGCTACCAGGATGATCTGAGGAATGGAAAACCTGCTTTACGAGAGGAGACTCAAAGACCTTGGCTTATTTGACCTAAGCAAAAGAAGGTTGAGGGGAGATATGATTGTTCTATATAAATACATTAGAGGGATAAATACCAGGGAGAAGGAGGAATTATTTAAGTTCAGCCCCAGTGTGGACACAAGAACTAATGGCTATAAACTGGCCATCAGGAAGTTTAAACTTGAAATGAGACACAGGTTTCTATCCATCAGAGGAGTGAAGGTTGGGAATAGACTTCCAAAGGGAGCAGTGGGTGCAAAAAATCTAGCTGGTTTCAAATTAAAAAAAATCTAGCTTGATAAATTCATGGAGGGGATGGAATAATAGAACAGCATACTTGGACAATTGACTGATCTTTGGCTCCTTGTAGTAGATATGCTGATTGGATGATTGATGGCATGCTTTCTGGGTTATTACAATGCATTCTTTCTTGGGTGTCTGTCTGAGGAGCAGGGCTGTCCTTTGGAGGGAGCAGGACCCAGGGACAATCGGCCTAGGTGGGGCCCCTGTCCCCCTCTGGAAGGGATCATGGTGGGCTGGCCTGCTTCAACCCCCCAGGATCCTGGTCACCTCCCGGGGATTGGGAGATGGCCCTGATCGGAAACATGAGGCCGCCCCGGTCGCGGACACGAGGCCGACCACTGGCAGGGAGCCGGCCATGGCCCTGGCCAGGAACCCGAGGCCACCCGCGCCCAGCCTCAGCCCCAGCCCTGGCCCCAGCTAGGAACCCGAGGCCACCTGCTGGTAGGGAGCTGGCCCCGGCCGGGAACATGAGTCCCCCCGCTCGCAGGAGGCAGCCCCAGGCCTGGCCACAGCACAGCCACCGGCCAGCTGGTGGCAGGAGCGGGGGATGGCTGGGCTGGTCCAGAGGCTGGGCTCAGCTCTCCTGCTCTGCCCCTGGGCTGGCTGGATCAGGCTCTGTCCCTGCCTTGCCTTTGGCAAGAAGCCAAAGGCAGAGGGGCTGGGAGAGTGAGTGAGCTGCACAGCGCGGGGGGCAGCTGTGTGGGCCTCATGATAGCAGGGCAGCACAGGGTCCTCGAAACTGCGGGGCTCGGGGCAATCGTCCTGCTCATCCCCCCCAACAGACAGCCCCGCTGATGAGTCTTCCCCACATGCTCAGGGTTTAACTGATCGCCATATTGGGGTTGGGAAGGAATTTTTCCCCAGAGCAGATTGGCAAGGGGTCGGAGGGGTGGGGGGCATCACCTTTCTCTGTAGCAGGGGGCATGACTCAATTGCTGGTGGATTCTTTGTACCTTAAAGTCTTTAAATCGTGATTTGAGGACTTTAATAACTTAGTCATAGGTTAGAGGCTTATTGCAGGAGGGGGTGGGTGAGGTTCTGTGGCCTGCATTGTGCAAGCCGTCAGATTAGATGATCATATTGGTTCCTTCTGACCTTAGAGTCTGAGTCTATGTGACATGCAAGAGCATATCCTGTCACAACATTCATGAAAGCCAATATTTGTGAACAATGGATCTTGTTATGGTGTGAATATTTTCCAACTCTGTAATGATTTCTCCTGTGACAAGGTTGTGTTTTTTAACCTGTCTGTTCATTCTGCTGCCATAAAAAGTATGAGGGGAACCTTGCTTAGAAAGATTCTGACACTCTTGAGTTCCGCTCTGAGGAAACTTTTGGAGGCCACAGAACAAATTCCTGTGGCTGGGACATATGAACCCCTTTTTTGATTCTTGCCTCTGCAAACCTGTGCTGGGGCATATAATCTGTGGGGTCAAATATGCAGTTGAAGATTAAATACAATCCAGGTGAGGTGAGAAGGTGAGAAGACAACAGAACCGAAAGGATGAGTTGTGGATATTTTGTCCTAAGTATTCTGCAACAATCTTTTACTCAGTATGACAGCAGGAAAAATCCTGTCTCTCCTTCAGGATCTTCCTTATCATCCCCATACAGAACTGCAAAATGGTAAGTGTTATATTTTTTCTACAAAAACTTCAGCTCTTTTTGGGTATGTCTACACTTACTAAAATTAGTTCGAATTAGTTAGTTCGAACTAACTAATTCAAACTAATTTTAGTTAGCTCGAATTAGCTTAATTTGAACTAACTAAAATTAGTTTGAACTAAGCAAATGCCATTCATGGCACTTGCTTAGTTCGAATTAGCGATTTCCATTGATTTCAATGGGCCGGTTAGTTCAAACTAAGAAATTAGTTCGAACTAACATGGCCACATTGGTTAATTCGAACTAACTAGTTCAAATTAACCCTTACTTCTAATACCCTATTCGAAGTTATCAGTTCGAATTAAGGAAACCCTTTATTCGAACTAATTAAAGCCTAGTATAGCCATGGCTTTAGTTAGTTCGAATTAAGCTGCCTTAATTCGAACTAATTTGCCAGTGTAGACATAGCCAAAGGTGTCTGTGGAGAACAAGAAAGAGAGATCGATTGACTTCAATAGGAGCTGGATCAAGCTCTGTGTATGTGTGTTTATTTGCACACAACCAAATATATATGCACACACTGTATAATCTCAAAAGTCTTCTTTAGTGATGGTATCTGTACATGTCAAGGAATGTCGATGTTGTCCTGCCAATTGTTCTGTGTGTTTTAAGATGCCGTTCAGCCTAGATGAATTGTGGGAGGAGGGGAACAGTGGGAAAGCAAGTGTGCTATTTACACATTTTAAATTTAATTAGAAATGGGAAGCTGTTTTCGGAGGGTGGTTTTCCTCAATGGGAGCATCTTGCCCTTGTAAATTAACTGTGCCCTTTTTATTGTGATACTGCTTAAATCTATCTTTATGCCACCTGGACATGGCAGGTGGCAAATTACTTGTAGCTGGATATAAATGCTATTATTTAGTAAATAGATAGAGATTTCATTTGTGTTTGTTTCTTCCTGTAGTGAGCACAGGGTACAAACAAACAAACATCTTTTTTTTTCTTTCAGGTGCTGTTGACGGGACAAAAATTTCACTCCTGCAGTGCATAACACTTTAAAAATCGGCCCCCCAAGAGAACTGCAGTTTCAGTAAGTGCTAGGTAATGACAAAATAATCATGTTTTTGTTGTTCTTACTGTTACATTTTCCATCAGTGGCACAAACTGAAATTTGATTCTCTTTCTAGAGCACTAGAAAAATTTGAATTACTATAGCATTTTCAAGAAGTATAAGCCCCGAAAAGTGCACTCATAACCTGGTATTTGCATACTTTGGATGTTGGTTTGAACATGTAGACACAGAAGCACATGTACTAATACATTTTTGCTGAAGAAATAGGCCTTGGCTTCCTGAAAATGCTGTCCTATGAGTCTTTATATAGTCTTAGCTTTTCATATACTTACTATAATTGAAAAGCAAAGAACTTCTAAGCTCAACAATGTTTTCTTCAATCTGAATCAAATTTGCTCAGACCTGGTGAAAAAAGTGTAGGCTGGCTATTCATTTCTCATTAATATGGATCTTCCTGTATCCATAATATAGAGAAAAGTTTCTGAGACGTACCTTAATTTGACCCTTCAAACAAGGTTCACTGCACACCGACCGGACCATTCCACTTTTATTCATCTGAATCCTGTAATCATCAATATTCAACACCCCTTCATGCCAGGTTCCAATGAGTACATAGTCATAACCATTGGGTTCTATGTACTGCAGATTCATGATGTCATACCTGGGAAGGGAAAGCAAAGAGAACAGTGGAGACTTATGGACACAAGTATTAAATCTTTTGCCCTTCCTACTGCTAATTCATGATTTCTTCTCCAAAAAACTGTTGGTAACTCCACTTCTAAAGTCTCTTTCTCATTCAGTATTGCCAACCTCAAGATTTGAAAATCATGAGCCAGATCCCCCCAGATCATGATGTTGGCTTAAAATCATGAAGTTTTTTTAAAAAAAAATTCATTTTGGGGTTCTTTTTCTTTGCCTTCTAGATTCAGAATCTTTACAGTTACATTTGGGTTACATTTTCAAGCTTTCTCTGTAACAGTGAAGACTAAACATTTAATTTAATAAAAATGGAAGCTGAGATTCTCATGTAATCACATGACTCCAGAGCTGAGGTTTTAAAAATTCCTACCAGATATCATGAGACTTATGATAAAATTATCAGAGTTGGCATCACTAATTTTGACTATCTACTGAGGGATACTCTCCAGGGACTAGATTGTACCTTTTATGTACAACCCTGAGTAAGGTGCAGTGTGTGGCTGTGCTGTCCCAGGAAGAATTGTATCTCAGAGAATACGGTTCCTCATAGGACATCCTCCACTCATGTGGCATGTGCCTTTGGAATTTGAGGAGGCTGGTTCCCCTCATGGCCCAATCCTCCACTCTACTCCTCAAGAGGCCCTGCCTCCGCTCCACCCCAGGCTCAGCCCTGAGGTCCATGCTCAGTCCCTTCCCATGAGCCCTCCCCACATTGCTCACTTTTCTCTGCCACCTGCTCTTGCTATGTCCCCTCCCACTCCTGCTCCACCTCCCACAAGACACCCTTCCCGCCACTGGTCCTGTGGGGAGCAGGGCTGGGGTGAGGAAGTTGAGTGAAAGGGGAAGGAAGAGGCAGATGGACGGTGGAGTGTTGGGGGCAGAGGCTGAGTGGAAACTTCTGGCAGTGGTGACTGTTTGTTTATACCCATTTGCCTATTCCTAGTTGTTCTGGAAGGAAGTACTTTGCTAAAATCTTTTTCAGGAGGCAGCATATTGTCTTCCGTTGCAGGAATCCAGCAATGTCTGGCTATTTCCCACCTCTCCTCACCTGCTAAATCCCAGAGGCAAGAGGAAACACGTGTAGTCCTCTGTGTTCCTCCAGCATCTAAAGCTAAGATTTGTATAGGTCTAATGTGACTATACAAAGGGATAGGAGTGGGTGAGAAGGGGAAGGAAATCTTTACACCCACTAAATTCCTTGTGTGGCCACATTAAGGCTAGTCATAATTTAGCCCCACATTAGGGCAACTATGGTGTTACACATTTTGCAATAATTATCCAATTAACATATTCAAACAAAACAAACAGGAGTGACATAAATAAACCAAAAACACTGATTTAACAATTAACATAAGGAGGTTTGCAAAACTGTCAATAAAATTTATCAGCTGAGGCCCAAAAATCTACTTTCCTACCCAAGACAAGTAGAATAGAATTCTCAAGTCTGATATAAAGAAAGCAAAAAAATGTTTCTTCTATAAAAATTCAGCTACCCATCTTCACCCTCCACTCTGGCGGTCCTTTATCCTTGCATGTTCAGATTGATGTGTGAAAGTTTTGTATTGCTAATTATTTTGCTCCTGCTTTCTCTTCCTGCCTGTAGTTTATGCAAAGTGATGATTAACCATGGTAATTTCATGGGGGGAAATAAACAAGAGTGATGGAGTGAACAGAGGAAAGCAGCACAAGGAGGAGGAACCACTAGTGAGAATGGATAGGCAGGCTGGCTTTTTAAAGATGGGGAAGCAGATCATTGTGGGCGGCAGGCGGAGGAGTATTTTGATCTAAGAGTGGGGTGAGAAGAGGCTGCAACTGGAAATTGTGATTTGGACTGTAAATTGAGTAATATTTTCTGCTTTCTAAGGCTGAGAACCACTGCCTTATTTTTCTGCTTCGTTGTTTCAATTTTCTCAGCTTGAGTCTTTAAATTTATGTTGAGGTGAGAATGTTTTATTCTCAAGTTCCAAAGGGGTAGCCGTATTAGTCTAGTTCAGCAAAACAAAGAAGTAGTCCTGTGGCACTTGTAAAGATTAACAAATTTATTTTTCACAGGAGCTTTTGTGGGAGAAATCCCACTTCGTCAGATCATGCGAAAAATAAATTGATTAGTTTTTAAAAGTGCCACAGGACTCCTTGTTTATTTTATTCTCAAGTGTTACTAATGTATATAGGCTGAAAAAGGAAGTGCAGACAGGTGTCTGTGCCTTTAGTTATAGTTAGGAATAATTAACTAGTTCAGGGTAAAGGATGCAATACACCCAAATCTTTTTCTTTTCCACTCTGAGGTTCAAATAAACACATTTTTTTTGCTGGTTTTAAACATTTCAGATATCTCTGCAGTTCTACATGCATGAGCCTCTTGAACTTTTGTCCACTGCCTCTGATTGTCTGTTAGCTTTGTATGTCTGGGGAGGTGTATGGCCTTGTCTAGAGGCTTTTCAGAGAAGTTGGATCCATTATAGCTGGGCTTATGTAGGACCTAATCTTGCAACTATATTTTAATTGACCAACTCATGGGCCACTGAAGTCAATGGGGCTCTGCAAGTTCTGAGATCTTGTTGTTTTGACTAAGCAGTAACAACCATTTTAGGAGAGACAGCAGCCATAAGCTAAGAAGCATGTGGTCAAATTCCCATCTAAATTACATCAAACAATATAATATGGAGCTGTTAAGAAGGTGTTACTATGCTAATTGAGTCCATCATCACTAGATAAAGAATACAATCTTAAAATGTTTAAAGAAAACTTTGTTAGATAGTATTCTGCCTGGCAAGGTACCACTTATCAACAGGTGTGACTGTGAACTCTATGTTTCCTTACTGTTTGGTTTTTATAGTCCTCATTTATCCATTGTTTATTTGTGTGGTTTCTGTCTGGTTCTTTGATTGTTCATGTCTGTTGCATAACTAAGTGTGCAATATTTAAATCAATTCTGGTGGTTGGGTATGATTGGTTAGGGAATTATATTGTAATATGTTAGGCTTAATCAAATAATTATTTTGTAATATTTTATTAAAATGATCAGTTAAGGGATAGCTAAGCAGGAGTCAGGTATCACTATAAAACTGGAGTCCAAGATGGAGACCAGCTAGGAAAAAAAGGAAGACTAAGAAGAAGGAAAGACCTGAAAGATGAAGAATTCACCTCTAAGACACAGCCCAAGACCAGAGCTGCTAGAATCCTCGGCAGAATCATGATGTTTAACAACCAAAACCTACATAAGGCTGACTTCACCTGGCTGACAGGGGAAATTTACCTGCCTGATCAGGATTGGTGAGCATAGCATTGTATGTTTAGCATGTGCATTATGTTTGGTAATTTTTAATAAATAAAGGTGAAGGGCTATGTCTACACTAGGAAAAGTTAGGTCGACTTATTAAAGTCAACTTAACAAAATGGCAACACTTTAAGTCGACTTAGTTCACTTTGTTAAGTCGACCTAACTGCCCTTAGGTCAACTTAACAAAGTGGACTTATGCGTCCAAACTGGGCTTAGGTCGACCTAAGGAGGCTTAAGTCGACCTAATGAGTGGTAGTTACTAAGTCGACTTTAGCTTTCATTAAGTCAACTTAAGGATTTTCTTAAGTCATTTTAATGAAAGCCTAGTGTGGACATGGCTTAATTTAAGTTGACTTAAGCCTCCTTAAGTCGACTTAAATTGCCAGTGTAGACATAGCCAATGATATTACTGTGTAAGGCTCTTTCAGTGATAAAAGGTTCTGCAAACCCACAGTAGAATACTCCTGGAGCCCTACAAATTGGGAAAGGGTATGCATACTTTAATGCAGTGTTTTTCAAACTTAGGGTCAGGACCTAGGACTGGGTCGCAGACCCTCAGGCACTGGGTCGTGGCACCCCCTGCTGCTACCACCAATAGACTGGAATGCACTGCTCAAAGATGTAATTGTCGGGTCACGGGCATAAATGATTTTTTTCAACTGGGTCTCGATGAAGAAAGTTTGAAAATCACTGCTTTAATTAATCAGGTTAGTTTTACCCCAAGTCCTTTGAATTGCATAAGGGTAGGTGCCTTTTGCCTGGAAAGGAAAAGGCTGGGGGGTGGGGGGAGCCTAAATTAACCAGATTGCACCTGGAATCCTACAGACTGGGAAAAAAGGGATGCCACGGTGTGTGCAATAACATCTCCATATGGGCAAAGACTGTATATGAGGCGCTACTCACTTCAGGACAGCTCTGTGCAGGTACAGAGATCCATT
Organism: Pelusios castaneus; assembly: GCA_007922175.1. NCBI lineage: Eukaryota > Metazoa > Chordata > Testudines > Pelomedusidae > Pelusios > Pelusios castaneus. The sequence continues at coordinate 4,304,716 of ML685888.1, read as the reverse complement.
TGCACAGTTGCAGGATGAGAGCTATGGCTGTTAATTGAAAAGGAGCTCTGGTCTACACTATCAGAGCAGTAAATTCAACTTAGATGGTGCTGTAATTCAACATGATAACACCACCCCTACAAGTGTCATAGCACTGTGGTTAAAATCTACAATTTGAATGTAGGCCTGTGTAGTCAGAAAGCAGGAAATTCAAGCTCATTGGCCTCCGGGATCTATCCCAGAACTCTCTGATCTTGCTGCTCCTGTTTTTGCAGTCTGCTGCACTGTAGCCAGGTAAGCAACATAGCTCTTCCCCTGCCTGCAATCTGGGGAAGTTTTCAATTAATTCCTCTTTCTGCACGCAGCACTATGCCTGTGGTAGAGAAAGACATCATGGAAAGAGTTTCCTGCCTTTTTTATTAAGAGAATAGGGGAAGGGGAGTGACGGGAAGACAACTACCTCCCTACCAGCCCTTGCACCTAGTTGCAGTGTGGGATTGCTACCCACAGTGCAATGTGTTTCAGGAAGAAGTAAGCGTGAGCAGTGGAGACACAAAACCCCAAGTGAGGAATGTACTGTGATCACTCACCTTTGCTTTCTGTAATTCCACAGCCTAAGAATGAATTTTAAACCTACCTCCAGGGCAGACAAGCCCCGAGTTTAAAACAAGGGATCCATTCCAAGGTAATCAGAAGGCAATTCCTCCCCACTTCTCTGTTTTTATAAAGGGAGAATATGAAAAAAGAACAAATGCTGCTCTCTGATAGCTTTGTGAATAGACAGTGTAGTATTGCATGAAGCAATGTCTTCAGGGCACTTTGGCTAGGTCTACATTTGGCCAAATAAGTGGACTTAGCATGTCTACACTCAAAAAAAAGCCAGGCAGCAGAAAAAATTTCAATCAAAAAGAATTGTTTTGAGAAATCTTTGAACCAGTGAAAAATGAGATCAAGTTCCAAAGGGGTAGCCGTGTTAGTCTATTGCAGAAAAACAACAGAGTCCTGTGGCACTTTTAAAGACTAACAGATTTATTTATCGCATGAGCTTTCATGGGAGAAAATCCCACTTCGTCAGACGCTTTGAAGATGGGAAAATTTTCTTCCACGAAAGTTCATGAGATAAATAAATCTGTTAGTCTTGAAATGTGCCACAGGACTGTGTTGTTTTTCTGAAAAATGAGAGCAATTAAGGAAGTTGGAACTCATCCTTAAATATGGCTGCAATAATTATAACAATTATAATATATTATATGCAATAAACTGTTATATAAATAAAATTATTAAACTTTAAAATATTACTCAAAAGTAGTCTAAGAATGGTTCTCATATTTTTGAAAATATGAAAATTTCATTTTTTCCCAGGGACACTGTCTCTTTATACCTATAAAGTAAAGTCACCGAAAAGGCAGTCAGTTCTTTTTCAGTGCTCTTTGTTTTATTTCATTGACAAAGTGTTGAATACAGAATGGAGCTTTATATTTCATTAAGGTATGGAGACACTTTGGCATTGATAAAATACTGCTGTACGTTCACCTACACCAGTCAAGGACTTTTGTTCTGTACTACAGAAGTATTGGGCCAGATTTTCAAAGTCAGATTTGCACCACTGAAAGTGCAGATTTACATAGGCCCAAATTCCTAGAAGTATCGAAATATCTGGTACTTATCATTTATTGATACACATTGCTTATCCTATGAGCCATATACACTGATACAAGTATGAAAAATATTTAAAAATATGGATAAAAATCTTCTTGTCCATACTTATCAAACCAACTGCTAAAATATAAGTTGGCAGCAAAAGAAAACCCACTCTGATTCAACCCATTTCAAATTCTAAACCTGTCCTAGGAACAGAAACCTGGGGCAGTGGGAGGAGAGGAAGAGGAATGAACCTTGCAATAGATCCAGAGATGGAGGGAATATGTTCCAGAATTCAGAACTACTCATGGAAATATTCTATCATAAGCCCTTTCCTTTTTAAACCGAGGCCATTAAATGTATCCCCTCTACCAATCACTTCTGCAGCAGCATTGCATGAAGAGAGAGGTGGTCTCTTTCATAACCAGGTCCCAAACAATGCAAGGACCAGAGGATCTACATCAATACTTAAACATCACCAAAAAACTAACTGGTAATCAATGCAAACTACACAACACAGGTGTGCCATGTTCTCTATTTGAAAAACGACTTAATAGACTGACAGACGCATTATGCACTAATTTAAGTTTCTAAATGGTCTTATGATCTAGCTGCATATGTCCAGGTATATTTGGCCAGGTATATTGGTAGTAAGGCAATTGCTTGCACCTATCTCTTAAACTCTTACCTAGTTTGAAGAACTCTTTGGCTGAAAAAACCCAGGCAAAGAACACAATACAGCACTGATGAACGAGGAGCTGGGGTATGCAGTGGGGAGTAAAACTGAGCAATCTCTTTTTATTGTTGAGGCAGAGTTAAATATAGCAAGTAACTCAAAGAAGAAATGGTGAAAAAACAAATGTCAGTTGTGATAACCTGAGGTGTTAATCAAAGAATTAAGATGTTTTAAAAGAAATTTTATGATGACCTTGTCTCTTACAGACATTCTCTGAAGCACATGGTGAAGTCTCATTTATTCAGTGTGCTCTTTTTTAAAAAGCCAGTTCTTTGACTCCATTGATCTAACAGACAGAGAGCTTTTGTCTCCTCTCACTCACACCAGTTCAAGAACTGTGTAACTCTATTGACTTATATGAAGTAGCTTCTGATAAACACTGCTGTAAGTGAACAAAGACTCACGCTCAAAGTCACCAAGCTCAAACACTTCAGTACAGGTAAAATAATGGAATAATTCGGCAATTACTCAGAAAACCTTTAAGGCTGAAACCCCAATGGGAACTCAGACTCAGAACTTCTGTAAGATAGAGGGCCTCCACTCACCAGAAACACATCCTCCACTAACTATAGTCCCATTAGAAGCAGTAGCTATCAATCCAGTATCCACAATTACTGTCACCCACTGATACGACTAAGTTAACCTACACACCTCAATTTCTGACAAACAGTTCTGCATGCTTTTAGTTCTGCTAGCTGTAGCAGCACAACTCTTTGTGACAAGAATTAAGTCCTTACCTTCCAGGGGCATCCCCCTTTTCATCAAACCAAACTTCCTCGCCTGAAACGCCAATGAATGAAGACTTTAGGAGGAATTCCAAGAGTTTGCTGCCATCGATGGGCTTCATGGCATCACACAGCCCTACATGTCCTGGGCAAAGGGACTGATGCATATTTTGTAGGCCATGAGCCATAGCATATATAGCATTGATGACAAATCCCATTTTACTGTCTTGGACATAGTTTTCTTCTAAACTCTCATTGCCTAAAACAATAAGGGGAAAAAAAACCCATTACCACAGGACAGAAATTAAATAATTGCAGGAAATCAGGGAGTGAGAGGGAGAGAGATTTAAATGAGTTTTCAAAATATTAATTAGCTGCTTCTTCTTAAATAGTTTAGAAGCATAAATAATAGAACTGATTGGAAATTTTTCTAGTAATTATTTTTGTTTGAAAATGTGAATTTTGAAGACTGTTTGCCAGAAAGGGATGGTTTTAAAAAATCTCCTGATTTGGCATTTTTAAAAAAAGTTTTGAACCCATGAAACTTTGAGTGGATTTATTTTTTTTTAATCTGAAATAACTTTTTTTTTAATTTTAATTTATATTTTTAAAAGATTAAAAATAAAAATGTTTTGAAATTATATAAACTAAGTGTTTCAATAGACTGGATCCAATTTTTTTCTGGGTTATTTGTGAAAATTTTAGAGATTTCAATTTTTTATCCTGTTTCCGGATGGGAAATATTTTCAAAAAAAATCTTGAATCCATTCAGAAAGCCCAGGTCTAATAAACAAATGTAATCAGCATAATTTAAAAAAAAAATACCAAAAAGAACTAGCATACTCTGCAGGAAAACTGATAACTATTGCTTATAGTAATACAACATTTTAAAACATTAGTCCACATGTGCCATGAACAATCAATAGACGTTCTTGATACCCAAAGATTTTTTTATGTGATTGACATCTAAATGGTGCTGGATTAATAGACACTGAAGTCTCCATAGAAATAGAATAGACAGAACATAGCAGTGAACACTTTCCCCACCTGTGAGCTTCAGATCTGAACCACTGATTTAGGACACTACCAAGAAAGGTGTGGATCCAGGTTGTGTTTTATTTGCTGCAAACACCAATTCAGTAGGAAGAAGACTACTGCAATGATTTCCTGTCATGAACTATTAAAAAAACTCTCCACAGTAACCTCTGATCACAGATGACCTGAATTAGATTCAAACAGGTAAAGCCAGAATTGAAGGCTCCCATATCATGTCTTTCCTACTTTCCTGAGTCACACTGACCCACTGGAATGTGTTTTTACATGTAGACATCCTGACACTCTACCCATCATCTAATCTCTGCCATCCAATTTCTCTTTGTTCACAGAAGGTTTTGGCTGCACAAAGAAAAAAAGATGTGCAAGCTACCATGTGTTAACTCATGGGTTAAAAACCTATTGTGGACAAGACAATTGTAATTGTAATGTGTGCTAGCATATCAAGTAAAGCCATCGGAGGGAGTTACCTGGAACTGCTAACATGTAAAAATACAACTTTTTTCCTAGTGTAGGCATGGTACAATCTTCAAAGTAGCTAATGAATCTGATCCTTAAAGGTATCCCAGACAGGGACTCTGATAAGGCAGGCATTTCCCCCACCCTCACCATTACAACTCAGACATGTTACCTGTTGGTACATCAGAACAATATCATTCTCAAAAACAAAATACCTAGGTTTCCTTGAGCATGGTCTCACCTATTGTAAAGGCCTCATTTATTGGTAAGGGTGTCTAGTTTCACTAGCTATTCTGAAGAGTACTGATTCCCAAATAAAGAATGAACCGTACAATAACTGGTTGGCATGATAATAGAACTAGTTCTGTGACAATCACAAAATGATGGAAGCAAAATGTGACTATTTCATGCTGCAATGAATTTCACCATTAGTTCAAGCACCAAACCCCAAGAGCTGCAGCCAGGGACATATTTCAGAAATGCAACATGTGTTACAGTTTCCACGTAGCAGCAGCATTATGCAGTTCCTATTCAAACAGCACACAGTCAACATAATGACATTATCAGAAACATAGTGAGAATACAAACTACACAAGTAAGACCATAGAAAATCTACATATTTTACCAAATCTCCTGTGAAATTATAATATATATAGGTCAGTGTAAGTTCTGCAAGAGGCATCACGTGATCTAGACAATTGTCACATCCAACTCTAGTGAGGGGCCTGATTATATTTCTACTTAGCAGGCAACAATATCCATTGTCTTTAAATGTGCTTTGTCTGTTGCTCAGCATACTGGAACAGAAGCACCATACAAATGCCACGTAGGACTAGTCTACCCTTAAAATTTGCAGTGGCACAGCTGTGTTGGTACTATTAGAAATACTCCGTCACTGACTTAGTGCTGTCCACACAAGCACCTATGCTGGCAAAATGTATGTCACCCTGGGAGGTGGTTTTACACACTCCTGAGCAACAAAAGTTTTGCCAACATAAATGCTAGTGTAGACAAGGCCTTACTTTACCTTCCTTGTCTATTGGCACAAGACAGGTAGAAGGATGAGTACTGTCTTCATCTTTCTTTGTGGGAAAGCTTTTAGGGAGCAGGCTCAGCACTGCAGTTCCTTGAGACCCAGTTTATGTAGCTCTCAGAGTGGAGATACAGAAGTGGGGAGTAAAATGGCCTAGGGAATGGAGGAGTAAAGCGTCAAATCTGCTTAGCTGCAGAATGTTCCCTGCCCTAGTGCAGCACCATCCTGAGCTTCCTCTCTTCTTCTCCATAAACAACAGCTCTCAACATTTCGAGTAGCTAAAGGACACAGCGCCATATTGCAACACCAATCAAGTTTAGACCATCCGCGCCTCCCTAGATTGACAAAGAGGGGCATCTGGGCCCAACCTGAGTTGCTCCATAACTCTGTGCGCCAGATTGCAATGCCATTTCTTTTGGGAGGACCTCACAAATGGGGAGGCCTGATGCAAACTGCCATTCAACCAGGACAGGTGTTTGTGGGAGTCAAAGAAGAATAGTCCAATGAAACCTGGGAGAAATGGTTAAACTGACAGAAAAGAGAAGTAAGTTAAACATTTTTCTATCCCTACTCTAGAAGACTGCTTCTTGAAGAAGCCAGCAACAAAATGGATGTGTTTCAATTTTTCTGGGATAAAGTATTTGGTTGGGATGACAGGAGACATTCATGAGATGACATGCAAACATTTTAAAAGGGAATCTTTTTTTAAAAAAGACTTTTTAACTGGAAAAGAATGTGCTCAGTTTTCTCATGGCTTTCAGAGGGAATACTCTTTACCAGTGAGATTAACTGTAACATGGAGAGTCTGAGGATTGTTCATTTGATTTTGACTAATAAGGGGGTTAAAATGAGCACTGTACTGGGCTGTGCTTGTAGTCTTAACTCCAGAGAATCTACTGCCACACCAGAATACATTTTATTCTTCAAAGATGCCTCCTGGTTTTCATTTTTGGCAATAATTGTATTTCAAGTGAAAACATTATCTGAAACCCTAGTATGGTAATTAATAATCCACTAATCAATCCTCTGAACAAAAGGGGATAGATTATTTCCCCAAAACATACTTGATTTCTATGTGAAGCCACATGTCTCACTAATCCTGTTTCTTCATTATAAATTTCATGTACATTATGCATTTGAGCTTGTGAGAAATCTGTCACAGACAACTCACAGACTAGGTTGTTTCTAACAAATTGAGGACAGACAATTTTGTTCATCTCTTTTTGCTGGAGATAAAACTCAGACATTAATTTATCTTCTCTTAAGTCTTTAGAGAATAGCTTTTTAATCACAGTATTTCCATGGAATAGGTAAAACATTCTATTCATGCTGTTTTATGAGCCTCTCTGTAAAGTTATTTTTACCTGAACCTTTATATCAATGTTTAATAAGTAAAAACACCTGTCAGAAAAAAGTGTTCATTTAATTGTGGGACATGTGTGCTTCACCTTCCCCCCTTCACCCTCTGACACAAGAACATTAGTGTACAATAGCTAATTTGAATTTCTGAAAGTGTCTGAATAGACATTAAAAAAGGTGTTCTGTTACATTTTGGAAGCTCTAGCTTTCACCTTTGTAAGCAAAGAATTGTGATTTAGATTCTTGTAAACCTTGTGAGTACTGGATTAATTGAAAATTCTTTAATAAGGTCAATATCTTTAGAATGACCTTGAAGGATTAAAGCGTCCTAAATTTCTTCTTCCTGTTATTTCTAATAGTGTCAATCTTCCTTTAAGATGCTTCAGTGCTGTTTTGGGTGCATGGCTTTTGTTACCACGATTCTGGTTTTGTTCATTATTTTTGCCAATCATTTGCTTTTTCTTTAAGATAAAAGAGTAATATTCTGTTTGCACACAATGGGCAAAGGAACCACTATGCAAATAACAGAATTTATATAGTGAAAGGAAGGGGGGAGAGAGAGAGAGAGGCCACTTAATTTAGGCCCTGATCCAATTTTGCTAAAGACAGTGGGAATCTTTCCTTAGACTTTAATGTTCGCTGCATGAGAGCCACAACATCTCTATCAGATGCTTACAAAGTATTTTACAAACATCAATGAATTTAGCCTAATAACATCCCTGTGAGGTAGGTAAAGAAATAACTTTATCTTGGAGCAGATTGGATAGCATGGAAACCATGTTTGCTGTAAACGGGAATTACAAAGAAACTATTCTCCTATTAAAATTATGACTAGAAGAGCATTATGGTCTAACACCTAAGGTAAAGACAGCAAAAGCCCAATTAGCATTCAATATGAATTAAGGCATGAATAATTATTTGTTTGCAACCCTCAACAAGGGATCGGGGGAGGAAAGAGTTTGGGATGGGGAGACAAGGGCTGTGGAAGCCTTCTTGAAGGGTCTCTGCTTAATATGTACCCAAGTGAAATTAGTCAGCAAATAATTTTGAACAACACATTCATTTGATAAAAATCACCATCTGTTCATAGACCATTTCTGATCTGGGAAGAAATCAAGATGTATTGAATAAATTGTCACACATTAATTGCCCAGCTATAGTAATTAGTTCAAATGTTCATTAGTGACCTAAACCATTACCATCTGCTGACTGTTCCCTGACACACATAAAGGGCTATGGTGGCCTTGGCTCAATTAGCAGAGACTACAAAAACTGTTATGACAATTAGCATTTTTGCTGACAGGATCAACAAAGACACAGAGGTCCCAAATAGGCCCTGAAAATGATGCCTCCTCTGCTACTCAGTTTGTAGACCTTCCTAGGTTGAAACTCCTTGTGGGTGGACAACATAGGAAATTAGCAATGCTAAATTTCATAGCAATTACTATGAAACCCTTAGAAGAAATGTGCTCTAAGTCCAAAATATTACTGATAATAAACACTTAGTATTAGTTTGGTTCTGAATCCAGATGAGAACTTTTTATTGTTTTTGCAGTCTTCTAGCAACAAGAAGAGTCCCTTGAGGTAACAGCTTACCCCTCTGCTTCCTACTTTGATGTCATTTCCTAGGCAGCAGGTAAGCAGGCTGAAAAACAAGCTGACCTTGTTAAGAAACAGAGATGAGTTCCTGTGGTTATTGAAGGAAGTCAGAAAGCGAGGGAGGAAAGTCAGGTTATTCGACTACTATCTAAAAATGCTGTGAGCAATGTTCCCTCTAAGGTTTGGCGGCTTGTGTGCAAAATTTTCAAGCCGTGTGCAAACTTTTTCTGAATAAAATTTTTGTGTAAACTCACATGACAGAAATTATAGGCATTAATTGAAGTTAAAGTAATTGTAAATAGAATTAATTAATTGTGTTTAATTGAATTTGAATGAATTTTGAATTGAAATTTAATTTTTAGAAAGGTTTTTATTTAAAATTAATTTTTTAAAAGTTTTTTTTAAAAAAGGAAGGAAGGAAGGAAGGAAGGAAGGAAGGAAGGAAGGAAGGAAGGAAGAGAGAAAAAGAGAGAAGGAAGGAAGAGAGAGAAAAAGGAAGGAAGAGAAAAAGAAAGAGAAGGAAAGAAGAGGAAGGAAAGAAGAGAAAGAAGAAATAGGAAGGAAAGAAGAGAAAGAAAGAAAAAAAGAAGGAAAGAAAAAGGAAGACAAAGGAAAAAAAGAAAGGAAGAGAAAGAGAGGAAGAAAGAAAAAAGAAGGAAGGCAAAGAAGAGAAAGAAGGAAAGAAAAAGGAAAGCAAAGGAGAGAAAGAAGGAAGGAAGAGAAAGGGAGAGAAAAAAGAAGGAAGAGAAAGAAGAAAGAGGAAGGAAAGAAGAGAAGGAAGAGAAAGGAAGGAAGGAAAGAAAGAGAGAAAGAAAAAAGAGAAAGAAGAGAAAGGAAGGAAGGAAGCAAAGAAAGAGAGAAAGAAGAGGAAACAGGAAGAGGAAGGAAGGAAGAGGAAAGAAAGAAAAAAGAAGAAAGAGAAAGAAGAAAGAGGAAGGAAAGAAGAGAAAGAAAAAAAGGAAAGAAAAAGGAAGACAAATAAGGAAAAAAGAGAAAGAAGGAAGAGAAAGAGGGGAGGAAAGAAAAAAGAAGGCAGACAAAGAAGAGAAAGAAGGAAAGAAAAAGGAAAGCAAAGGAGAGAAAGAAGGAAAGAAAAAGGAAGGGAGAAAGAAAAAAGAGAGAAGAAAGGGAGAGAAAGAAGGAAGGAAGAGAAAGGGAGAGAAAGAAGGAAGAAAAAGAAGAAAAGAAGAGAAAGAAAGAAAAAAGAAGAAAGGGGAAGGAAAGAAGAGAAGGAAGAGAAAGGAAGGAAGCAAAGAAAGAGAAAGAAAGAGAGAAAGAAAAAAGAGAAGGAAGAGAAAGGAAGGAAGGAAGCAAAGAAAGAGAGAAAGAAGGAAAGAAGAGGAAACAGGAAGAGAAAGAAGGAGGAAGGAAGGAAGAGGAAAGAAAGAAAGAAAAAAGAAGGAAGAGAAGAAAGAGGAAGGAAAGAAGAGAAAGAAAAAAAGGAAAGAAAAAGGAAGACAAATAAGGAAAAGAGAAAGAAGGAAGAGAAAGAGAGGGAGGAAGAAAGAAAAAAGAAGGCAGGCAAAGAAGAGAAAGAAGGAAGAGAAAGAAAGAAAGAAGCCAAGGCCGCTGGCGGGGGAGGACCCTACCGTGGCCCTGGGACCAGACCCCAGCCCTGGAGGCTGATCCCGGCCCCGTGCTGGGAGGCTGAGGCTGTGGATTAGCCCGGCCCCGGCCCCAGGCTGGGAAGTCGAGGCGGTCGGCAGGTGGGATCCCGGGAGCCCGCCATGGCTGCAGCCACCCCGCTGCCCCGGCCGCGTGGGGCAGGCAGGCAGGCCCGCGCTCCTGACCCTAGCCTGAGCCTGCCTGTCCCACCCTGGGGGTGGGGAGGGCCAGCCCAGAGGCCGGGCGCAGGCCGGGTCTGCCGCGGCAAAGCCACAGCCCCGGGGGTTGGAGGGAGCAGCGGGGGCTGCTGGGCTGCGCGGTGGTCCCTCACTGCTGCGCAGCTGCGCACCCGCGCAGCTTAGAGGGAACACTGGCTGTGAGGTAAAACAGGCTGCTCATTGGTATTGCATATGTATTATTATTTTTATGGGCTGAAACTCTCTGACCTGTCAAAGCTGTTAAAGGGTCAGCTATTTAAAAACGGGATATTTTCTTTAGCCCTGCAGCCTTCTGCATGGCAAATTGACAACCTAGACAAAATGATATGACACGCACCATAGTTCATCAAGCCAGTCTGTCCTTTGGCAAGAAACATAATAAGCACAGTTTTCTTCTGGGTAGAAAATATCTTACAAACTGCAGACTTGGTGCTGAGTTTTAAAACTTACTAAACATTTGAAATCTAGTAGTACTTGTGAAGCTATGAACAATGTTAGGGCAGCTGCAGACTTCATTTTCAAGATGGCTGGAAAGGAAATTTAAATCAGTGCCTAAATTAGGTTTCTGCATTTAAGTACCTTGTGGACTGCTTGGCTGCAAATGGAGAAATTGATACAGGATTGCAGGTAATGTTACTGAGCATGGGAAAAGTCTGGCACAATACAAGTGGAATGATTTATAAGAAATAGAGGCCAAAAATACAGAAAGAACAGCTATACAAAACCATGATAAGACCAGCTCTGCGGTAAAGATCAAAGATATGGGTAACCAAAGAGAGGCACTTGAGAAGACTTGATGCTATTGAAATAAGATGTTTGAGGACAGGGAGAAGGTGGCATTGCTGAAAAACCTACAGAATGAGGTCAAACAGGAGTGAGATCTACTTGTGGCATCAGAGAAAAGCTGCAATAGAGAAGGTTGAGATGGCATAGGCATGTATGTAGGATGGATGGATGAAGGGGATCCTGTTAGGGGGGAACTTGAGACTATAGTTCATGGGCAGAGGTCAAGAGGATGCCCAAGAAAGCAGTGGATTAGATAGCGTACAGGAGGATGGAGTGGATGCAGAGTGATCATTGGACTGGCAAGCATGGAAAAGAATGAGTCAGCAGCCCAACCTCAGCTAGAGGGGAAAAGTGGAAGATATACTGATACCCATGATATTTTCAATTCTAAGTACTATGAAATGGTATGTTCTCCTAGATAACTGTATAGTAACTATTGGAAAATGTTGTCATTTAATCATGATTATTGTGCTATGTCTCTCTTTTTTTTTTTTAAACTAAGCTTCTAAGAAAACAAGAAGCAATTCAAATGCAGAACTTTCAATTAAACCTCCTCAGATAGAAGTTATCCAAGATATTTATATGGCGTCGATTGCTGCAATATTTGTGTGCTAGAGAATATATTATTTTTACTAGCACGCTTGAATGAATACCTAATGGCTTTTCTGTTTCCTGAATTCAGCTGCTTGAATTTAGAGGGGGAGGGAGGTATTTTTTATTTTACTACACTTTCTCTCTGCGCCTCAGAGACAATAAATTCATTGTTTAAAGCAGATCAGAGTGTAACTCTGGCTTTTACCAAAAATATGTACTTAACCTTCAAGAAATACAGTATTTGCTTCAGCTGTACATATTTGTGGCAGATGATTGAAGCTAAAAGTAAGGAGCCCGATATCCATCATGGGTGGTGGGTATAATAGTTGTGATTTTTTTTTAATTGCCTTGACTTCTTATACTCTGGTGCAGCTGCTCTCTCCCTGCCACCAGATGCCTGGGCCATGGTTGTTTCACCTCTTTCTGTCCCTCCTGCTTTACCCCTTCCCTGAACCCCCCACTGCCCAAAGCCGCCTGGCTGTTCCTCTCCTCTACCCACTCCCTGTGAGACCATTCCACTTACCACGTCCTTCCCCTCTCTGCTACGAGACCACTCCAGCTCCCCACCCAGCACTTACCACATCCCTCCTCACCCCTATATACCCACAAGACACCCCCCCCAACTCATCATGTCCCTCCAGCGGTAGAGGGAAGCTGAGCAGGAGAAGGAGCAAAGCAGGGGCAGAGCCTGGAACTGAGTGTGTGTGTGTGTGCAGGGGTGTGGGGGGGAGGGGGGAGCAGCTAGCGTGGCTGTGGCCACATGCGGAAGTGGCAGAACAGGGAGTTCCACCAAGGGAAGCTTAACCTGCCCCCCATTATATCCATTTTAGACAAAAATAAATAGCTGGGCACCGAAAGGGTCCTCTAAAGACCTTGGCTGGTTCATCCAGGACAATGTTTCTCAACCACTGTGTTGGGACACATTAGTGTGTCACCCCACAGTGGTAAGTGTGTGACAGAGAGCCAGGGGGGAAGGCTGGATTTGGCCTGGGGTGGGGGTGGGCTGGTGTGTTCCACAGGGTTGCGATATGCCACTAAGTGTGTTGCGATCCGCAAAAGGTTGAGAACCACTGATTCAGGATATCAACATTATCCTTTGGTTTTCAAAGGGAGAAAGAACAGATCTAAGTTTAAGCAGGGGTCTCTCTCACTGGGTCTCAGAAGCAGTGAAAAAAGTATTTCAGTTTACTCACTCAATCCCTTATATCATGTTATGTAAGCATCCATTCTAAGTCCATAACACAGGCCCAGAAAAACATTCAAAGAGGAATTCATTCAGGAAAGACATGCTCTCCTTCAATCTTGATTTAAACATTTCCAGTGATGGAGCACGTTATGGATTTAAGAGCTTAGTGTCAGAGGTTCTGGAAAATGAGACTTGCACACACAATACAATAGTGCTGCAAGTAAAGCTGAAACATTATAAGGAGAATTGGTGACACAAGCTGCTGACTCACTAATTAATCAGATGCAGTGAGAGCCTCAGTGTTCCTACATGTACCTTAGGAGTAGAGAAATTGTGCAGGACTGCCAACCTCAGGCCAATTAAAAAAAAAAAATCACAACTCAGGACCCCAAAACCATGAGACTGGTTGTAAAAGTCAGAATATTTACATAAATAAAAGGCCTCTTTTTTTATTGTTAGCTTCTTTTTAAGTTGTTAAGGCTCATGTTTTCAAACGTTTTCCTTCAACCACGAGGACTAGAAACATACTCTTTCTAAAAGTTGAGAGTCTCATGTAATCACATGACTGCAGGAGTTGAGGTTTTAGGTGGAAAAAAGACACCAAATATCATGGAAGCAATTAAATGGAGAGAGTTGGCAATCCTGAAATTAGACTGTGCCCTGAGTCTGTGGGGGAGTGCACAATGATCCTTTCTTCAGTGTCTCCCCCTGTGAAAATTCCATCTACAACTGCAGTTCCCCAAGGGTGCAGTTCACTACAGAGCTGAGAGGACCTGTGATCATGATCCTACTCCTCCCTGTTGAGCTGGCCAACATGACTGATGAGGGCTCAGAAAGGTGAGTTTAAGGCACCAGCCAGGGATGGCTCCTGAATGTCAGGGAGCTCCTGAAGGGATTGTCCTTCCTCAGGCACAATCCTTCCCCAAGCTATATTTAGGGAGGTATAACTTCATGTCACCATACTTAAGTTATAGAAATTTGCGCTTCACATTTATAATTCCTTCCAGTGGGATAAGGAAAAGAGAGAGAAAAACTGACATCAGGATGGAAAAGTTTCAACAATACTGCAGGCCAAGAATGGCTTGAAAGGGAAAGGTACATATCCATAGTAACAGAAATCAGAAGATGAGTGAACTAACTATAAGCCATTAGAAAACTGTCTCAACAAGTCATGCATCAGGCTGAACTGAGAGCAGAAATATTGCTATGACGCTACTTAAATGTTAAATATAACTCTGGAAAGTCCTCCTGATCGCAGATAGTTTGTTAGAAGTCATCAAGCATAGTAACACTTCTGTATGATCTGGTACTATTGGTCAAATGCAGGCAAACTTTTGAATGACTTCACTGGGACGTTTACAAGAGAAAGGACAGTCAATTAACGGGCCCTTTGAAGTTGAGGTGATGCAAGTTCTTTTCAGGACTACAAAACATATTTTGTTCTGATTATTCTAATTGCTGTACTTTGAGATTCAGAGATTAGAAAACAACAGGAGATGGTCATTATTTGAGGTAAATCCATGTCCATGTCCTGGCATCCCAGACAAACTCATTATAAATGACAGTCTGCCATTAGCAGCAGTTTGCAAAGAAATGTCAGTTTATACATGCTCACCACGATTTTCACAGTTGCACCCATGAATCATTAGCAGGCCTTTTTTTTGTGATGGTACTCAGGGATACACAAAGCTGCATCCACATTGGGCTTTTATTAAGTTGACTTAAGCGCTTCCTTAAGTCGATTTGATAACAGCTTAAGTCAACTAAATAACACCACCTCTGAAGGTTGACTTGAGCCTTCAGTCAACTTCTTAAGTCAACTTAAAGCCAGTGTGGATGAGGAATAGAGCTAAGTTGACCTTATTAAGTGGATTTAAAGCCAGTGTGGATGGCTATGTCTACTGTTAAGTCGACTTAACAAGGTCAACTTAAGTCGACTTAAAGTGTAGCCACTCTGTTAAGTCGATAACAAGGTCGACTTAACTTTACAAGTGTAGACATAGCCAAAGATCCATATTTGATCCTGATAGCCTATGGAAACACAGAGGATGTAATTGAAAGTTTGATGGGATTGTTTAAGAAGTTGATACTAAATACCCATAGCTGTTACCTCAGGTCAAATATCCAGTTGTAATTAATGGACATATTCAAGTCAAATGGCAGAAACCCAGTCAGAAAGAAGCAAAAATCCACTACCAACTCTAAACTTAGGGAATCCATCAAAATGGGAACTGTTTACAGTTAAGAGCTTCTTATAGTAATTCAAACAACTGGAAAGCTAAGCCTAGCTAATAAACACTAGAGGATATATGTATTCTAGAAACAAGTGGCACAGAAGACAAACCAAACGGATTCTAATCCCTTCGACAGAGACAGATAATTATTTTTTAAAAAAACTAGAGTAGGACAAATAATTGATTAGTTTTTCTTATAAATTGCTCTGTGTGCAAAATTCCAAAGGGGTAGCCATGTTAGTCTAGTTTAGCAAAACAAACAAGGAGTCCTGCGACACTTTTAAAGACTAACTAATTTATTTATCACATGAGTTTTCATGGGAGAAATCCCACTTAGTTAGATACTTGAAAACGAAAACCTTACAGTATGGGAGGCATTGATTTTTCCCTCCCCTACTGTAAATTTTCCATTTTCAAGTGTCTGACAAAGTGGGATTTTTCCCACGAAAGCTCATGCGATAAGTAAATTAGCTAGTCTTTAAAAGTGCCACAGGATTCTTTGTTTGTTCTATGTGCAAACAATCTGAAAAGATTGCAAAATGCTCCATTAATTATTTAAAATCATTACTTAATTTCTTCAGCAAATAATTCTTGGTCTGCAGATCATTACTGATCAGTTCATATTTGAATTTGAAATGTGCAGTTCATCTGAGTTTTTTTCTGTTCCCTAACTGGATAACCAGCACAACAAACATTTCAAATTGGAATGTAATATTGGAAATTCATATTATTATGACATTCCAGGGTGCAATCCTGACCAGTGAGGAGTTGTGTCATTTTATTACAGTATTGTATAGGGTGTGACTACATGGTTGCATTTGGTCATAATTATTAATTAGTTTTCCATTTTAAAATTCACTTTTGACAAAAAATTGGCTAGTCTCGCTTCACATTTACTTTTCAAAATATTAGTCCTAGTGAAGCACATTTACTAGAACATTTATAAAAAATGAATGGAAAAGGGGCATTTTAGTGGCTATAGACAGCACAAGCCACACCGCACTATGGTGCAACCATCATTTCAGCCTCAGTTTCCCCTGTGACTCTCCAATTAGCTCTCACTCCATGTGTTGCAGTTAAGGTTTCCTTTTCTTGGGGCTGTTTACTAGACCATGACATTAATGTATTCAATTTTCCCCCCATTCAGCAGGTTTACACACTTCCTTTTAGTCTTCCCCAGAAACCCGTGCATAAGGGGTTCCCCGATTCATTTGGTCTCTTACTCAGAACTCCAGAGCTACTCCTGGTGTCAGAGTTTCAGACATGTATTTCTCAAATACAATACTTCTGTATGGAGACTTGCTGGACTGTCCTGCTTTTTCTGTGCTTCTCACAAATCTCCCATTGGTTTTATTCTGCCAGATACTTTATGGGATCCCGCCCTACTCCACTTTAGCAGAGGGTTCAATCAGGTCCACTCCAGACCCAGGTCATCTGTGGTGAGATCTGCACTAGCTCTTTCCCATCCCCACCCTTGATTGAGAAACAGACCCAAACTTTGTATTTCTTGTCTTGCTTATAAAATCAGATACATGGCTCTGTGTTCTGATCCCCACTTCCAGACTGGTCCTGTGATCCTTCCAGGGAACTGAAAGACTCGGTACAACTGTTCTTAAAGGGACCAACCTTTGGAGAAAAGGCTGGCAGACCATGGACCAGAAATACCCATAAAGAGCACAGATTGCCTTGTTAAAAAGGCATAAACATAATTCAAGTGGATTCATTTAAAATGAAATAAATGCATGTTAATTTTTATTCTATCTGTCCAACTTGTAATTACAACTAAACATTAGTAGCAAACTAAACTTATACACCAGTTATAGAAAGAAGTCTTACTACAAAACACAGTGACCATATAATATAGCAATCAACCAGAAACAGATTGAATTAGAACCGATTGTACCATGCTTTGTCACATTATATTTCAGGCTTTATTTGAAGGGGAGAGGACTCAGAGTTCTGTAACCATGCTGTAGTTTTCAGAATGTAGGCAAACATTTTAAAACTTGGATGCCTAAATTAGGAACCTAAATCCATATTTAGGTACCTAATTAGGTGGCTTCATTAATAAGCAGACTTCTGCAGATCCCATTGATTTCAGCGGGCATTCTGGGAGATTCAGCAACTCTGAAAATAAGGCCACTTTTATTTAGATCCCTACACATGGATTTAGAAGTCTAATTTTAGACACCCATGCTGGAGAATTTTGGTCTCAGTGTCAATGAAGCTTTCATAGTGATCATGTAATATGAGAGATTGCTGGGTTGAATGCTCAAGTTCAAAAAAAGATCTGGTTGTGTTATATTTTAAATATTTCACACAAATTCAATACTTCAGATGCTTAATGAAGGGTGTCACAGTAGTGGGAAATAGAATAGAAAGTGAATAGTAAAATAAGTTATTTGATTAGCCTATCATTTCTGGAGATGTGTGTTTCAATCTTGTTTATGGATCTTGACTTCAGTTAATTAAATAGTCTCATCTCAGTCCATTGGTTTATATAACAAAACATTTGACTATAAGTCCACAATTATCAGTATGTGGTCAGGAGATCCCAAGGACTAGAGAAGAAAGTGATGGAAGCCTCATTTAAAAACTGGACAAAGTAGGGAACATTCTGGTATTGGCAGGGGGAACTAGATAGCCTAACCCTTAATGATCTTTTACCACATTTAATTTCTTTAACTCTGCAAAAGCCCGGTGAAGTACAATTCAATTTAATTAGGCTGATATTGGATTTAATTAAAATCTAAATCATTAGAAAAATAAAAGATACATAACAATTTACACTACAGTTTGTTCCTACTAGCCACCATTGGTGTTATTCTCTTTCACAGCCATTTAAAAGACCAAGCCTCCTCCTCCTCATCTGTACCCTCAATAATTGAGAGATTCAAATTTAAAAACATATTTTGGTAATTACCCTCATACAGGTGAGTAATATGTATTATACCCACAAGCAGAAACTCCTTCATGCCTGCAGCATGCCCTTATGTGGGCTCCTTCTGCTTGAATAGAATACTGAAAATTAGCAAATCAAGTATTCAGCTTTTGGAAGTGGTATTAAGGATGCAGAGTTCCTCAAATATCACTAACATTTACTTCACAAATGCTAAGGAACATTAATATTGGAGTGCCTCACTCCCACCACGAAAGACAAACCAATATTTTAGCATATGTGCGTGCTACCAAAGATAATACTGTAGCAGATGAAACCTGAGGTCTGGAGCACCTAGACCGTGAGGATTCACATCCCTAGAACCTAGGTATGCGGGTTCTTGAGCAATTGTTATATCCACACTGCCACACAATAGATGTGTTAGAGCACTGACTGATGAGATGTGAACCTTGTGGGCCAAGCAACACAGGCTGGGCCACCCACACAAGACCTAATTGGCAATGTTCCTGAGCCACTGATTGGTCCTGGAGCACTACTTAGGCAATGGAGGGGGCACCAGGATGTTTTCTGTGCAATTTGGCGGATCCCCAGATGGCTGCTATAATAGACTCACTCCTTTCCCCTTCCCTGCAGCCTTACCTAATCCTTATCCCTCATCCATAATGGACCCTGTATGGTTCTATATCAGTATAGACATGCTGTGAGAGCCCCTTAACTGGCTAAGGGAGACGGCCTTCAATGCAGGAATTGTGTATAGCCTTAGGCCCTTTCAGAGCTCTCACTCTTTAGTAAACCTTCTGGCGCATGCTACTTGCATAATGGACTCCCTGTTCTGAAGCCAGATTCATTCTTTCTTGTTGTTTTGATCGTAGATAACTAATAGACACCCTTTGCTCCTAGATGGAAGGGCTAATGACAACCTGAAAACTGACAATCCTCGTATCACAGAAGAGAAAATAGTTAGATCCAACAAAAGAAAAACTGGCTAAGAAGGGCACTGAGTAAAAGCACTCGTATCACCTTTCTATTCAGAACAGTTAAGGATTACATCACCTGGTTTCCTTACTGATTTAGTGAAAAGGGATATAGTTAGACTGACTATCACATAATCTGCACACAAGCCTTACCTACACAAAAAAAATCAATGCATTTTATTTTTGTGCACTTTTCCCATCCATTGAATTTATAGGATTTCAAAGCATTCTCTGCATTTTGGCTGAGGAATGGTCAGTCATACGGCTACTGAATGTCAGAGCAAAGAGTCTGGCTCTGGTGGTTCAACTTTGTAACAGAGGAGGCTGAATGCGGTGGAGCAATAAGGAGGGTGTTTTATTCCATAAATGGCTTTTTTTTAAGTGTTAAAACCCATCTTGGAAAATATAAATATGAAAATTGATCACATATGCTTCCACTTGGCTTTATTTGATGTGTCTTATTTATCAGTGGGTTGTCCTGTGGGTCTTAAAATTAGAAGTATTTTGTGAGATTGTCTCTTTGAGTGTCAGGAGGATCAACAATCTGGTTCAACGGAAGCTATATTGGCACATATGAGTTGCCAGAAATTTGTAGCTGCTTTTTTGCAGATCAAGAAACAGCTTGATAAAAGACAGAGCTGAGACAGTTATCTGGCAATCAGTGATTTCGTCCACTTGTTACATCTATGATTTATCATAGATAAACACTTGATTAAATTTCTCTCTTTTTCTAAAACGTAGAGATATCCTGTAGCTTTTATCTGCAATAAAACAAAGCTACAGCTGTCCTCTCTCACCACCTGTAATAAAACCTTTAATTAAATAAAGCTACTGTCTAGCTACCTCCAGGGGACAAGTAGCCACAAGCAACTGTCAAACTGAGTTGGAGAACTTTTAGAAACACTAGTTTCACTCAATAATTAACTAAGAATTCTTACGCAAGTATGTTCTTTTATCAGTGCCTGTTATTCTGACACATATTGTATCAGTGTTTTCTTCTACTCCCCTGTCTGTCTCTACCCATCTTCTGTCTTCTGCTTAGATCATAAGCTTTTAGGGACAAAGATTGTCTTTTTGTTCTGTGTTACCACAATGGGGCCCTAGTCCATGACCGAGACTCTTGTGTGCTATGATAATACAAATAATTAATAATAATTTATTCAGTGAAGATTTGGTTATTTTGAATTAAAGACTTCTCAGATAATGCACACCTTAGTTAAAAGACCGTAATTAAGTTAACAATTTTTATCCTATTTGCATAGAAATAATTGAGCCAATAAGTTACAAGCTGTTCTGAAACTCTGAAATTCATTTCAGTAACACTATAACTGGAAGTTGGGTATATATAATGAAAAGATAACTGAAGGAAAACGTACGTATAAAATAAGATTAGAAATATTGTACAAAAGTGAGATAAGAGAAAGAAGTTTAAATTCATGTACTAGGATTTTTCAATTATAAAATATATAATTGTTTTAACATTTGATTACAATAGCGGTAGAGTTTATCATAAACTGAGATTAGATTACAAAACTGGTGACAGTGGGAAAAAAATAAGAAAAGGTTTTGAATCAGAGGGTAAAATTCATCCCTGTGAGTGGGCAGTCAAAACAGTGCAAAATTTTATTATAAAACACTACAAATGAACTGTTCACAAACAAGCAGAGAATCATAATTATTAACCGAAATTACGCAGCAAATAATTTTCAATGACAGTTGTGAGAAAACTTGTGTTTACAAATTAATTTGCCAATGGAAAAAGACATTAAATTTGAAAAAATTACTAATTTTGAAGTATTTGCCCAGCTCTACCCATGCCAGAGAATGTCAATGTCCATATAGATACACTCCTATTGCTTTCTTTAAAAAAAATGTGTGCTCAATTTTTACACCATTTTACCACGCATGCTTTCTGTATGAGCATTACATGGTGAAATGAAAGCAAAATATTAACTTCACAGTGTGGAGGAAAAAGGGGGAGATTACATAACTGATTGATCAGTTTTAAAACCACTCACCGCTCCTTACGTTTTTTTCTCCAATATTTTTATTAACCTGGCCCGCAAACAGAGCTGGACAGAAAACAAATAACTTTTGAAAAAAAAAGTTGGTGACTTTTGTTTCCTGTTTTTGTCAAAATTTCACTTTGGCAGAACATTTCTCACCAGCTACACCAGGCAGTTCATGCATAACATTTACACGTACCAATTTTGTTTCTAGTTACTTAGTCATTTTTCTATTAAACAAGGAGCAAGGGAAAGCAAGGAGCAAGGTAGCTAGGGAAATATTACACAGCGGAGCTTTTCATTTCTAAGTCAGCAGTTCAAATCCAGGGGGTTGAAAGTCTCAAAGTCATTACCATACAATGAGACACAAGGCAGGTGAGGTAATATACTGGAGTCTGGACCAACTTCTGTCAGTAAGAGAGACAACCTGCTGAGACACACAGAGCTTTTCTTCCGGTCTGGAAAAGCAACTTCCAAGGCGTTGCAAAATGCAAGGGGGAACAGAGAAATAATTAGCATATACTGTAAGAGACAATTCAAGGTACAGTGGGCCTTTAACATCTCAGCAGTCATAGAACAAAAAGAGGAGGTTAGTGGATTGCAGATTGTTGTAATAAATCCAGGGTCTTTATTCAGTCCATGATATTTGGTGTCTAGCAGAGTAATGAATTTAAGCTCCCAGACTCATCGTTTGAAAGTGTGCAGGTTTCCTCAGAGGATAAGGACTAAAAGCAATTGCTCTTTATCTGACCTATGTGAAAAGTGTTCATCCACAGGAGATAGGGTATTTTTGTCTGGGGCACCATTTCAGATTTTGGTCAGGAGGAGGGAGACAACTTTAAGCATGATTCCACAGGCTACATAGACACCTGAAAATTCTAGGGTTGGTTTTTGGTTTTTTTTTTGCAAGCAATGGCCGAAATTTAGCTAACAGGAGCATTGTAGCTAATTCCTATATAAAAAGCATATAAACACCAATTAAAGCCATATTTTAAGTTTATTTGTAAATTTAAAAATATCAGGAGATAACAGCAAAATATTCCCAATCCCAAATCTGACTAGTCAGATAATAATGACAATACTGATTTAGGCCACTACAAACGAAATGGTTTGAAGTGGTTTCCCCTGTGTACAGGGCCAACATAGTAGTTGCATGATCTATAGATTATTCTTAGGCATGATATTTTTGAAGCACTTTATAATCAATCCATCATGAAAAAAAGTTTCAGATTATGTATTATAACCTGATCTTTTCCACTACCATAAATGAGCAGATGGTAAACTATAAGGGTTAAGATGAACATTTAAATGTTTGTCAAGGGGGAAAGTTTGTGCATTAATTAACAAATGAATGAGGGGAATAAATTAATGATGGCTCAAAAGTAGCTGAGATACCAAACTTTTTTTTAAACTCTTAAAAAAAATCACAATCTAGTGTGTAATTAAATGATGGATGTCAGCAGCACGGATCTATAATGAACACATTTTGGCAGCCAAATCTTGCAAACTGTTCAGGCTGACTTTGGGTTTATGTATACTGCAGGTTTTGTACAAATAATTAGATGAATAAAAAGGATTAAGTTGGAAGGGAGGTTTCTAAGGTGTAGCTGCAATGATATGAGAAAGTTAACATCACTTCAATGAAATTCACTGAAGTCCTCAAATCTGAGACTCTGCTCCCCTCACAAATATTAAAAAGTAAGTACAAGAGGAACTAAGATTACTTGCCAGCTGGAGTAGAAGACCCACAGCACAACAGACACACAACTACAAAATGGCTGCTTCAGAGCAGCAGTAGCCTGTATCTGCACATTGCACATACAAAGGACTGACAACTCCTCAGAAGATATTCTGGGAAAAATGTCTAGACAAGCACAACCCTGGGGAGATTTAGTAAGATCAACGCTTTCTCAGCATTTGTGTGTAAGATCCAGTGTAGGCCTATCTGGTAATCTGACCCAGCCAAAGCACATTGTAGGCAAAGGAAAGATTCTCAGAGATAGGTGGGATTAAATGGCAGAATAAATGGCTGCACTGGGGTACCGTCATTCAGTAAAAAATTAGAGTGTTGGGAAAAAAGGGAAAGTTTTAAGTGTAAATTAAACTATATTTCTGGTGTGACAGCACTTGCTTATTTCTTCACAGCAGGGAAAGATTCCAGATGATTATTCTTCAGTGCTGTTCTTGTGCCTGAAACTTCCAAATCTGGGCTGTCTGTGATAATAATCATCCCTTGAAATGTGCCTGGGGCAGCAGCCTCCTCCCACACCTGAGCCAGTACTGTGTCTACTGGTGTCACAAGGAGCTTGCTCCTGCCTTTTAAACCTATCAGCACATGAAGGTAAGGGGGAGCTCATGAGGAAATCTTCAGACTAAGCGCAGAGCCTGCTGAGACTCTCTCAGGGTGCGTCTACACTTAGAAATTAAGTCGATTTAAGGAGACTTAAATCGACTTAATTTACTCCGCGTCTACTCTGGGCTTTCTTTAATTCAATTTAAGCTGCTCCTTAAGTCAAATTAAGGAAAAGTTAGTTCAAATTAATAACACCTCGTTTTAATTCGAACTAGCACTTAAATCAACTTTATTATGTCGATATAAGCCAGTGGAGATGTGGAGTAGTGCCTAGATGGACCTTTTTAAGTTGACTTAAAACATTAAGTCGACTTAATAAGGCCAAAGAGGGGCCACGTCTACACTTGAAAAGTTAAATCAACTTTTGTTAAGTCAACTTAATAAGGTCCACTTTAAGTCGACTTCATAAAGGCGACTTAACTTTTCAAGTGTAGACATAGCCTCAGAGCTTGCTGCTTCCTCCCAGCAGAGTGTCTTGGTTTCAAGATTGAAAATGTGCTGCAGAGGCTTCCAGCCCTGCTATTGGCCCTGCCACACCTCTGCATTCTTACTGGCTGAGCAAAGGCTAGGCCAGGGAGGGTGGGAGGAGGGACGAGAAGCAAGCGACATCATTGTTTGGGGCTAGTGAGGGGAGGAGGAGCTGAGCAAACAATGGTCGCTCTCAGCTGTTACGAAAATCAGGGGAGGGCAAAAGCTCCATCTTGCGCCCCATCTAATGGAGCTCCTGATTTTTGTCTTTTCTCATTTTCCTGTGAGCTCATTCTAGGTCACAGTGATTGCCTGGTTTCACCAACATAACTCTCTCTGGAACATTCCCACATGAACATCAACTTCCTGGATATCATCAGCTTCAACAGTGGAACCCCTACAGACAACCATATACAAGAAACCCCCAGGTCGCCACCCTTACCTTTATAGATCCAGTAACCAACCCAAACACACCAAGGAATCTCTTATCAACAACCAGGCACTCAGATACTACAGGATATGCTTTGAGGAGAGTTCCTTTGCCAGGCCTGAAGATGAGCTCTGTGTGGCCTGAAAGCTTGTCTCTTTCTCCAACAGAAGTTGGTCCAATAACAGATATTATCTCATCCACCCTGCTTCTCTACTATCCATGGGCCGACACAGCTACAACTACACTACACACATTACCATATTATGTCTATTCAGTGGCCTATGTGAAATGATTTGGTATTAGACTGATACGCTTTCATGAGCTCCATTACATTTGGCATTTACTGCATCCTTGTTGGCAGTCTCAGCAGAGACAGAAGAAGCTGGTGCCTAGAGATGAGTACACTTGCAATAGGACAGAGTTACATTGACAAGACAGTGGGTGAAAGCTTGCACAGTGAATGCAAGTGGCACATCTGTTAGTGTGGGTTTTGGACTCATTTTTCACCAGCACTAAATTCATGTTGAGAAACTGGGAGAGAGATGAGTTTTAAAACCACACAGATCCACATGAGAAAAACAAAAAAGAATTTCATTCTTTACCAGTGCAGTTCTTTTGAAAGTTGGGGTTCTCTAGAAGGTGTCCTGGAAGACGACACTGGAACCTGTGCTGCCAGAATTCAGGAAACCAGGGATTTCGGGTGTTGGTGTCCAAACGTAACTTCAGAAAATAGTCATCGAATGACAAGACCTCTGGGGACTGCAGTTTGATAGTGATACCTCCATTTGCTTCACCTTCATAACCTTCAATTACTTCATCTCTATCTGCCCAACCATCACTGAAAAGAAGGAAGGAAAAACTGTTACGGAGATATAGGAATCTGGTGTGAAAGAGCACACAGACAAAATCAAGCTGCTGTTTACCAGCACAGCCAGTGGGAACACCCAACTCCACATTGCCACAGGCCAGGGGAAACCTGCAGCCCTCAGCTGTCTCATACAGCCCTGTAGCCATGAGCAGGTATGGTGGTGTGGGGGCCTTGGGACCACCACAGCTCTCATCCACGTCGGACTGCTTTTCCAGCCTCAGCAGTGGACCTCAAAGATGTCACCCACATCCAGGCTGCCAGAGTCCTAAGCAACCATGGGGGACACCAGAGCAGGGAGCTGCAGTGCTTGGCAGGGATCCAGAGCTGCTTCTGGGGTTGCTGCACCCTCCCACTCCTGCAGTGAGCTCATCCTCCCACCTCCAGCATTTGGTCAGCCCCTCCCCTCATTATTTTTAGTAGAAGTCACAGACAGCTTACAGCTTCAGTGAATTTTTGTGTATTGTCTGTGACTTTTACTAGAAATAACCGTGACAAAATCTTAACCTTATATAGAGGATTCTGGAAACTAGCAAAATAATTAAAATCAAACATGAACTGAGAAATGCATCAGGGTGGAAGAGACAGTAGAGAGAAAGAATACATATGAAAAGTGAATCAATTGAAAAGAAAGCCACAGACTGTTTTTGCTCCTTCTGGGAATCCATGAAAACATGGTTTTCTTACAACCAAATGGCTTTTATTTATTTTTACTGCCAATCCAAACTGACAGTGCTAAAAATAAAGAGAATCCTAAAACCCTAAGGATAAAAAAATTATTTCCCTGACCATATTACATGATGAAGGGTCAATTTAATGGTTTTGAATGAGGTCACCTGGCTTAGCATCTGATTTTTAAGTTTGTTCACTAACTCCAAGTTCATTGATTTAGCTGCAGCCTGCAATTCTACTTTGACTCTCCTTAGAACACTGCTGCTTAGGTTTAATTTAAGTGCAAATGTAAGTCAGCCCACATTTAATTTTAATATGCATGGTCATGTCTCCAGAGAAATAGATTATTTTGACATCTACAGAACTAGCTGCATCCATCTGGAATGGCAACAGCCGCACTCTGCCACTGAAAGAATTTAATCTGTTTGCTTCAGCAACAGCAGCAAGGAGATCAACAAAATCAATATGACTGACCACTAAGAAAAGAACATCTGACCTATAGCCACCCAGATAAAGGCTCCTTCCAGTCTGACTCTCCACTGATTATGCAGAATATATTTCTATCGGCTCCATTCTAAGGAATAGACTATGCCTTACACATAGCCCTGAGCAAAGTGCGATGGGTAAATTGACCTGAGATACACCTTTAAAGCAGCATTCCCTTTTTTCTTCCTTCTTGCTGTGGCCTCATACCCCCTGCGCTGTACAGCTGGCTACCTGCAGTTCTGGAGAGGCATCTGTGCCCAAGGACTGAGTAGCCCTAACAACAGATATTAGATCTCTCACTGTTTTTGTAGGGCTAGATTGGCATTTGAACTATATACAATGTAAAAACCTCCCCCTCTCTCTCTACACCTGTGCATGGGCTACTCAGTCCTTGCATACAGTTGAGGAGTAAGTGGGCACTGTGTACCCAATTATTCCCCCAAGCAAATGGCCAGGGAGGGGTGAGAATATATATATATAAAAACAGTGAGATGTCCAATGTCTGTTGTTTTTAAGTAGGGGAAAAAACAAACAAAAGGTCACTCCTGCAACCTAAGTAATTACATCTTCATTGCACAATTACTCCATTTTGTGTTGCCATTATGTTTATGGTGTTCCACAAACTGTAGAGTCAAGTAGGATAATTACTAATCAGTCAAAAAGGATCTATGGCACCAAGTCATTTCAAACTTTACAAAGATTTATATAAAACTTTGGGTTGGAAAATTTTGCCCCTTGCACTCTGAAGGCAAAGCTCTTTCGGCCTAAGTTGAAGACAAGATATCAAATTCTTTGAATTACAGAGGATGGAAGAGCTGCCCATGAATTAGTTAATTCGAACAAACTAATTCGAACTAATTTTAGTTAGTTTGAATTAACTTAATTCGAACTAGCATGGCCCCACTGGAATTTTAGTTCAAACTAAACAAGTGCCATGCATGGCACTTGCTTAGTTCGAATTAGTCAGTTGCATTAAGTTCAATGTGCCGGTTAGTTCAAACTAACATGGCCACATCGATAAGCGTTAGTTCGAAAGGTATAATCAAATTTATTAGTTCGAATTAAGGAAGCCCTTAATTTGAACTAATGAAAGCCTAGTGTGGCCAAGGTTTAAGTTAGTTCGAATTAAGCTTCCTTAATTTGAACTAACTTACCAGTGTAGACATAGCCTTCTAGCCCAGCAAAGGCTTGTGACAACTCAGATTCCCCAGGTGGTTAAATCTACATGAAACCAGCTGTCAGCTAAATTTCAGGAAAGTGTGCTGGGATGAAGCAAAGCTACTAGCAACCATTCTTGTGATGATTTGGAGCCCAATTCTGCTTTCAGTAATGTCAGTGGGAGAAAGGGAATCCCTGGTTCCCCCCTGAGGAATTGTGGGAAAGCTAATGCTTGCACTGTTACCCCTGGGATTTCCTGCAGCACATGGGCTGCAAAGAGCGGCGGGAAAAGGTGCTGGGTACAGAGCATGGGACTGTGCAGGGTTAGTTCAGAGCACTAGGGGGCTTCCTGCTTCCGGTTCCTCTTCGTCACTGAATGCCAATGCTCACTCTTCTATAGGCTCAGCAATAAGTATTTAAGGGGAGGGGGCCAGTATATAAAAGGGGAGAGAATGATTCTGAACCTTGAAAGGATGTTTCTAGAGGCGGTTCTGAGCCAGGGGGTTTGGGTTTGAGCCCAGCTAGATCAGGCGAGGGGGTTGGGGGGATGGGAGTAACTTTGGAGCAGGTTAGGTGGCAGGAGGTGTGATTTCAGATCCAAGGGGGTTCTGAATTATGGTGGAGCAAGGGGAGGAGTGGTGTCCTTAGCCTAAAGGTGGGAGTTCTCAGCTGAGGGATGTCAGGTAGAAGGAAATTTCTGGACAAGGAAGGCTGGGGTTGGAGGAAGTCTAAGGAGCTCTGAACCCAGAGGGATCTGAGGTACTTTGGAAAGGTGGAGTATGGGAGGAAGGTATGAATGGGTATATCGGAGAGTAAGAGAAAGTTGAGAGTGGGAGAGGCATGAGGAAGAGGCAATGATTGGGAAAAGATGGCCCAGGAAGAACAGAAGGATAAATACTGTTTTCTCTCCATGCTGCCCATTATTGTAATATGTCCCAGTTTTGCATTTTGGAAAGGGGAGGTCAGTAAAAAAAAAGCCTCCTCCGTACTCTCCCGTCAACCCTGTGCTAGCATCACAGCATTTCACTTTAAAATGTGGTCAAATTGCAAGGGAGAGCAGTGGGCAATCAGGATGGCAAAGGCTAGTGTATTATGGTCCCTGCAGTTCTACTATTTATGTCAGACACTAGAAACCACTGCAAAGGAGTGATGTCTTTAATGATCCTGGGTCACAGACATCATGGTAATATAGGAATACTGGCACCAAGCATACATCTTATTATTATTAATAACCACATTTTTTATGGTAGTGCGTAGGTACCTGGGAAGACCAGGGCCCCATCGTGCAAGGCACTGAAGAAGCAAAGAGTTATAATCCAACTAGGCAAGACAAAGGTTTGGGGAAAGGGATAGATAACACAGTGTGATCAATGTGATAGTGGCAAACATTAACCTCTGTACTTCTTAAGGCGCTATATTAATTAACCACTGGGAGATACAGGGAAAGGAGAGACATGGAATGTCGCAAGACAATCACACACTGAAATACTTGGGCAGTGATTCCAAAGGGGTAGCTGTGTTAGTCTATTGTAGAAAGACAAAAGAATCCTGTGGCACTTTTAAAGACTAACAGATTTATTAATCGCATGAGCTTTCGTGGGAGAAAATCCCACTTCGTCAGACGCTTTGAAGATAGGAAAGTTACAGAGTGGGAGGAAATTAAATGCAGGGGAGTGTATGACATAGCATCAGGTCAGGCTGTAACAGCAAATCAAAGTAGGTGTTAGGATTCAAAACACTGGGGAACAGCACATAGAGGAGGGGGGAGGTCAATTCACTTGATGTAATGCGAGAAAAATCCATAGTCCCTGTTTAACCCCAAGGCAACTGAGTCAAATTTGCATATAAGTTCGAGTTCTGCAGACTCTCTTTGAAGCTGTGATTTGTTATTCATCTGTTTCAACACAGCTATTAACAAGTTGTTAAGGGAGTGAGCAGGGAGGTTGAAGTGTTCCCCTACGGGTTTTTCAGTATTGCAGTTTCTGATGTCAGATTTGTGTCCATTGATTCTTTGGCGCAGAGACTGTCCTGTCTGTCCAATATATAAGGCAGAGAGGCATTTCCGGCACATGATGGCATAAATCACATTGGTGGATGAGCAGGTGAACGAACCCTTGATGGAGTAGGTGGCATGATTAGGCCCTGTGATGGTGTCATCAGTGTAGATATGAGGGCAAAGTTGGCAGCGTGGTCTGCTGCAGGGCTGTGTTCCTGCTTTAGTGTTTCTGCTCTGTGATCTGTAGTTGTGCAGTGATGTTTGCATCCCAGAGAGGGTGACTATACATTTACAAACCAAGGCTCCAATCCTGCTATCAAATCTGAATGGGCACATTTGGGTAGGTCCACACTTGTGGTGGTGTGTGAAGTACAGATGCTGAATGTCCTGCTAGCACGGGTATAAGTAACAGTACAGATAGTGAGATGTGGCTTAGGCCAGTAGAGTACAGTGCCTTACACACCTGAACCCTATGGTCTATACCCTTCACACCTTTCTACATACTCAAGCAGTTCCTCCCATATCTACACTACTGTTTTTAGCAGTCTCCTAATGCTTTCCTGCTGCTGCAGACTTCCCTGCGGCAGGAGCCTTTCAGCTCTGCTTCCTCAGTGCTCGAGCTTTTCATTGCATCATATAGCTGCACATAGCCTACACGTTGTCACAAGTGCAGACAAAGTCCTAATGTGGCTCTGTGCATTCGCAGAGGTCTACCTGTATGAGGACCTGATTGCAAAAACAAGGGCCAAGTGATTACACATTGAGGTGCTTCAAAGGGGGTCCTGAACATCCTGTTAGGACAGTGGCTAAAGCAGGGTGTTTCATGGTGTTGGTGCTCTCATAAAGAAAACATTAATGAATGCATTCTTGGCTAAACAATAGTGGCCCCCTTTCAGGGAAAAAAAGTGAAGGCTGCAATTTTCAAATCAGCCTTGGAGTTAGGGGCCCAACTCCCTTTGAAAATCTCAGTCTGCATGATTTTTTTATTGTGGAAAAAATTGGATCACAAGTTAGGTGCAACAAAGATTCTCAGACCTGAAGAACAGGGCCGTCCTGTGGAGGGAGCGGGGCCCAGAGCCAATTGGCCAAAGTGGGGCCCCTCCCACCAGGGAGCCGGCCCTGGGCTGGGAGGCTGCCTGCAGAGGGTAGCCGGCTCCATCCCCGGGCCAGTAGGTGTGGTGGTGTGGCGGGGAAGAGGGGAGAGCCAGGTCCAGTCCTGGCCCTGGAGACTGCCTGTGGGAGGGAGCCGCCAGCCCTGGCCCTGAGCCAGGAGACCGGGGGAGCCGGCCGTGTGGGGCAGCTGGGCCCAGAGGCCAGACTCCACGTGTGCTGCCGCTGGGCCTGCCTGCTCCGCCCTGAGGGTGGGGAGGGCCAGCCCAGGGGCGGGGCATAGCCGGCCAGGCCCAGCTCGCTGCCAAAGGCAGTGGGGCGGCTGTGGGAGGAGGGGCTGCGAGGCCCATGTAACTGTGGGGCCCGGGGCGATCGCCCTGTTCGCCCCTCCTCCCCGTCCCCCCCAGGGACAGCCCTGCTGAAGAAGAGCTCTGTGGCTATGTCTACAATGGGTAATTTAAGTTGACTTTAACTAAGTCAACTTAGTGTGTCTTAGTGTGTCTTAGTGTGAAAATTAAAGTGGACTTAGGGGGGAACTTACAAAGTCAACCTACAGCGTCCACACTGGATGCTCTAGGTCGACTTTGTGGGGCTAGGGGGACCTAGGACAGGTCCACGGGGGCAGGGGGGGCACCCCTTGCCCAATGCCAGGGGGCTCAGCCTTTGCCCCATTGTACATAGGTACAATGGGGCAAAGGGGGACAGGGACCCTGGCAGGGCATAGGGTCAGGGTGGGCAGGGCTCTGCCCTGCCCTGTGGGGGGGCATGCCAGGCTCCCCATGTGCGCCCCCCCTGGCAGGGAGGGCATTGGTGTAGTCCTGGGGTAGCCGTAAGTCGACTTAGGGCTACCCCATGGCTACACTGGCTTAAGTCGACCCTAGGGAGTTGACTTAAGCCTTAGGTCTAATAGAAAGGAGGTTTAATAAAGTCGACTTAATTTTAATTAAGTTGACTTTATTTTCCTTAAGTCGCCTTAAGCAAGCTGCAGGCGACTTAAGCAAAGTGTAGTGTAGACGCAGGGTAAATTAAGTCGACTTAAGCAAGCTTAAGTCGACTTAATTTACCAGTGTAGATGCAGCCTGTGTGCCTTGAAAGCTTGTCTGTTTCACCAACAGAAGTAGGTCCAATAAAAGATATTACCTCACCCACCTTTTCTCTCAACTCTCCTGGCACAGATACAGTTACAACTACGCTGCAAACATACATGAAAGAGTGGCATTGCTGATGCCACAAGGTGCAACATATCCACTACCTATATTGCCTACTACAGTTAATGTCTGATCACGTTTATTGTATCAGTGTTGAGCTGAATCTTGTAGCTGCTACTGTAAGAAGGCTATTAAAGTGTGAAGACAGGAAAGCAGCTAGAAAGGGACACGTGTGGGTGTGGAACCAGGAGCAGTGCTTGCTCACTGACAGAAAAAGAGAGCCAACCAACTGTTTTCATTATTGTTTCATGTTGTTTGTCACAATCAAAGTGCTTGCCAGTTCTCTGCAAAATGCTCTTCGTCACGGTCCCAATTTAGTTACTGAAACCATCATGCTGCCAAATGCAAATGCAGGGGTGACAGCCACAAAAAAAAAGAAAATCAGATCAAATGGGAAATACCCCAGTTACCTCTCTCTAAGTACTGAGCTGTTACTACCTATTGACATTGATTGATCTAGAAAAAGAGAAGTCTAAGGGTTTTTTTATTCCTGTTTAGATTTCATACCCTACTGGTGCTTTAAGTTGCAACACCTGAATGTGGTGTAATTTTTTGAAACCCAGACCTTAATATGGTATGTATATTCTTGTAATTCCAACATAAGGAGAAATTAAATGGATTTCCAATTTCCTATTTTTTCCAACCAAGAACATTCTGCCAGCTGCTTTTTTTGCATGGATTGATGAGACAACCAGCAATCAAGCATTCTATTTTCATCCTCTTCAAAGACCTTAACTCTTATGTTGTGCCCTGCTCCACTCCCCAGTTTTCAATGCATTAACATTCAAGATGTTTTTCCCAATCAGAGAAACAAAGAAAGGAAGGAACAGGAGACTGATTAATAAGAACATCTGTAAGTTACACAGTGCTTCTCCTAGGAAGGTGTTAATACCTCCATTTTATAGGTAAGGAAAATGAGAAATATCCCAGTTCTGCAGCTTATGTGCCTGGGTAGATCCCTGCATCCACACAAAATGCCTCTGACTTCTTGGATTGGGGTGGTAGAGAGGAGTTGATTTATATGGTTTCATGTTTGCAGGCCTGGACTCTTGGCCTGGCAGCTTTATCAAATGTCTTTAGAATAGCAAATTAAGTTCTGGTTAGGTTATTTATATTGATGTTAATTTAATTGGGGGGGGGGCGTTATTTCACAGTAATAAAGTGTTGAAACTGATTGGGGGAAAAATCCATTATGCATGCCAAAGAAATGAAAATTGCTTTGTATTTTTAAATTCGAGCAAAGGTGCCTAAAATTTAGAATAGGTGCTTCTTTGGTATATATTGTCATAAATCCTTATATATAGTGGTCAAGACAAGCAAGGCTGGATTTAGAAAACAGCAAATCCTGAGCCAGTCATGGTCTCTGAGTCAGCTCTGTTCAGCTTGAGAAGACCTCCAGGGAGCCCAGCACAAGAACAGCAACCATCCAGCATGTACTCACCCTCCTTCACAGATGCACAGTGGGCTGGCCAGGGTGGCCAGAGAATCACACTGCACCTGAATCTGTTAAACTAGCTCAGAGGTAGGGTGTCCCCATTTTATAAGGGCAGTCCTGATATTTGGGGCTTTTTCTTATACGGGCACCTATTACTTCCCACTCTCTCCCCTGATTTTTCACATTTGCTGTCTAGTCACCCTATTTAGAGGCAAAGTGGCAGCCCAAAGCCAGGTTTCTGGTTATCCAGCCAGGTGGTGACGTGAGGGATTCTGGTATTAGCAGCAGCAATTCTCTCCCCATTCTGTCTGCCACAGTAAGATGATGATGTTATTAGCTGGCTGGAGAGCATGTGGCACTGTTGTGTCCAGAAAGGAGTCTACTGTATAGTCAGTGGCATGGATAGGATGTATCACAAACATCCCTGGACAGTGGCAAGTGCGGCTACCTTGCGTTCTGCATTCAGGAGCCAGATATTAGGTGGAGAGATATTCGTGAGGACTGGTGACCAGACAAGTTTTATAGACTTCAGTGATAACTCTTGTGGTCTTATTAAATTGCACGTTTATTAGTCAACAAATGGCAGAGTTCAAGTAGACTGAGGCATAGTATTTGCCAACTAAATAGCAGAGTACTTTCCCATTGTGTATCATGTGATTGCCTCTCAGGGGAAACCAATGCTGCAACTGTATCTATTGGACCAGTGAACAGAATCTATTGGATCTCAGTTATTGTGGTCTAGACCAGGACAAGGAAATGCCACAAATCCAAATAAATAAATCATATTCAGCTTTCTCTGGCTCTCAGTGCTTTGTTCTAGCATTTGGGATCTTTCTTAGACATTTAGGCTTTAGTAGGTTGGGAACTATGGCCCTAGTCTGCCAAGAAGCTTGGTGCAGGTGGACTCTGTGCCAATGTAGAGTTCCACTGAAGTCAGTAGACTCCAGGAAGACATAGCAAACTGCCCACATACAGGTATCAGAGTATGTATTCTTTCTCATGTCTCCTTTCCATACAACCAGCACACTTCCATACAAGGAAGGTACTTGCCTCCCACCCCCACAAAGAACGTCTCTAAACGCCCTTCTGATCACCACTTTGCCAGCTGGCCTACTGTTATGTTTAACTTTTGATTTAAACATAGAGACGGTATCACCTAATAGATCCAAAACTTGATCAGTGGCCAAAACCATTTTTCTTTTCATTTTAATTTATTTTTAAATGAAAACAATTGTACCCAGGGATACTTTGAAATTTTTATCTGAAGTTGTCCCCCCACTCATTAGCCAGGTGAAACTAGAGATCCAAAACATAAATTAAGATGGTTCCAACCTGATCGGTATTTGGATTGGAAGTCTCTAGGGAAAATCCAGCTGATGCAGGAAGTGGTGTGTATAACTGAGTAGGTAACATTCTTCGCGTGGAGTCGGCATCAAACATCCAATATGGGATTGGTGTCAGTGTGCTGCTGGAGGTGGTGTATTTTAAATGAGATGCAAAGTAGAGGCCAAGAAAATTAAAACTAAACAAAAACTTGTCATAATTAAAAATCTCTTTGCACTTTTTGCAGGTAAGATCCTATCACCCTTAAATTTCCCCTGTTGTTTCAATTGTATACAGAATTCTATATTTCCTATCCTTAACTGTTGGCAGCACATAGCAATACTATCTAACTGTCTTTCATTCCAGAGCAAGTAGTTCAGTGGTTAGTGAAATGGTTCCAATATATAATTAGTAAGTAAGCAGATCTTTCTGGATGAATGATACCGTGAAAGGAACCTGCAACAGATCAATAAATGGTTGATCATTGTGTTTCACACAATATAAATTACACTGATTTGACTTCCCAGAGTTTTTGCAAAATTCATTTAAAAAATATAGATTATAATCTCATGGCCCGTGATGGATTGTCTATTTTGTAAAAGTGCATTTAGGAAGGTTTTAATTACCATACACATTGCATAAATTTGCATATCATTTGCATAATAGATTAACTGTCACATCAGTATGTTGTTTGGGAGTCTTTCCTGTGAAGCTTCTTGATACTGTTTGCATCAACAATATTTTGTGAATGTGGCTGCTATTCTTAAGGTTTTAACCATTCTCAAAGATATACACTGGTGCATATCCTGGAAAATCAACTATTTCACATATTCTCCTCTGCAATAGCTCATTTTCAAAGGTATACTCATTCTTCCTACCTTGATACTTGGTGGGAGGATGCAATCCTAATTCTCTATATTTTAAATTCATAACATTATGAGCTTTGGGAATGTATCACTTTTTAAAATAAAATTGTGTGTGCATGTGTGTTGGAGAGAAGGACCATTTTCAGACATGGGCAAATGATATGAAATCCAAATCCTAGCACAGTCAGATCAGCAAGCAGGCATAAAAATATTTGTAAGGACTGATTTATGCACCAGACACAAGATTTGGATGTGTTAAGAAATCTGTATTCTTAACTCTGTATCAGTTCCAGGGAAATCATTATTGAACTTATTTTTTCTATAGTGGTAATACCCAGGAGTCTTAATTGCAATTTGTGGCCCCATTATGCTAGGCAATGTACATTCAGGGAGTATGAAAGCATCCCTCCCCAAAGAGTTTACAGCATAGATACAGTAGCTTTTTGGAAGGATAAACCAGGTGGCATCCCAGCTGAGAATTCCATCCATGAATATATAAAACTAAGGGGCTAGACTGTGTTTTGGTCATCCATGGCCGTACAAGGGAAAAGAGAATAAAGCCTCTTCATTCTCCACATAAGAGTGAGACAGGGCTCCATCTCTCATGTGCCAGTCAGCAGAGCTAGCTGTATGCCTGGGTGTGAGTATGCTGCATTTTGGAAAGGACTGATGCAGTATGTTCTCTGACACACACACACTCTCACCTCCCCCACCTCCGGCATAAAACAAAAGCATGGGTGGAATTGTGCTTCTCCTTATTTTGGCTTTTAGTGGCCCACAGGGACGAGGAAATAGCTTGAACTCACTTTTCCACCTCTCTAGTCCCCAAGCTGTGCTAGGCTCAGTACAACTGTGGATCTAGCCTTTAGAGTTTTCCTAAATGTTGACTACCACTGGTGGGCCCAGAATTTTCCTTTAATGTTTATATTCCTAATGTGATTCTCAGAAAGAATCACCCTCCAGCTCAACCCTCCTATAAGATAAGATTTAACAAAGATTTCCTGAAACTGTTACTGATGGTGAGTTTTAGAACTCTCCTTTTTGAAGACAGGGAGACCAATTTTCAAAGATGCTGGGGCATGCACACCGGGGCACAAGTGGGGAAGCGGGGAAGAGGCACAGAACTTGATCACATGTGGGGAGGAATGCTCCTGGTGGGCTCCTGTCAGAGTGAGTGGAAGGAAGAGTGAGCTCCTGTCAGAGTGAGGGGAAGGAAGACTGAGCTACTGCTGGTGCAGTGAGGAGGCGGGAAGAGCAAGTGAGGTGGGGGAGGAAAGCATGAGCTCTGGCTGGGACACAAAACATGCCCCTCCAAATTTAAATTTCTGCACACCACCCTGAAAACATGGATGTCTAAACAGGATATCTGAAATTTTGCATTTAGTTGCTAAAATTGATTATTCTTCATGTCTTCCATATCTAGGTACATGAGTGCGCAAGGATTTTGACGCAGCTTTTTATGTGACCATGTCTGAAAACTGAGCCTCCACATAGAATCATAGAATAATAAGGATGGAAGGGACCTCACAAGGTCATCTAGTCCAACCCCCTGCTAAAAAGCAGGACCACTCCCACTAAATCAGCCCAGCCAGGGTTTTGTCTAACCGAGCCTTAAAAATCTCCAAAGATGGAGATTCTACCACCTCCCTAGGTAACCCATTCCAATGCTTCACCACCCTCCTAGTGAGAAAGCTTTTCCTAATATCCAACCTTGACCTCCCCAGCTGTAATTTGAAACCATTGCTCCTTGTTCTGTCCTCTGTTACTATCGAGCCTACCTCCCTCTTCTTTGGAGCACCCCTTCAAGTAGTTGAAGGTTGCTATCAAATCTCCCTTCAGTCTTCTCTTCTGTAGACTAAATAAGCCTAATTCCTTCAGTCTCTCCTCATAAGTCATGTGCCCCAGCCCCCTAATCACATACACCATCACACTCCCATCCTAACTGTCCAGGAATTAATTCACTAGTTGTGTGAATGTAGCCACCTCTGGGGTGGAATGCAGCTGCCATTTAACAACACACAAGGGCTATGTCTACACTTAAAGAGTTAAGTCGACTCTGTTAAGTGAACTTAAGAAGACAACTTAACTTTTCAAGTGTAGACAGAGCCTTGGCTCACTGCTGAGAAGGGAGCCATGGCTCCTTTCTCCCTGGGACCCATGAGTCCCGGCAAGAAGTGAGCTGCACTCCCTTCTTGTTGGGACCCGCGCAGCCTGGGGAGAAGAGAGCGGGGCTCTCTTCTTGCCGGGATGCACGTGGGTCCGGGCAAGAAGGGAGTGCAGGCTGGGGCTCCCTTCTTGCCCAGACCCACGGGGGTTCCGGCAAGAAGGGAGCCACAGTGTGTGCTCCCTTCTTGTCCGGACCCGTGGGGGTCCTGGAGAAGGGAGTGCAGGCTCCCTTCATGCCGGGACCCACGTGGGTCCAGGCAAGAGGGGAGCTGCTGGGGCTCCCCCTTGGAGGTACCCCTGTCTGTGGAGTGCCGGAGAAGACAGCGGCTGGTGCTCCACGGACAGGGGAACCTCTGGGGATCCCCTGTCCATGGAACTCCGGCGGCTGTCTTCTCTGGCACTCTGCAAACAGGGGATCCCCAGAGGTTCCTGTCTGGGGATCGCCAGGGAAGACAGCCACCGGCAGCTCCCAAGACAGGGGAGCCCCGGGGAAGAGAGCTGCCAGCTGCGGCTCCCTTGTCCCCAAGCTGCAGCTCCCTTCCCCCAGTCCTAGGTCGACTTAAGGAACTAAGTCGACCTAGGGCGTCCACACTGGTGTTAGGTTGACTTAATAAGGTCGAATTAGACCTTAAGTCAACCTAACAGGTGGTAGTTATTAAGTCGACTTAAGGACGCCCTCAAGTCGACTTAATGAAAGTCCGTTGTGGATATGGAGTAATTTAGGTTGACTTAAGCATTCTTAAGTTGACCTAAATTGCTAGTGTAGACCTAGCCAAGAAGAATACACAATAGTTAAGGGCAAGAAGTTAAGAACATTCTGTTCAGTTCAAATTACAGAGTAATATTATTGGCTTCAGCATGTCAATTTACATATAAATGAAAACAAGAGATAGTGTTATGTAATGAAAGGTGTGATGGAACTTCAGTTCTTGTGGAGTTTAAATCAAAGCTGAACAAACTTGAAAATGTTTCCACAATTATCTGTGAATTCCAAAGCAAATATAAATTTGACAATGTCCATAGCCCTTCTTTATTTGCTTCCTGGGAGCATCTGAATGCTCAAACTGTTGTTGTGAACATTTGTGAATAATACATTTTTAGCACAAATATTCACCAAAAGTTAATTTTAAAAATGGGATGTTCAACTATAAAATTCACAATTTCACATTATGTTGGTGGTTACAGAAGTCATCCAGTCAGTAAACAGAAGCAATAGCAGGAAACATCCATAACCCACTAATACAGCATGCATTGTGTTATATCTGCAATGAACGGATCATAAACAATTTGCAGAATGAGAAAAAGAAGCTGGTGAATAATTTGAATAATGAATTCATTTGAGAATTAGGCAATCTGTTCACAGACATTTAGTGAAGAGGGATTAAAAAAAGGAAAAATTCATTGAATAAGAATTTGTTTTGAATAATTCACTGAACCTTGCAAGTCATGATGTTGTCACATCTAATCCAGAGCAACTGTTGCTAGAGAACTTTCAAAGAATCACAGGGGTAATATTTATGTATTCTTTTGCATTCGCTGCTTTTTTTAAAGTGCCTTTCCAAAAGTTGTAGATGTTTGTTCAAGTACTTTAATCAGACAAAAGTAAAGGTAAAAAATCCTAGGTATAGTGACTTGCCCATCTGAGTGAAGCCCACCTCACAGAATATAAATTGCTTAGCAAAATGACCTCATCATCTTCCACTCTGTACCCATCATCTCACCCTCACAAGGGCCTGACAAAAGAGATGAGTCTTGAAATGTGCCTGAAGGTCAATTCATGCTATGCCAGTCCAGGGAGGGAATGGAGGGGGACATGGCAAATTCTAGTATTGAGGACCACCCCCCCTCAGCAAACAACCTGGCAGCAACCCTCCTCTCTAGTAGGCCTGGAGGCTGT
Source organism: Pelusios castaneus (assembly GCA_007922175.1). Lineage (NCBI taxonomy): Eukaryota > Metazoa > Chordata > Testudines > Pelomedusidae > Pelusios > Pelusios castaneus. The sequence continues at coordinate 4,265,197 of ML685888.1, read as the reverse complement.
CACAGCTACTTCAGTGGTCTCAACCATAGCAAGAGAAAAATGGTCTCATAAAACCAGCTGTCAAATGATATTACTCAAAATAACATCTCTGACTGCAAAATAATTGGAAGCCAATGGAGATCATGGTGTAACATGCTCTGAGGAATGCAGTGAGCTGGTTTCGGACTGTCTCTGGGGCTTAGACGGGGAGACAGGCGTCTGGACACCTATAGGGAGGCAGCTGTGCAGATGTCCGAGGCAGAAACATAGATGCCTAGGGAACTTCCTGTGACAACTGCACCAAGTGCATTTAGCACCTACAGAGTGCAGTGGGAGTTTTCTGCTAGCAGTGGGGCTTAGGTGCCTATACCTGAGATTTAGGTACCTAAATCTGGTACCTTCGTCTATCCCACCCTCCGTGGCCATCCATAGTTTCTCCTTATTATGGCAAGTTTGGCAGGTTTGCTCACTACGACTGGCAAGTTTGCTCACACCATCAGTTATTGATATGTAGTCCAGAGGTGGTCTGTGGAGCATTTCTGGCAGGCTGCAATAGCTGGCTGTTCACATGATGCTATCTCTCCTTCCTACTTCCAGATATTAAATCATACTAAAAGATGGCTAACAGTGCATTATCTGAGTAATATTACCTTTCCATGTAAAACAAGTGCTGAAGTTACAGCAAACACTTAATACATTTGCAGACAGAATGGAAAGGATTAATGAAGCAAAGAGGAGATGGCCCATGAGGCAATCTTTTTAAGATATGGTCCACATTATAAAAATGTTTTACCACCCCCTACTTTACATCACCATTCTACTATTATGGAACAGATATTTTAATGATGATTTAGAATGAGGTGGGAAAGGAGCCTCAAACTATGAGGGAGCTGGGGAGTTCCAAAATGTTCTTTCATTAAAACATAGGTTTATAGTATGGAAAAGGCTGAGGACCATTGGCCTAACACAAAGAAACCTAAGACATGTTGGTCTCCTTTGCCAGTGTATGAAAACAAGAATTTCAGGTCAGCAAAAGATAACTTCAAAGATTGGGGGAAAGTCATTAGTTATATATTCAGCACATAGTCACAACATACAAACTTTTTTATTCATCAGTTCAAAATCTAGTAAAACCCCATCATTCCCAAGGTTTGCCATATTCACAATAGATTTATGAATCAAAAACATGGCAGTCAAGGCAAAAGCAAGTTTTTAAGTAGACCTCTTTCAGAAAAGGGGAAAATACAATGTTGCCGATGTTAACCTAAAGGAATCTGGATCTAAGCTATAAAGCTTTGAATAGTTTTGGTATAGGCTAGAGTGACTGCCTTTATGACGAGATGTAGGAAGAGCAATTGATGGAGGGGAATAGGGCCAGATATTTGTTTATTTTATGTCCAATTCTGAGTAAAGAGGAGTGTATAACTGCACTGCCTCAGGAGAAATCCCTGGAGATATTACAGGTCAGAGGCCCATTACCTCCCAGGGCACTCAGGTTTTGTGGGGATGAGGGGTAATTTACTGCATCTCTTTTTAGGCTGCATCTTGTTTCCCACTGCATGGACAACCAGCTCTGCTTACTTCCCAGACCTCCCACTTTACTTGCTTCCTGGCTTGCAAACTCTGCATTCCCAACAGCACTTAGAGTTACCATATGGGGGGTCCTAACATGACCTCGCCTCACTAAAGCCCTGCTTTTGAGGTAGTCACAAGCTAGCCCACAGAGAACTAGTGCCTCATCTTTAGTATGTACTGCTGCAGGAGAAAATGAAATTGAAGGGCTATGCATGTCAGTAAGCCCTGTTCAGTGTGGAAAAAGGGTGCAGAACTGAGCCACGTGACAGAAGTACTTTCATCAGTCACATTGAAAAAAGTAAATACAGGGCTGGATTAAGGCTCCTGGGGCCCCCGAGCTGCCCATCCTGCCCCCCCCCCATTGGTGCACAGCTTGGGGGCAGGGTGGCGTTCAGCACTGGGGATGGGGTGGGTACAGACTGGCCAGCTACAGGTCTGGTGCTCGGCGCTGTAGGGGGGGCCCAGCCAGCTCTGGGTTTTCGGGGTCCTGAGGCCAGAGGCCACAATCCACAGTGCTCCCACCCCATCCCTGGACTGGCTGGCCTGCACCAGAGGCAGGACTGGGGCTGGCTGGCAGATGGTGCAACCTCTGGTGACGGCATTCCAAGACCAGAAGCTCTGTCAGTCTGCCATGCAGGGGCCCCCAGGGGTCTGGTGCCAACCTCCCCATCCCAACCCCAGAGCACAGTTGACATGCACTGGCCCGCGCAACCCCCAGGGCAGACCAGCCAGCCTGGAGACAGGGCAGAAGTGCCATGGACCCCAGCCTCTGGCCCCAGGGCCCCAGCCCTCCAGTGCCAGCTGGACCCCTCCCAGTGTTCCCCAAACCTGGCCAGTATTGTCCGGCCTGAGCGGGCTGGATCTTTGAAGGGCAATGGGGCCCACCTTTCTCTGGGGCCACTGCTCCTAAAGCCCCTGCATTGAGCAGGCCCTGAGGATCTAATAACAGGACATATGACTGCGAGAGAATGTGGGGTGTCAGGATCTTTCATACATCTTTAGGTATTGTGCTCTAAAGTATAAAAAAGGGGACACAAATATGCAGTCAAACTAAAGATATTTGCCATTTGTAATTTTCCAAATGACCCTATTTTGGGGACTGTCACTGGAAAATCAACAGTATTTGAAATATAAAGAACATAAAGAATCCCATTTACTATCTGAGCTAGCTTTATTTCAAATCAAGGAAATAGGAGGGAACCTTTAATGATAACATCTTGGTTTAACAACATCTAGAAAATATCACTGATTAAAAAAATGCACACAACCTGCCCCCTGCCACCACCATCAACAGTAACAGAACCGAGTAGTTCTTTAGAAATTTGGATACCCCATACTGGAAACACAAACTATAAATATTAAAACAACAGACTAACACGGCTACCCTTTTGGAATATAAATATTAAGCCAACAAGCCCATTCATGCTCTGTTTTTGTTTACAACTTAACTTACAAACAGGCACCAATTGTTAGATCTTATTGAGGGAACGTCCTTTTTGTTCTGTTATTTCCAATGGGTTTTTTACTGATATAAAAAATCCAAAAGTTTATAAAAATATAGCTAAACAAAAAAGTTAAATAAAGGGGAATATCACTCTCCCTGCCATCAGATCCATATCCTGAAGACAACAGACACCATAACTGCCATATAAAACTCACATGCAGAGTTAGGGTAGCACTACTGACTGCAAATGTACACAAAGTACACTTGCTACTGTACACAAAGCAGTCAGCTCATCCTCCATTCCCCCTCTCCCACCCACTTATCTGTTCCATCCACCTGTATTGTCTTGCTTTCTACACCGTAAACTCTTTCTGGCAGGAACTACCATTTATCATATATTTATGCATTGCCTAGCACAATGGGGCTCAACCTGGTCAAGACCATTAGATGCTACCACAATATAAGTGATAAACAATACTCACACCACTTGCCTCTACCACTTGAACAGAGGGAGAATGTTTATTAGCCATTAATACAGTTCCTCTTCTATAACCTGCTCTAGAATGCAGTATAGGCCAATATGTAGAGCCAGTACATTACGATCTAAAGACTACAAATAGGTACACATTGTTATCCCTATTGACATATATTGGACTAGGAGAGCTTTTTTTTCCTATGGCCTAGTCTTCTTCATATCCTGTTTATGTGAATGAGGTAAAAACGTAGCCCTTTCATATTCTGTGTGTGCATGCGCAAGAGAGAGAGAAAGAGAAAAGCTGTCTCTGGTAAGCATCATGAAACTAATGATCAATAAAATTAATATTTTCTACCTCAGTTTTTATTGCCTAGCCAGGGAATTCTCCATCTCAGGGGTCTAAATCTGCATTCAGTCTTTCCTGAGGACTGCTCTGGGTCTGTGATTTCTAATAACCAAATAAAACTGTCCTTATAGTAACAGATAGGTGCTTCTTTTTGTTGTGTGGCTGCCTAATCAGTGGCCTGAAATAGGAAGAATTATTCTGGGAAGGGGTTTCATGGTTTTAGACTTTTCTTTGCAACTATAAGGCCTAGAAACTTTTGTTTTTTAAATGAAAGCTGAGATTCTCATGTAATCATATGCATCCAGGAACTGTAACTGTAAAAAGACCACCAAATATTGCCAGACTCATGACCGAATCTTGAAGGCATAAAAGGCTAGCACTTTAGAGAGGCATAATTTTCAAGCCATACAGGACACACTTAAGAACTGATTCAAAACTAAAGCTATGCCACAGGGAGACTTTTTGCTCCGCAGTTTATTCACACTGATTTTCACCAAAATTTCTCATCACAATTAGCAGAAAATCAGTTTATTTTCCCTTGATGTATCTGCATCATCCTCTTTTACTTCCCTTAACTCATCAGCTATCTGATTTTATTTTTTTGATGTTACTCCCTTCCCTTGCAAACAATGGCTATGTCTACACTAGAAAAAGTTAGGTCGACTTAAAATCGATCTTATTAAAGTCGACTTAACAAAGTGGACTAAGTCGACTTAACTTTAAGTCGACTTAGTCCACTTCGTTAAGTTGACCTAACCAACCTTAAGTCGACTTAATAAAGTTGACTTAAGGGTTACTCCACGTCCACATCGTCCTTATGTCGACTTAAGGAGTCGACTTAAGGGTTAAGTCGACTTAATGAGTGGTAGTTATAAAGTCGACTTAAGCTTTCATTAAGTCAAGTTAAGGAATTTCTTAAGTCGACTTAATGAAAGCCTAGTGTGGACATGGCTTAATTTAAGTCGACTTAAGCCTCCTTAAGTCGATTTAAATTGCCAGTGTAGACATAGCCAATGAGAGTATGCTGTACTTGTTTGGTATAATCCCACATTCTTCCATTCCTTATTGAATGTGAACACTCAAATAAGAACAGGATGGATAGATGGACTAAATAATATTTTACATACATATATCAAATTGTTGAAATGTATATGTGATGGACAAGAAGCTAGATATGAGTCAACAATGTACCCTTATTGCCAAGAAGGATAACTGCACATTGGCCTGCATTAGTAGGAGGACTTCCAGCAGATCAAGGGAAGTGATAATTCCTCTCTATTCAAAACTGGTGAGGCCTCATTTGGAATACTGTGTCCAGTTTTCAGTCCCCTGCTCCAAAAAGGAGCTGGACAAATTGAAGAGAATCCAGGGGATAGAAACAAAAATGATTAGAAGCTGGAGCACGTGACTTATGAGGATTGGCTGAGGGAACTGGGCTTGCTTAGTATGCAGAAGAGAAGAATGAGGGGGGATTTGATAGCAACCTGTAAATATCTAAAAGTGGGTTCCAGGGAGGATGGAGCCAGGCTGTTCTCAGTGGTAGTAGATGATAGAACTAGGAGCAATTGTGTCAAGTTGCAGAAGAGGAGGACTAGATTGAATATTAGGAAAATCATCCTAATGGGTTACCTGGGGAGGTGTTGGAATCTCCGTTCCTAGAACAAATAAGGAGTCTTGTGGCAATTTTAAAAACTAAGAAATTAATTTTTTTTCATGAGCTTTTGTGGGTGAAGTCCAACTTCACCAGATACCAGAAAGGGGAGAAAACTTTACATTGAAAAAAATCTTACAGTATGGGAGGGAAAGATGAATCCTGTGATTACATTTTGCCCACAAAAGCTCACACGAAAAATAAATTTGTTAGTCTTTAAAAGTGCCACATGACTCCTTGTTTGTTTTGCTGAACTAGACTAACACAGCTACCCCTTTAGAATTGATCTTGTCTCCATTCTTAGAGGTTTTTAAGGTGTGGCTTGATAAAGCCCTGTTTGGGATGATTTAATTGGGGCTGGTCCTGCTTTGAACAGAGAGTTGGACTACAGGTTCTCCTGAGGTCCCTCACCACCCTAATCTTCTATGATCCTATGACCACCTGAAGGAATTGCTGCTGTGAACAATTTTTCAGGTCCTGAGGAAGAAGGTGGGAAACTTCTCTTTGGAATTTCAATATATTTTTCATTTGAAATACTGCAAAGTTTCTAGATCAAGAGATGGATTTTCTAAAATTTACATAATCCAATCTTCTGGCAAGTGAATATTTACTTTGTATTTATGGGACCCTGATTAGTTTCCTCTTTTTATGATAACAAAAAATAATAATAATTTGGAAGGGGAGCAGAATATATAGTGATTGGTTGATGGGATTAAATATATTGTAATACACTTTAGAAAATAATTCTGAAAATACCTGTCTGGCTGGGAGAATTTGTTTTTGTGTTGATGGTTCCCATGTGTATGCATGTACATGCATTTTATAAAGGGCAAAAGAACTGATTCTTGAATTTATTACTGATATCCAAGATCTACATTTAATAAAAAGACTGTATTGGGGACCCAACACAGCATTCTGAATGAACTATGAAATATCTGAGTACTGTAGCATCAGGAAAAGTGTATCCTATCCCTAAAACTATTCAACATATATGTAGAAAGTATAATGTAAGTTTAGAAGACACCAAGTAGGGCATATACGTCAACAGTACATAGAACAACCTAAGTTATGGTGACAACTTAATTTGCATTGCTTCAACTAGAAAACACCTTCTAGACATGCTTACTGCTGTGAACAATGCCAACAAGAAATATAGAATGATTGATTAATGGTAGGAAGACAAAAAGTATGATAATAAGTAACCACAGTAACACATAAAGTAGGCAACACCAATATCTTGAAGATCAAGTGGTGAAACAGGTAAATACTTTCCTCTGTTTATGGAGTCTAATAAGATCAGATGGAAGATGCAATGGAAAACTCAAGAGAAAGATACATATTGCAAAAAAATGCATTCAAACAACTTCCAAAGATGTCTGTGCTGTTGAAAGTTAAAGCTATATATCTGCATTAGATTTACTGAAGTGCTACATATGCTAGGCAAATTCAGAGTAGAAGAGTCCAAATTTTTTAACGTTGAGGATGACACTTGGAACAACTTACCCAGGGTTGTGGTGGATTTTCCATCACTGGCATTTTTTATATGAAGAATGTATGTTTTTCTAAAATATATTGTTCTAAATACCCTCCTGAATGAAAATGTGAGCTGGATACTTAAAAAAGGATCCAGAGATGACTCAAAGTTTTGATATTACAGAAGAATGTTAAAAATTAGCTGGATAACCAAAACTATGAACGATGAGGTGATGAGGAGGATGAATTTTAAAGCAGCACAGTTACCTGAGATCCTGCACAAGAGAACAACATATTTCTGCCTATGCATTGCTCACTGATTGCAGAGTGACTCAAGTTCAGCACTCAGACTAGCAGAAAATGGAAAAAAGAAAGCCAGCTATATCAGAAACACTGCCTCATGGATTGGCATCCAAAGGAAAGTGGAAGTTTGACAACTAAAGATAGAAGGTGATGGCCAACAACATCCATATCAGAGAGGTTACTTGAAGAAGAAAAAAGAATGAAAAATATTGAAAACACCTGGTTCTAGGACCAACGCTTTCCAGGGTTTGTAATAGTTTTGCTCATTATCATATTATAAGGATATATGTTATTATGTGAAAATGTTTAAAAATAAGTGCACTATTTGTTTTTCTCTCTCTATATATAGTTCAAAATGTTGTTGCATTACATTATAAATATAATAGAAACAGCGATATTCTAAAAAACATGACAGGTTAATCTCCCAAAGTTTGGAGAGTCTACTTATATGTCTATTCAAGCTATCAAAATCCTGGAGGCTCAAACTAGCCCAGCAACCATCCTCCTGTATATTACACATCCCCTTTGTTTATATCTGGAGGATTTCCATTTTGCAAGGTTCTTTTAGTTGGCATGCTCCCTTTCCCACTTTCAAAACAGTGGGATCTGACAATTTCTAGGCTGGGACCCAATGAACTGTTCTTAAAGCATAAAGCTGTCTGTCTATTTTATTTTAGAGTATCCTGCCTGAGGTTAAAACCCTGCATTGAGAGACACCCTCAAAGTCATGATCCTTGTGGAATGGAAGGGGAAAAAAGTGTTATATACAGAAGGATTACACAGAATGATTCTGGATGCAGGTGCATTTTGTGACAATAATTGTAGGGAAGCATCAGATTGCAACTGAATTTGAAGACAGTACAGAAGAACCCAGAGTAGATGGATGACTAATCCGGATCAGATTTGAGGGGTAGGCAAAAATTCCAGACTCAATTCTTGTTGTCTTGGAACTAATTCTTTCCTCCCTAAGAAATGGCCTGTCCGGTATTAATATTTCCAGCTCTTCTAAATCCTAATATGTTCAGCAGGTTTCGTTTTTTAAAACATTTTTTAAAAAATCAACCTTTCCAGGTGCCTAATGCAATCAGTGTTTTTTTACATTCTGTGGCTAAAAACAGTAACTTAACCACATATGCTTTTTAATATTTTATATATATTTTGCAGCTATACATAGACATGTAACATATGTTTTTCTCTAAATATATAGCTTTAAAAGCCTGGATTATTAACTTCAGTGTTGCTATATTATCCAAAAGGGAAAAGTGTTTGATTTCATTTTCATCTGCTGAAGAAGCTCCCCTCTCAAAAATTTGATCACATGATTTTTCATTTCAAGTAAAAGTTTCAACCCTTCATGACTGCAGAGAAAAGCTTTAAATGTGAACCCTAAAAAGTTTAAAATAAAGAGAATAAAAAGAACCCCAAATTTATTGTTAATTAATTTTACTCCAATTGTTATTTGTTGGAGGCCTGACTCGTGACTTTTTAAATGATTGGGATTGATAATACCCTTGTTGCCAGGTCTGAAAAAAACAGGAGCAGGGGCAGTAAGACCCATAGACAGACAACCTTGTACAGTGCCTGAGTGTTTATCTGCATGGTACAGCATTGTGTTCTATATGAGTGTGATTTCTAAAGCACGCTAACATGCTGTTGGTTCATGTAGACCCTGCTGGTGCACACTAAAAGTTCCCTAGTGCATTCTAACTTAGTGAGTATTACATTACATAGTTCCTATTTTTAAGAAAGGGAAAAAAGGTGATCCGGATAACTACAGGCCTGTTACTTTGACCTCAATAGTATGCAAAGTCTTGAAAAAAAAACTGAAAGAAAAAGTCATTTAAGGACATTGAGGTTAATGGTAATTGGGATAAAATACAACATGGCTTTACAAAAGGTAGATCATGTCAGACCAACTGGATCTCCTTTTTTGAGAAGATAAGGAAATGAAGTGGATCTAATTTACCCAGATCTCAGTAAGGCATTTGATACTGTTCCACATGGTGAACGATTACTTAAATTAGAAAAGATGGAGATTAATATGAAAATCGAAAGATGGATAAGGAACTGGTTAAAGGGGAGATTACAAAGGTTCACACTGAAAGATGAATTGTCAGGCTGGAGGAAAGTTACTAGTGGAGTTCCTCAGGGATCAATCCTGGAACCAATCTTATTTAACCTTCATATTACTGACCTTGGCACAAAATGTGGGAGTGTGCTAATAAAGTTTTCAGATGATGCCAAGTTGGGAAGTGTTGCCAATACAGTGCACATGATCTTGTAAACTGGAGTAATAGAAATAGGATGAAATTTAACAGTAGATAGTGCAAGGACATGCATTTAGGGACTAGTAACAAGAACTTCTATAAGTTGGGGATGCATCAATTGGAAGTGACAGAGGAGGTGAAGGACCTGGGGTATTTGTTGATCACAGGATGACTATGAGCCACCAATGTGATGTGGCTGTGAAAAAAGCTAACATCGTCTTTGAATGCATCAGGTAAGATATTTGTGGTTGAGATAGGGAGCTGTTAGTACCATTATACAAGCTGTTGGTGAGACCTCATCTGGACTACTGTGTGCGATTTTGGTCCCTCGTTTAAGAAACATGAATTTAAATTGGAACAGGTGCAGAGAAGGGTTATTTGGATGATCCGAGGAATGGAAAACCTGCTTTATGAGAGGAGACTCAAAGGCTATGTCTAGACTATAGGCTCTGTTAAGTTGACTTAACAAGGTTGACTTTAGGTCGACTTAAAGTCAACTTTATTAAGTCGACTTAGAGCATCCACACTAAACACTCCAGTTGACTGCCTGCGACCACACTGGCAGGTGCTAGGTCGATGGAGGAGTGTTGTGGGGGCCTGAAGCTATGGTCCCTCTAAGCTGCAGGTGCCTTGTGGCAGCCTGCACTGCACACCTGGGCACCTCTCACAGACACCCAGGCAGCCCAATCCCCGCCGCATCCCTTCCGTCTCCCCAGCAGCCCGATCCCCACCACGTCCCTTCTGTCTCCCCAGCAGCCTGATCCCCATTGCGTCCCTTCCATCTCCCCAGCAGCCCGATCCCCGCCACCGTGTCCCTTCTTTCCCCAGCAGCCCAATCCCCGCCGTCTCCCTTCTCCCCAGCAGCCCAATCCCTGCCGTCTCCCTTCTCCCCAGCCCCCGATCCCCCAACCGTGGCTCTCCCCTTCTCTCCAACCCGACTCCAATTAGGTTGACTTAGGGCTATTCCGCATCCAAACCGGCTTTAAGTTGACCTAAGAAGGTTGACTTAAGCATTAAGTCAATCTTCAGAGTTAGAGTTATTAAGTCGACTTAAGGACGCACTTAAGTCAACTTAATAAGCGCCCAGTGTGGACTCAGAGTTCTGTAGGTCGACTTAAGCATCCTTAAGTCGACCTAAGGTGCAAGTGAAGACATACCCAAAGAGCATGGCTTATTTAGCCTAACCAAATGAACGTTGAGGGGAGATATGATTGCTCTATATAAATACATTAAAGGGATAAATACCAGGGAGGGAAAGGAATTATTTAAGTTCAGCTCCAGTGTGGACACAAGAACTAATGGATATAAACTGTCTATCAGGAAGTTTAGACTTTAAATTAGACGTAGGTTTCTATCCATTGGAGGAATGAAGTTCTGGAATAGCCTTCCAAAGGGACCAGTGCGGGCAAAAAACCTAGTTGGTTTCAAAACTGAGCTTGATAAATTCATGGAGGGGATGGAATAATAGAACAGCATACTTCGACAATTGACTGATCTTTGACTCCTGGTGGTAGATATGGTGATGGGATGATTGGTGGGGTGTGTTCTGAGTTATTACAATGAATTCTTTCTTGGATATCCATCTGATGAATCTTACCCACATGCTCAGGGGTGAAATGATCACCATATAGGGTCCGGGAAGGAATTTTCCCCCAGGGCAGATTAGCAAAGGTTGTGGGAGGGTTTTCACCTCTCTCTGTAGTATGGGGCATGACTTGATTACTGTGGATTCTCGGTAACTTAAAGTCTTTAAATCATTATTAGTCATAGGTTAGAGCAGTGGTTCTCAACCTTTTCCAGGTCACGACACACTTGGTATCATATCGTGATGCTATGAGACACACCAGCCCACTCACCCCAGGCCAAATCCAGCCATCTACCCAGCTCTCTGCGACACACTCACCACTGTGTGGTGACACAGTAATGTGTTTCAACACAGTGGTTGAGAACCACTGGATTAGTGGTTTATTGCAGGAGTGGGTGGGTGCCGTTTTGTGGCCTGCATAGTGCAGGAAGTCAGACTAGATGATCATATTGGTCTCTTCTGACCTTAGAGTCTATGAATCTAAAATACATTAGGGAACCTTTAGTGCACATGAGCAGGGACTCCACAGACCAATTAATGTGCAACACTTGAATGCACTTTAGAAATCATACCCACACAGTGCACGTCACCCTACTGAGTAGCCAATCCCTGAACAGAGCTAGTTTGTATTTGCAGTTCCTTGCCTCCTTCGTTGCCTGCATGAAGTCTTTGCGCAGCAAGACCAGATGTATCCCAGTAGCTTCAGGTGGTATTGCACTCTCTTGTGCAATAGCCACACTATGCAGTCATACATTATTTGTGGTGGTTAGTGTGTGAAACTGATCAGATTCAAGTAATTGTGAAGCTGAAGTCTCACTTAGAAATGCTGGAAGATGAACACTGTCCATGATTTCCACTCTTACAGTATTTTCCTCAGGAAATTAAAGTAAGCCTGATTGTCATCTCACTGTGGGTGCGTCTACACTTATAAGTTAGGTCGACTTAAGGAAGCTTAAGTTGACCTAACTTACTCCCTGTCCACAATGGGCTTTTATTAAGTCAACTTAAGCTGTTCCTTAAGTCAACTTAAGTCAACTTAATAACAACTAGTTTTAGGTCGATTTAAGGCTTAAGTCGATTCCTTAAATCGACTTAAACCAGTGTGGATGGGGATTAGCGCCTAAATCGACCTTATTAAGTCGACTTAAAGCGTTAAGTCAACTTAATAAGGTCAACAAGGGGTATGTCTACACTAGAAAAAGTTAAGTCAACTTTGTTAAGTCAACTTAATAAGGTCAACAAGGGGTATGTCTACACTAGAAAAAGTTAAGTCAACTTTGTTAAGTCAGCTTAATAAGGTCGACTTTAAGTCGACTTAAAGTCAACCTTATTAAGTTGACTTAACAAAGTTGACTTAGCTTTCCTAGTGTAGACATAAGCACTGATACTAGTGTAATTCAGGAACATTTCAGCTGATGCTAATGGAGTCACACCAATGTAAAACATGAAAATATTTCAGAATCTGGACTGCTTTTTTTTTTAAAAAGGCTTCATTTTAGATATAGCATCTCAAATACTTCTTGAGATCACAGGTAAAACCAAATGAACGGATGATATCAGTTTACCCCAATTTACAATTTTCAGTTTCACAAAACCATTCCATATTCTACAAAGATCTGCAGTCTCTGCTCAGATCAGGACCATGAATAGGAACAACGAAGTACTGCAAGTCAGCTTTCAGGTACGATAAGCAGAGATGTAGGGAGAAGAGGTTACCTACAATAGCTTTTACCTCTTTGATACCTATATCTGGTCAGAGACATTACTTCCCTTATTTTCACAAACAAGAAATGTTCTTCTAGAGAGAAATGTGTATTATCCAGTGGATCAAGATTCTGTCAAAACATTGTGTTGTGTAAATGTGAATATGTGAAATATGTATGGTGGAAAAACAGAGATGTGACACAGCTCTAACAAAGACGCTGCACAGGAACTCCAGGACGGAGTTGTACTATACACTATACGATCTCATAACAAAAATTCAGTTCCTGCCCTAAAGATCATACATAGGCCTTTTTCTGGCTCTCTGCCCAGGATGAATTTCCCCTGCAAGTTAAACATAAGATCTTGAGAAAACATAAAAAATTCTTTTCCTATCCTTAAGACCCAAATCAGTCCTTGAAATGGCTAAAAGGAAAACCCAGATGTAAGTAGAAAAACCTCAGACATAGCCTTAGATGGTACAGAGTGTAATCTCAAAAAGCTGAAAGAAGAAACCAGGCCAGCTATACCTTGTGACATCATGAAGCACTGAAGTCAGACCTACAAAAAGATGCAGCTTTCATGGGAACATCATATAAAAAGGAACTGTGCCAGGGAGAGTAAATGTCAAATAACCAACCAATCTTCAGAAATCTCAGAGTGATATAAATACCATCTCGTGAAGGAAATATAGTTGAAAATTGGAGAGTAACCTTATAGGAATAAGTGTCCCACTTTTCTGAAAGTGACCTGAAGGACAAATTGTTCAGGTCTTAGTATATCAATCTGAAGATTAGAAAGACATGGTATACTGCAATATCTACAACTCAGTAGGTCCAGGACTAAGAATGTGATGGCACAGTCTGAGTTAAGTAATATATAGAGAAGTGATTTTCAATCTTTCTTTCATTTGGGGACACCTACAAAATTTCAAATGGAGGTGTGGACACCTTTGGAAATCTTAGACATAGTTTGCAGACCCCCAATGGTCCACAGACCACAGGTTGAAAAATTCTGATACAGAGAAAGGAGTAATGTAACTGGTTTAGAAAATCTGAGTGGTGCATAGGCAACAGCAATGAATAAAACACCCACAATGTGAATATATATTAAAGAAATTTAGATAAATAAAATACTGTGAACTAAGAGACAGACCAGCATCAGCTGACCAGCCTCTTTGTCCATAGAATAGAGTTTGATTGGCTATTCAGCCAGTTAGGAAATCCAAAGAAGGTTGTGGCAGGATATAGAAAGGAAAGGAATGAATAATAAAGCATTGATCCAGCATGTATGAAAATCAAATATAACCCAGAATCGTCAAAAATTCAGGGTCCTCTACACAGTCTTTAATTCCCAGTTGCAGCCCCTTCATAGGTTTTGGCTACATAGCAATGGTAGACCTGTGGCAGCAAGTCTCAGAGTCCAGGTCAACTCACTCAGGCTCGTGTGGCTCGCAGTACAGGGCTAAAAATTGCAGCATGGAAATTCAGGCCTGGCAATGGGGTAGGTCTCAGAATCCAAACTTCAGCTCAAACCGAAGGCTGTGTCTACACTTACCAAAGTTAGTTAACTTAATTCGAACTAGTATGGCCCCACTGGAATTTTAGTTCGAACTAAGCAAGTGCCATGCATGGCACTTGCTTAGTTCGAATTAGTCAGTTGCATTAAGCTCAATGTGCCGGTTAGTTCGAACTAAGCAGTTAGTTCGAACTAACATGGCCACATTGACTTAATTCAAACTAACTAGTTCGAATTAAGGGTTAGTTTGAAAGGTATAATCGAATTTATTAGTTCGAATTAAGGAAGCCCTTAATTCGAACTAATGAAAGCTTAGTGTGACCAAGGCTTAAGTTAGTTCGAACTAAGCTTCCTTAATTCGAACTAACTTGCCAGTGTAGACATAGCCCAAATGTCTACATTGTTTTTAGCCCCAGAGTGGAAGCCTGAGTCAGTTGAACCAGCCTCTGAGACTCATGACCTCAGGTTTTTTATCACAACATAGACGTATGTATCCAGACGCTACTTCCCTTTGATTTCTGCCCACAAGCGAGACAGGCTGATGATCTCAAGCCCATCCCAGCAGCAGCCATCAACAGTGTATGGCACATCAAACTGTGTCTTGCTATTGCATGTGGCCCGCCTCACTACAGTGAAACTTGAATCTCAAAGAGCTAGCCACTCCTGTTACCATTCAAGTCACAGCGATCTCCTTGTTATTTTAGAGGTGTCTATTCTTCCATCATTAATCCCAAAGGCTATGTCTACACTTGATAAAATTAGTTCAAATTAGTTAGTTCGAACTAACTGATTTAAACTAATTTTAGTTAGTTCAAATTATCTTAATTAGCGATCCCCATTCATTTCAATGGCCGGTTAGTTCGAACTAAGAAATTAGTTCAAATTTACATGGCCACATTGGCTAATTCGAACTAGTTAGTTTGTATTAAAGCCTTACTTCTGAAGCCCTATTCGAACTTATTAGTTCGAATTAAGGAAGCCCTTAATTCGAACTAACTAAAGCCTAGTATAGCCATGGCTTTAGTTAGTTCGAATTAAGCCTCCTTAATTTGAACTAACTTGCCAGTGTAGACATAGCCAAAGAGTTTATCTGGAGGCTGGTAGGAAGTTGCAAAGACAGTCCAAAATCCCAATTAGGGCATCAAGAAAAAAAGTGTTGTATTTTTAACCTGGAGAAGACTAGAAATTATAACTATTTGGTGATTCGCTCTAGGATCAAAGAACCTGAGTCACTGTTACAGTGTGTCTTCTCAGCAGGAAAGCTACAGGAGGGAACAGAAAGCATCCACTGAGAGAAAATTACAAGGTGTAAGAATACAGTCTGGCTTGCCCTGCCCTAGGAAGTTCCACACCAGATTAAGATGTACTGTACAGTATACATATTTAATCCAGTCACAGAAATGTGAAATTGAATAAAAAGCATCCTAACATTAAAATAGTGTGGAAAAAGGAATGTGTATACATTACCAGACATATAGACTTGGCTAAATGAAGTTAAAACAAAGTGTCAACTAAATTACTACATTGATTTGCTGAATGGGAGCGTCTACACTTGTAAATAAAGTCGACTTAAGCTTGGCTTAAGTCGACTTAATGTGCCCTACAGCTACACTACACTTTGCTTAAGTCGATTTAAGCAGCTTGCTTAAGTCGATTTAAGGAAAATAAAGTCGATTTAATGAAAATTAAGTCGACTTTATTAAACCACCTTTCTACTTGACCTAAAGCTTAATTCGACTTTCTAAAGTCGAATTAAGCCAGTGTAGCCCTGGGGTAGCCCTAAGTCGACTTAGGGCTACCCCAGGACTACACCAATGCCTTCCCTGCCGGGGAGGGTACAGGGGGAGCCTGGCATGCCCCCCAAAGGGCGGGGCATGTGGGCACAGTGTGACACTGTCTGGATTTAGAGAAGCATTTATGATATTGTTTTCTATGGATATCTCATAAATGCTATAATCCATAGGAACTATGTCATGTTTGGTATCAATAGAAAGGTAGTCATTTGCTGGGAATGATTATATAGTTTATGTCTAGGAATTCTATTTTGATTAGAAGTTAAGAATTTGATGTTATATACGTACTTTAACTTGTGTCCTTCTGGAGAAATGTCTTAGATGGAGGGTGTGAACAACCATTGTCTCCTTAATGTTTAGGAATTTGACAGGTGATATGGTTCCAGGGAGTAAACTGATGAGCCATTGAGGACATTCCAGGTAAGCAAACACATAAAAAGTTTCTGAAAACATTGTACAAACACATGAAAACTTTCTGAAAACATTGTATTGGAGCTCCTACTATTTCCCCCTTTTCATGGCCTAGATCTTGATACAGCCTCTTTGTGCCACTCTGGCTATGCAAAGAGGCTGTAAAGCTGCAACAACTAAGCATCAGAGGGAGTAGGGGAGTCACCAAGTGCCGCAGAGCCTTTCTCAATGGGCATATGTTAGTGTTGAGGCTGCTCCAATTTATTCCAGAGGATGAATCAGCCTCTGGCACCCCAAGGATTGATAACAAAGGTGGGATATACAGCAGCTCCCACTTCCTCTCATCACTGCTGTCCTTGGGCCCCGTGGTGTGTCATTCCCCCCTCTGTCTTCCCCGCTGCCCCCCTCCGCTGCCTTTGGCAGCAAGCTGAAGGCAAGGGGCAGGGCAGGAGCCCAGAGCCCGGCCTCTGGGCCGGTTCACCCCACCCCCAAGGGCAGAGCAGCTAGCCTGGGGAGGGGGGGGGAGGAGTGTGGAGCCTGGCCTACCCTGCCCTGCCCTCCTGAGTACTGGGGGTGGGGGGCAAAGGCCGATTGGCTCTGCGTCTCATTCTATCTCAGTTTCCCCATTTTACAAATGACCTCTTTTGTAAAATACTTTGAGATCCACAGATGAAAACTGTTATACAAGAGCTAAGGTATTACTACACAAAGGTAATTTAAACAATTAAAAATGGTAATGGCTTAGCCTCAGGGAATCTGAATGTTCACGATTCTTGCTCAAAGTTTACTGAAATAATCTGAACTTTGTGATTTTACACAGTTGGGTTCAAAATCATGTGAGAAGAGGCTGTGGAGATTTCCAGAACTCTTTCTTTAGGTTTGGATGCAAACACAGCAAAAACGGGCTCTCTTGGGATCAGTGCTTTTTTTTGTTATTGTTGTTTAAAAAAAAAAAGGTATTGGTACTCATATCTTCATAGTAAATTTGAAAAATGCCTCTCCTACCCCTCTTCTTCCTGCCCCACCCCTCTTCTTCCAGAGGCTCGCTCTTTTTCCCTGCTGACCATCCCCCCCGCAGCTGAGCAGCGGGGCCAGCAAAAAAGTTGCCGGCACTCTGTACCCCTGCATACTGACACAAAAAAATCACTGCTTGGGACATTCACGGTCCTCAATTCTGACTTCTGAGTGCTGCAGATGGCCATGACAACTAAAAGAATAGAGCTCAATTGAGTTCTGGGTCAGTATTTAGGTTGGCTATTTTATCTGAAACATTTCATTAGTCCCCAGTTAAACACTAGTAGTAAACACTGTTAAATGTCATCTTAAAAGCAGCGACATACCAGACCTTGCTAAGAAGCCCAGTCCACAACTGGGGAACACCTATTTTCCGAAAGTCACAATCATGGCAGACTGAAGAGTCAGCTGGACTATATGGAGATAAAAAGCACTTTGGAACATAACTACTAAAGGCTTTAGATGTCATTTGAAGGCCTTTAAATTAAATATGAATAGATGCAAGAAGCTGATGCCAGGACATTTTTAGTAAGGCATGCACCATTTTCTTGCAGGCAAGGTGTAATCTTGCACATATGGTATATGTGACGTCAAGATGTGCAGGGGATTCCATTTGGTCCTACACAATGGCATCCTCATGCGGGCAGGGCCAGATTAACACCCTTGTGGGCCCAGGGCTACAAGATTTTTTGGGGCCCCTGGCCTGCCACCGGCCAGCTTGTGGGCAGGAGAGTGGGGTCTTAGGCACCAGGGAACCATACTTACATTCCCCCCCCCACACACACATCAGTGGCAGCACACCATGTGAGGGATCTCTATCAGCGGCAGCACCCCACGGAGTCAGGGAGAGTCTGTGAGACCATGTCCTGCTCTTCCCCTGCTGTGGGAGCAGTGAGACAGCCATGACAGGCTCTCCTCGAGTCCCTTCTTATCCCCAAGTCAGGGCTGGAGGACATCCTAGCTGTGTGTGAGCTCTGACAGCCCGGGCAGTGGGGCTCCTTCTCTCACATTTCCCTCCAGCCTCTCCACTCCCTACACATCCCCCTTTCCCTCAAAGTGTCCCCCACACTCACATCCACCTCTGCTCCAGTCTCCTTCCCTCAGCCCCTAACTTCCCTATCCCCTGATTCCCCTACACTGCCTCATTCGCCCTCCAGCCACCCACTGCGCCA